>OW964830.1:38358281-38958281 GCA_943142095.1 Ophonus ardosiacus
CAAATTATGACTGCATATAGTACTTAACCAAAATGAGTAAAACAAGTTTAATCAACTTGGGTCCGATCTTCAACATCCCATGAGAAACAATGAAGAAATAGAAATCGCAGTTTTAGCTTATATTGCGCGTAATCCCAATTCATCCACACGCGAAATTGCCCAAGAACATTTTATTTCTAATATGTCCGTATGGCGCATTTTGAAGAAGCATAATTTAAAATCATATTCATACAAACTATTACATGCTATACATAATAATAACAATGAACGCAGAATAGTGTTTTGCGAATGGTTTTTGGTGCAGTATCAGGACGATAATAATATGTGGTTCCAACAAGATGGAGCGCCGGCTCACAATACTCGTCGAGTGTACGAACGGCTCGACGAAATGTTTCAAGGTCGGTGGATAGCAACAAATGGGCCATACAAATGGCCCGCTCGTTCCCCGGACTTGACACCCCTTGATTTTTTTTATGGGGATATCTTAAAGATAGAGTATATTCAAAACCAGTGACAACGAAACAAAATTTGATGGACAGAGTTAGAGAAGCTTGCGCTGCTTTGACACCAGAAACTGTAATAAAAGCTATTTCTTCTGCTTTAAATAGAATAGAATTATGCTTAGAAAATAATGGAAATCAAATAGAACATTATTTATAAGGAGTAATTAACAATTATTAATTTTCAATTTAAATGTATCACTCTTGTTTCTCATCCATGGCCTACTGTACAATAATATTTAAAATAAAAATTTATTTAAATATCAATCGCATTTTTTTCAATATTTTTATCATGT
The DNA here is from genome assembly GCA_943142095.1 of Ophonus ardosiacus. Taxonomy (NCBI): domain Eukaryota; kingdom Metazoa; phylum Arthropoda; class Insecta; order Coleoptera; family Carabidae; genus Ophonus; species Ophonus ardosiacus. Next base: position 38,359,078 of record OW964830.1, read on the forward strand.
AAGGATATAAAACTAATACATGGTTAAATTCAGAAAAAAATATGTTATCGAATAGGCATAAAAAAATATGTAGAATCTCATTTGAAAAAAATATAACTTTGTGTTGTAACTTGAGAACCACTGATTTAAAAAAAAAATTTCTTCTCTGAAAGGATGTCCCCTTTGGTCCCCTACAACTTTGTTCTATAGTATTTTTTTGTAACTATAATAATAAATAAAATAATAATAAAGGTAATAATGGCGGTGGTCGGTGTACGTGTTACACTCTGTATAGTACAGAGACAAAATTTTGTTCGACCACTACCTTAGTCTGTTTTTCTTCGATTCTAATACAAAATAGCCTCTTTCTCGAAAACTGTTGAAGATCGGACCTATGTTGATTAAACTTTTTTTACTCACTTTGGTCAGTACTATATGCCCTCATAATTTGAGACACTTATTTTTTAACATCCTGTATTACTGGTTATAGTTCAGACGGCCCAATGAAACTTGAATATTGTTTCCAATTTCAAATATACTCGTAGTTTGGTTTAGGAAACATTTTTCAAGGTCCACGTTTCATCATCTGTAACAAAGGCGAGCCAAAAAGCTGTTTGGATTTTGATTAAACAACGCCAAACTGACTTCTGAGGAGGTGACTATCTCTCGCTTATGTTCGGACATCATTCGGGGTACCCATATTTCTGATATCTTATGAAGCCTTGTAGTTATTAACACTAGAATAATCAATATTTGGCTCTTCGTTTGACAGATAAACAATAAACAATTGGTGTTATTATGAAGACAATATTTTAAAGCCTACTATGTTAGAGACAATAAATATTGTACAACTCTCGTATTAAATGTTACAGGATCAGGACACATCAAAAAATATATATCATTAATTAAAATATGCTAAACATCAACAGCACGTGAAGTTGGATTGATTCTTGTAGTGAACGCAACTTCTCACGTGCTGTGTGTTGTCAATTAATGATACATATATATTTTGATGTATCCTATAACATTTCATTTCCATTTTAAAATTTAATTTGACTGTAAGTAAATAAGTTACCTTCTTTAAGCTTACAAAATTTTAACATTTATTTATATAATCTCTTGTAGCCATCCTGAAGAATCAGCAATAGGCTACGAAACGTCGATGTACGCCAATAAAAATACCATATTGACTTGCAATCCTGTATATTCCATTCTGATTTGTATTTTCCATTGTATGTAATTGTTGAATTATAATTTCACTTACATTTTTAGGTGCTGTTTTCATAAAATTCTAATGAATAAAAATTACACATCACTGGTGAGCTTGAAATACTAGTAATATTAGTTATACAACAACAAATGTAGATTACAATAAAAAATAATTAGCTACTTATATTCTATTATTCAGTAAAAATTTTATATTTATTAGGTTTGTTCGCGGTAGTGATCCCGGACTAGTTTGAGCATCACACGCATGCGCAGTTTCGTTTTAATCGTTCGCGGTACGATTCTGAGTGATAACTCCGTGTTCGCGGAACACTGTTGTACGTACTAATCAGACCAGTCCGAAAATTGAAGCAAGTACTATAAATCAGGGACTAATTGCAAGTATTCAGTGCATACTTTTCTGTGTTTAATTACGTTTATTTTAACAATTTCACAAACTATAAATTAATAAATATTTGAAGGTATGTTTATAATATTGCCTCCATTTCAGTTCAAAACTATATAACATTTTCATTCAGGTACATAACATACATAACCTCAAACGTCAAAACGAGCATTCGCGGTAGAAAAAATCCCAAATCAATCTCGGATCACGCATGCGTATTTCACTATTTATGAATTAATACGAAATAAGTTTGGGATCTGTCAGGGATTGTTACCGCGAACAAACCTATTAGCTTGTCGTTGTCACTTAGTTCATAGGTTAGTTTTTGCAGTACCTATATTACTTATTACGCACATGTTTTACATTTACATATGTTCTTTTGTATACGATTTATATATAAAATGCACAATGTGTCCAAATTTTAAAATAAAATTAAATTATAATCATGACTTCTGTACAATCTTATAGGCGATTTAGTACAAATCTCAAAACTCTGGCGTCACGAAGTAGTGAGAGTTATTTCCAAGGGCGAGAAACTTCTGTGGCTTATAACTAGAGTTCTAGTGCAAAGAAAATAAAAGAAAAAAATAGGCGGTATTTTTTTAGCATTTTCTTTCAGTTAAGCGTTCTTAAACGAAAAATAAGTGTGATTTTTTTGAAATTTATGTTTTCTTTGTCCCAGCATAAGCTCTATTTTGCGCAATGCTTCATTTGATCATTTGTAAAAAGAAACAAAGTATAAACGTACAATTTATTGGCGGAAACACCAATTCTGTTGGGTTTAACCCAATTTTCAATTCAACTAGCTTTTATCGCAGTAGTGATTTATTTTTTATATTAATCGCCCAAAATGTAATGTATTTACTATTTCTTTTTTATTTTCATAGGATATCCTCCAAAAAACATTTCCTCCTACAACAAAGGATAATACACAACGCATCCTGCGGAATCCTGCTCAAGGATTGTATAACTAGGTCGGAAGATTTGTTCTTACAGTAGTTTTCTTTTCATTTTTATCCAGTTTCTTTTCTATTTGCTAGCAGCGTTGAATATATTATATACATAGTGGTATTTTTTCCGTGAAATACATTGCAGTTAAAATCACATTTGCACTCTTGGTATTTCGTTTTAAAAAGAAAACTTTAAACATTGTCACGGAGAAGAGAGATGATATATGGGAAGAATAATACATCCCTCTTTTTGTTATTTTTCTAGTTTAATCGTTTGATAAATGGAAACGACCCGGATAAATAAATTTAAATATATTATCATAGCTTTTTAAGCATTTATTTGCGTGTATATGTGCTTTATAATAATTTAGCAATGACAATAATCATAAACATTTTGTATATTGGGAATATCTGTACTGAAAATTATTAATGTAGCTAAATAAAGACATGAAATTTAGATAAATACCTATAATATGTAGTTTGTTGGATTATATTTCAAAATATTAAATTAATGCAGTCAAAATCGTTTATATTTGCATGTTATAAATGTTATTCATTTTAATCGTTAAAACGAGAAGTAATAAAAACATTTCATTTACATACATACATATTTATGCGTTTATTAAAATAAAAATAAACAATTATAAAAATGAAAGTATTAAGTTGTACACTCTATATGAACTATAATCTGTCTCGTTCAAATAGGTGATAATCAAAAGTGAAATAACGAATATTTGTAATTTTTTGCGAAAACTTGTGTTTATTTTAATTTATTAATTATTGAATTTTGTTTTATTTATTTAATTTGTTAAAATATTTGCTATTGATAAAATAATATAAATATAAATTATATAAATAAATAAATATATCATCACGGCACATTACCCACTGTTGGGTGAGCCAATCTGCTTTGTCACAGATATAGGTAATGATATTGACATATTTGTACCATGCGGACATTTATCAGGCGTCACTGTACTGGCACTCATTGCTGGCGTGCAGAGTGCACCGCATGGGTCACTTTTGTGCCAATTAAAATTCGAAATATTTGGTGTCAGTCGGGATCAAACCCGGTTCCCCAGGTTTGCAACCAGACACTCTTGCACGCGGCCACGAAACCCCATAAATCAACATGTACTTTTTAAAACGCCTGAAGAACACAATTCTTGGGATTATTCTTATGGATCAAAATGTCGAAAGGTACGCCCATGAAAATAGTAATGTTGATATACTAAGCAAACGGCAAATATCAAAATCGTATAGAGCGGCACGCTTCATCCTTTTTTGATCACCCTGTATATGTCTTACAGACAAAAAAAAGAGCGCGTCTATTTTTGTGGATAAATAATAATAATAATAATAATAATAATAATAATAATAATAATAATACTTTATTTGGCCTAGAAGATTACATAGTAATATAAGGTAAGTCACAAGTCACAATAGAAGTAGATCATAGATATAATATATAAAGAAGAAAATATAAAATTATACATACGAATGGCAGCTTTCGTTGCGATTTTGTTCATTATTTACAAATTTACAACTATAATGCCCGTATGCACCAACATCAAATAAATCTTCGAATAGCTTATTCATTGAATAAGAGAAAAATATCGCATCGATACCATAACACAAATGAAGGTATTTATTCTAGCTGTCATATTTTGATGCGATATTTTTCTCTTATTCAATGAATAAGCTATTTGAAGATTTATTTGATGTTGGTGAATACGGGCATAAGACTTACAGATGGATAGAAAATAGTGAAGGGCCAAATTCTTTGATATAAACTATTTATTTTCTCATAGTTATTCAAGCTACGAAGAACCAAGTCCATAAGAAAGTATTATCTATTCTAGAAAATTTCGAAACGAAAATACCTATGACTTTTTTATTATTTTTAAATATTTTCTTTAACGTAAAATATTGTTAAGCCTGGTTTACATTGGTATAGTAATTGGGTTAGTTGCTTGTACTAGTAACTTGCAACTTACTAACCTAGTGTAAACCTTAGACCAGGAATAGAGGGGAGACAGGGCATGCTATGTATTTCGCCGTAAGAAGACTTTCCAAATCATCATACCGACTTTCGACCTTATTGAAATGTCAAAGTCAGCTGCAATCGCCCAATCGACCAGATGTGTTACATACGTGTGCAGTCGAACGAATAAGTTTTCAAAATCAACAAGCGTCACCCAACGTTATCAATCATTATTTTGACTTCTGACGTTCTTTGAATACATACGTCTTTAGTTTGATTCATAGTTTTCTTAGTTTTAAATTGTTTTATTTATGTTATGGATAATCAAGTGTTTATTTAGATTTGGTCGACTGTAACATAACAATATTTAATTGGTCGACTAGCGGTTCCAACTGATTCAATAAGGGTGAAAATCGCAGAGATGATTTGGAAATATACGCGTGAATATGCCTTGTCTCCCCTCTATTCCTGGTCTAAGATGTAAACCCTATAGGACAGTACTTGTACCAGTACTTGCACAAGTAATCAGGACAGGTAAGTGGATAGTCTCCCAGGCTATCTACTTACCACTTGCAAAGCAATTGTCCTTCCCCCACCAGCGTATTTGACACTCGCCTACCGGCTTATATGCTTACTATACCAATGTAAACATTTGCTCGCTAGTGTATTTGTAAGCTAGTGCCAGTAAATTTCTATTTTGTACAGAGTTGAAGTGTGTATAGTTGCCGGTGTTTTTGATTAATAGATTTGAAAAAAAATGAAAGATGGTCTGAAGGGGAAATAATTAAGTTTGTGGAAAATTATCGGAATTTCTTGACACACACTCTTTTTAAATGACATTTTTGTTTCTCAATCTCTCTAATAAGTTCTTCAATCACAGTTTGTGTAATTCGCACATATATTTAACTTTTTGTTTCTAGTATGACGAGGAATTGTATCCTCTCGATGTGATAGGCCTTACTAGTACAAGTGGACAATAATACTTCTTAAGTGTAGACATCCACTGTCTTGTTAGTTACTATACCAATGTAAACCCGCCTTTAGGCTTAGACCAAATAATCCTCGTTATATCCATGAACTTTCTTTCTTGTAAACGAGAAATAAATAAAAAGACCTCGAGTTTCAAATTTGTTCTAAAGATCGTTCGTTATATTTGATAACTCATTTTACTCGTAAAGGTAACGTAATAAACGAGTTCACTCATGCAGTGGCGCACCCAAGAATATGAACAGGGGGTTGCACAATAAAAAAGACAAAAATTATATTTTTTATAAGTACTACATATATTAAATACCCCAATTACAGAAGGCCACCTATTCTAGTACGACTAGTAATTTGGACACGAGTGAGGGAATGACCGAGTGCTTGAATAGCTTTCTGAAACGAGTGTTTTATACTATTTTCTCTGTTTCGACTTCATTTACATTATTTCTTTATAAATGTTGCACTCTTGTTGGACCATCCGTTATAATCATTTTCATATAAATAAAAACTGCCTATGTTACAAAATAATTTTGTTTTGAATAAATTATTAATTCTAGAAATAAACAAGAAAATAACGAATTTTCAGAACGGCTATAATCGAATAAACATAAATGGGCCAAATACCGAATAATAACCGAATATTCGGCGCATATCTAATACTTTTGGTAGAATAGTTAGGTTGATCACAGTGATGCAAGCGCCCCCACAACCCCCCCCCCCCCTTACCCTGGGTGCGCCACTGCACTCATAGCATATATCAGGGGTCTGATTTTGTAACTTTGATATCTACTGTAGATTGAAATCTATCAGATTTCAGATTTCCCCCTCCATTTTTCTCCCATATTGTCGAAATCTACTCTGTTGAAGCGATTTTGTAAATTCTACCGTCACAAAATTTAAAATGATAATAATAATCATAAATTGACACCTACAATTAGCACATTCTTCTAATTATGATCTGTGAGTGCAAAATTGTATTTTGTTTTGCATACTATATGAAATATTTGAATTAGAATTAGAACAACAACAATGAAACTTTTTATTACAGCAAAATGTAATCTAATTGTTTTTATTATAATTTAGCAAGGAAGGGTATGAGTATATATTTTAATATGTAAATGACTACATTTTTTTTAATATTTTTTATTAATGTTTAAAATAATAAAAAATTGCAAATAATTATTTAAAATTTAATTAAAATAATCTTCAACGGATTGTTGAATATGGTAAATAAGGTAACAGGTAAACTCTGAGTTTTAACCATAAGTTACCATTACAGACAGAAACAAGAAAACACAGTAAACTTAGCTAGCAACCTTCGAAATCTATCAGTGTAGATTGTATTCTACTGGTCTCGGGCAGTCGCTTTCATATCTACACCTAATGGCGGTTATAGAGTGGAGGGGGAAATCTCAAATCTGATAGATTTCAATCTACAGTAGATTTCAAAGTTACAAAATCAGACCCCAGTATTGACAATATACTGGGACTATAGAACGCATTTATTCAAAATATTTACTTTTATAAATAAAGAACTACAAAATTAATATACTTAACTAAACTATCGTACAACTTCTAAGGAAGACACCTATGTTATTCTGAATTGACGATGTCTAGTTAATTTATTACTTAGTTCACGAGCCACATACCCCATCAAATAGGAATAGCAATATATCTTTTTTGTCATAATCTTTGCGGTTGTAATCGTTTGATAAATGAAAATGACTCACATAACTCTTGCGAATCGATAGCAAGCGAACAATTCAGCTGCAGTGACAATGCATCCAGCAATAAAAAGCAATTAACCACGAGTTTAATGAAGGAACTCTTGCTGAATACTAAATAAACTGATAGTCGATGTACGTGTATTAATTCTAATAAACGTCACTGCACAGCCATGCCATGGCCGCCTATGTCATCGCGTGCTTCATTTGTTTTAATTCATTATTTGATTGATTGATTGATTGATTGGCTGACTGATTTGCAACGCACGAGAAATACTAATAGCGAGAAATTAAACGACCACGAGATAAACGAAAGATAGCATTTAATTGCACTAGCTTACTTTTTCTGTATGCGCTCTATAATATTATTTCATTATCTCCCGCCGTACCGCAGGTAAGGGAGGTAATGTTTTTGGTCCAAAAATTCGATAGAGAGTCTTCAGAGAATAAACACGAATTAGGGTCCCCACAACACGTTTTTACTATTTTTAACAATGATGTCTATGTGTATATACAGTCATGCAAAAAAGTCTTCGTACGACAGTAGTTTTAATGTATTTTAGGAAAAATAGCAGTCTAAAACCCAATATATTTAATTTCCTTTTAATCCAAAATAAAACGCAGTATATTACGTTATTATTAATGTAAAATAAACAAATAATTTATTTAATTTATTTATATTATTGGGTAAACTTTGAAAGTATTCATAATTTCATGACAAAAAAGTCTCCGTACGATAACCAAAACATTTAAATAATAAACCATTTATTTATGTTTCATAAAGAAATATAATATTTCGAGGGTTTTCCTTTGGTTTTTCCACCAGTAACTAAGCGATGAGTCATTGAATCCACCAAATTTTTGGTCCCCGATGGCATTATATTCTGTAATTAATTTTAAATTCTTTTTTGCTTTACATTCTTATTTATTTTAAAAATTTTCCGCACTTTCTCAATCTGATTAAAGTCCGGAGACTGTGAGGGATGATTAAGCATATTTTTAATATTATACAGTACGCATTCTCTTATAGAGCGAATTATTTATCGAATTTTTCTGATGCATGAAATTAAAATTGTCTGTTAAGGCCCTATTTTTCGGCACATTGTTTAAAATTTGCTTTTAGAATGTCGAGGGAACCTTTGCTATCCATTGTTGTAACAATTACTAATTTTCGTACTCCCGCTGAGGAGCTATAGCCCCTAGACCGGCGTATTTTTCTAAAATTGATAATCCGGAAATGGTACTTTACTTGAAGCTCTAAAAAATTTTTCCTGATAAAGTATTAAAATATGATCTCAAATTTGATATTTAATTCTTATATGTGATTTAAAACAACATATTAGATTTTGACTATATATGATAGATCAGAAGTGGTAGGTACTTAAATTGGCTCTTAAATCATTTTGACCCTTTTCAACTTCATCCATTTTCATTAAAATATTAAGGAAACTGTGTATTTGATTGAACTATAAGATTTTTCGGGCCGGCCCGAAAAGCTCGAATTTTCGGGCCGGGCCAAAATCAAAAGTCCGACTCGCCTCGATCGAAAATATCTTCGGCCCGGCTCGATGATCGACTCGAAATCGAGGCGGGCTTCGGACCGGGCCGGGCCAAAGCTCGAAATCGAGTGCATCTCTAATTCTTATAGATGTTTGACTGTTAGGGGTGTGTTCTGTTTTCTCTAGTATGTTTGTGGGTGATTAAAGTGTGTCCTATTCTTAACCTTGTGAGGGTGATTTGGTCTCTTCTTGGTCTGTTTGTTTGCCAATTAATTGTGTCGTCTTTAATTTCTCTGAGTTTGTTGTTTCTTTCTTCTACTCATTTTTCAAAATTATTGTTTTAAAGTATAAGGTAATTGAACTGTTAATAGTTCACAATCGAACCCCTACTATGCATATATTTACGAATACTACCGATAAACTTATGTCCCCTAATATATTAATATTGCAAAAATAAAATATAAATTACAAGGCATGTAACCGAACGCTTAGTACCGCAAATGAAAGGTATATTGCTCTAATTTTGTTTAAATTCAAACAGCTCCATTGTAGTTAAAAATACTAATAATGAGCGTTCATATCCGTAAAAATGATCCAATTACAAAATTTATCATCCTTATACCTTATCTCTATCATTTAATGCTCTCGAATGTCCAGCGTATTTTCTACGCACCGAAGCGGTTGCGATAACGACGAATTTATCTTTTGAAAAGTGGAGATGCGAAGCTACTGGCATCGTTAAAAACTCGATTTGGCTTTACGATGTGAATTCAATCTGCCAGCCATGGTCGTCCTGATTACCCAGTGCGTGGAGGACTGAGGACGTCGTAAGGAGCCACTGAGCCATTCAAGCAGAATATCGAAAGGATTATGTGGGCCATCGGTCACTACAACTAGCACATGGGACAACAAACAGGCATCTTCAACAAGGAGAAACATTTATTTTTTAGTTTAGAGGAATGAGCCTGTTTCACATTTTGTAATTTACGTAACAAGACTTGAAACTGTGATACTTTACTGGGTGAGCAAGCTTCTGAGCAGTAAAGATACTTTCGGGTCATATTTAGCAAAATATTTTTTTTTCGCGAACGACTAGAAAATGAGCTCCATTTGTTCACATTTTAGGCCGGAAATTTCTTCTTTTCCTCGCAATAAAAAGTAATAATACATCACCTGTCTGTAACAAGTAACAAGACCTGAAAATGACACTTTACTACGGCTCGGTCTGGAAGCTTATGAGCCCAGTAAAGACACTTTCAGGTCATGTTGAGTAGAATAGTTTTTTCGCTACCCTGAAAAAGAATAAAGAAAAATAGTTAGGTTATGTATGGAAATAAGAAATACATCGATCGCTAAAAAAATGTATTTTAAATGAAAATTTATTAGTATTAGTAATAAATATAATAATAATTTATTGTTATTTTTATAAATAATTAAATAAAAAGATTGGCGCCAGAAATTAGAGCACATCATTCATGGCCAATAGGAAAACTGTATGTACTCTGACGTCACATTCTGTTTCAGATCACATGACTTTTTCAAAATATTACACAAATTTCAATACGTAATTGTAAAATATCTAATGTATATTTCCTGATATTTTCAAATTTGAGGCTCTTTAAAGAACAATATATTTTAAAATTACGTACTTGGAAGTCATGTAAAAGAATTTGCAACAGCCTGTATAGTTCAATCTGCATAAATAATATGCAAAGATGATTATTTATTCAAATAGATGGATATCTTGACTGATTTTAAGATATCTAGGGAAAGTAAGCAAGTCGGTGTTGATTAGATAGTCTTAAAATACAAAATCGCTTTCAAATTATATATATACAGAGTGGTTGATTATTCATTGTCCAAATATTAAAGATACAAGAAAAAGTTATATAGAAAAGTTATTTGATACAACCTGGTCTATAATTTAGCATAAACAATTTTTTTTAAGGCCTACCAATTTTCCAGAAAATTATTTAACTTTTATTTTTTAAATGGAACATCCTTTATATTTTTACGAAATAAAATTCTAAATAAATTTCTCTTTAGAACGATGTATAACAAGTAAGGGTTTACCTTTAAATTATGTCTAATAAAGCAAATAGAAATACGATAAAAGTAGGCTGTGATATTCTATTGTTTATACCAGTAACATCCGTCACAGATTTAATAATACTGATTATAATAGTGAGTAAGGTATTAAGATTCTTATTTAACTAAGAAAAATAAACGTCGGTTAGAGTAATAGTGAAAAAGTTGATATGCTTTGCTGTTTTCACAGATCAAATAATAATAAACGTTGGGCTGTTATCCTGTATCAAAATTTATATCCTGATAGAAGACAGCCTCACGTAAATACTTTCCAAAATTTAGAAAATTCTCTGCGACAGACCGGTAATATAATTATACGTAGCCAATTTTCCTCTGTGACAAAAGTTACAGGTATAAACAATAGAATATTATAGCCTACTTTTATCATATTTCTATTTGCTTTATAGGACATAATTTAAAGGTAAATCCTTACTTGTTACACATCATTGTAAAGAGAAATTTATTAAGAATCTTGTTCTGTCAAAATATACAGGGTATTCCATTTAAAAAATCAAAGTTAAACATTTTTCCAAAAAATTGGTATGCCTTGGAAAAAATTGTTTATGCTGTATTATAGATCAGGTTGCATGAAATAATTTTTGTATTTAACTTTTTTTTGTATCTTTAATATTTCAGAAGATATAAGCTGGACAATGAAAAATCAACCACCTGTATAGGGCTTCCCTATATTACCTTCTACATCTGACCAAAAAATTTGATATTAAAAAAAATCATATATCTACTTTTGACATAAAGCCATATAATTTATCGCGTGTTTGTATTGTATGCGTTTTAATACTTAGCAATGGTAGAATGTGGAAGTAGGTAGTGAAAATGTGTAAAGCATGTACATAGGTATTTATTCGTAAAAGAACAAAATGTGTAATTTCGTTTGCGATGGGGCGATAAGCACTCAGTGGATGTAGCGTTCTCGGGAAGATGGTATCTCGTACGTGTTCGATTCCATCCCTTGGTGGCGCTAGTAAATCCCGCACTTAATTGTATTCTGATAATTGCGGAGATTGCACTACGCACCTTATCGCCCATCGGCTGCATAACACCCGTGTTAATTTTATAACACCAGCCCGGATAATTTAATAATGAGATAAAATGGATCCGGCAGTAGATTTGCAAAGTTATTTTTAGATTGGTTCGCTTGCAGCAAATTTAAATGAAATTACAGATTGGTGAAGCATGAAGTTTGTTATTGCTAACAGCAGAAATTACTTTCTAACTTAATTGTATGAAAAAGTTCTGGCGTTAAATTCAATCGCCGGCATTGCGCTGCCAATATGCGGAAAACACTCCATATATCACATATCCAACTATGTACGAGTATATACAAATATACGTTTTCCATTACTTTATGCTCAATTTAGTTTTTAATTATATTGACTAACTTCAAAGTTAAAACCAAAAAAACAAATATATCACATCTGCCAATTTAACATATTTTCAATAACATTTTCAACTGTAGTGAGAAAAGTTCGTATATTTTTCAATTTTAATTATATATGATGCCTTCATATTATTTCCGTAAATCCGCTAACTTTATACGTTGACAAGTTTAATTTAGTTTTTATTTATAACCTAAAGCTGTAATTGAGGGGTTCTGTCAAGAAGCGAATATGTTCAGTTATTCAAGTTTCTTGTTTATGGCGTCACATTATTCGATTCCTTAAATAACATTCCGTTTTTATAAGTTTAAAATTTGAAAAACGTATTTCTATTTCTGACTATTAAATGTCTGACATTTAACTACCGATTGAAGAACTCAACCTTAATCTTAATTTTTCCAATTTTGAAGTTACAATATCTGATTTTCTTACAGGCATCAGAGAAGAATGTTCAGAATACAAAGTGTTCATGTGGCTAATCATTTGCACATTTGGGACACATGACGTCGGCATGTACAACTGCGGGTCCACCAACGGGGTCTTTCCATACTATTTTCACCTCTTGCTAAGAAAGGTATTGGATTCATGCTAAAATTCGCATATCCAGATTTTATTGAATAAGCACGATTTAAGGTCCCTAGAATCCGATTATAACATTTTTAAAATGATGTCTGTGTGTATGTGTATGTGGATGTGTGTATGAGTGTGTGTGTGTGTGTGTGTGTATGTATGTCTGGATGTTGTAGACACTATTCCTCAAAAACTATAAGACTTAAAAAATATTTAACTGCAGTTTCCTCAATCTGACATTCCTGGGAAGAGCTGAAAAGGTTTTGGTAACAACTGAACAACCGGAAGTAGTAGTTTCTTAGAAAAATTCTTGTAAAAATAATTTTTTGGGAGTTTTTTTTTATTTAATATTGAAGAACATAAAATTCTCCATCAGTACACTTAAAATTTTTATTATATCTTGTATAGATTTAGAGATAAAGACACTATAATTTATAGAGTAAACTAATCGCAAAGGCCAAGGCACTAAGGAAACCAGTTGACAAATTCCAATGTTTATAACATGACACATATCATTGTCAAATATCAACATTTTTAGTGACATTCTGATAGCTTTTTCTGGGAAGTATATTTAATTTTTCTTATTGTTTTATTAATTAAATATTTGAAATTATAGGTAAAATTCCATCAGAAATACCGCCAATCTGGTTAATGAATTGGAACAATCTCTGACATGAAAATGATATAAAATAGATATAATTAGAATTATATGTGTGCAGAAGACATGTTAAATACAATAAAAAACAATATTTGGGTAAAGTTCTGTAATATTTTGTTATAAAACGACGGTTCGAAAGCGAAGTGCAATACAATACATATGTAGCCTAATATGGAAATGGCGAGAGGTCTTGTGCTGGCCACAACAGATTTTTTTATATAATTTTCTGAATATATAAGCAAAGTTATTAATATAGGTTCATATTTTACCTTCCAATAGTACATAATATTTAAACTACATTTTTTTAATAAAACTTTAAATTTTCTCATGTCGTCACTTAGCGATGCGGCAGCACTTCCCTCCAGTGGCCAAATCTGAAACTACTATGGGGCCTATTCTGTAACTTAGTGGTTAATTTTTAACAACTCATTAATTTTTTTAACCAATCAAGTATGTAGATATATAACAAAAAATTGGATATTTAGTTAACGAATCAATATCTATTGAACAATTTTTTTAGTCAGTTATTAAAAATTAACCACTTTGTTACAGAATAGGCCCGTATACAATATTTCACAACCATTATTGCCTACAAAATCAGATCATCAAATAATATTTTGAAATTTGTAATATACAAAAAAAAAAAATTATATTATAATAGCAATTTAATTCATACTCGTAGATATGTTATTATTATCATTAGAGTACAAAGTTATACCTAATGAATTGTACTAACGACATATATATAAAATATAGCGATTAATATATAACAATAGTTTTTATCTATACAATTATAATTTATTTATTGTAATAAAGTAGAAAATTAACCATCCATATTCCCCCTCCCCATATTTCTAGATCATTAAAAATTCATTAAGATAGAATCAGATGAACGCTTAAAAAACGATATACTCGCAGGTACAGAATGAACCGATTTCACTTTTTTCAAAACGTATTTTAAATGAAAATTTATGCAATATTTTTCATGTAAATAAATATTTTTTTGTTATAATAATAAATAATTAAATAAAAAGATTAGCGACAGAAAATAGTTATGAAAAACAATCCCCAATCCTGTGACGTCAAAGTACATACAGCACGTCATTCATAGCCAATAGAGCAACAGTTTGTCCATCATCTACGTTATTTACGTAAATGAAAATAGGCGTTCGTTTGTCACATGTTTAGCTGTATGAACTTTGACGGCTTTGACATTCTGTTTTAGATCAAGTGACTTTTAAAAAGTATTCCACAAATTTCAGATCACAAAATAATATCAATTTAACTTTTATATTTACTAATAGAAAGGTTGTATTGATGAGGTAATAAATTATTTCTGGATTGCAGTCATAAATTTTATTTTTCTAAATTCTCGGGTCGACCGGTTTCGAGCTCCACATGAGCCTTCCTCAGGAGATGAGAATTATGATATTAGTAACATGGCAAAACAAAATATATGAAAAATATGAAAAAATAAGTGCAACATAAAGCACGTGGATTTCGTCAAATAGTTAAAAGAATAAATTATATAAAACTTTTTATAAAAACTAAGAACAAATGTTCTACGTGAACCACACCCATGGAACTACTTAAGTAATGTATTTGTGTGTTAAGACCTAAGACGTAATTCTAAATTAACAGAAAATTTGGTATACAGGTGTCTCAATAAGCTTGCTCACTATTGGTAACTTTTTTATTTGAAGAGATACGAGGTTGGTTAAATGAGCAAAATTGTGCCATTTTATATTAGAAAATTGGTCATGCAGACAAAATAAAAATTGTGTCAGCGGTTCTCAAAATTTGGGATAAAATATATTTTTTTTAAATGGAATTATATATTTTTTTACCTCTCGCTAAGAGAGGTATTGGATTCATGCTAAAATTCGCAAATCCAGATTTTATTGAATAAGAACGATGTAAGGTCCCTAGAATCCGATTATAAAATATTAAAAATTATGTATGTGTGTGTGTGTATGTGTGTGTATGTGTGTGGATGTGTGTATGTATGTGTGTGTGTGTGTGTGTGTGTGTGTGTGTGTATGTATGTCTGGATGTTGCAGACACAATTCCTCAAAAACTATAAGACTTAAAAAATATTTAACTGCAGTTTCCTCAATCTGACATTCCTGAGAAAAGCTGAAAAGGTTTTGGTAACAATTGAACAACCGGAAGTAGTAGTTTAGATTTAGAGATAAAGACACTATAATTTATAGAGTAAACTAATCGCAGAGGCCAAAGCACTAAGGAAACCAGTTGACAAATTCCAATGTTTATAACATGACACATGTCATTGTCAAATATCAACATTTTTAGTGACATTCTGATAGCTTTTTCTGGGAAGTATATTTAATTTTTCTTATTGTTTTATTAATTAAATATTTGAAATTATAGGTAAAATTGTGGTAAAATGCATATATCCATCAGAAATACCGACAATCTGGTTAATGAATTGGAACAATCTCTGACATGAAAATGATATAAAATAGATATAATTAGAATTATATGTGTGCAGAAGACATGTTAAGTACAATAAAAAACAGTATTTGGGTAAAGTTCTGTAATATTTTGTTATAAAACGACGGTTCGAAAGCGAAGTGCAATACAATACATATATAGCCTAATATGGAAATGGCGAGAGGTCTTGTGCTGGCCACAACAGATTTTTTATCTTAATGGAAAGAGTATTTTTTTCTCTTTCCAATAAGGTAATGTTGTTTATGTACAATTTTTTCAAATGAACGAGTTATTTACGGTTAAAATTTAAAAATTTTGTAAACTGTTTTATTAGTTTTTTTTAGCCAAGTAAACCATGGAAACAATTGATTCTTTGTTTGTTTAACGTTTAATAATTTCTCCCGTAAAGTTCTCTGTGTTTAATAATGCTTAATAACTTTACAAATGAAGAAATAATAAATAAATAAATAAATATATCATCACGGCATATTACCCATTTCTGGGTGTGCCAGTATCTACAACATATGTAGACGTCGGTAATGATGACGATATATTTTACCGTGTGGGCGCTTACCAGGCGTCACCTCACGGGCACTCATAGCTGGTGTGGAGAGTGCACCACAGGTCGTCACTTTAGTGCCATTTAAAATTGGAAATATTTGGCGTCTGTCGGGATCGAACCCGGTTCCCCCAGGTTCGCGCCCAGACACTCAGGTACGCGGCCACGGGACCCCACAAATGAAGAAAAGCTAGATATGATCTTGCTGTATGGAAAGTTATATCTAAACACCAGTTACGTAGAACGGTCCGCTCTCTCCCAAAATTTAGGACAGAATATATTTTTTAAATGAAACTATATATTTTTTATCTTATTGGAAAGAGAATTTTTTCTCTCTTTCCAATAAGGTAATATTGTTTATGTACAATTTTTTCTAATAAACAAGTTATTTAGATTTAAAGATAAAAATTATCTTTTATTAGTTTATTTAATCAAGTAAACCATGGAAACATTTGTCTTTTATAAAATTATTATTTTATTAATTTATTTTACAGTAATAACAAATCAGTTAAAGAAAATATTCAAATTGAAAGCCATTATTTCTTTCGTACATTTCAGCTCTTTTGGGAAGAGAGCCGACCGTTCTACGTAACTACAATTCTTCATATAGCAAGATCATATCTAACTTTTCTTCATTTGTAAAGTTATTGAACATTATTAAACACAGAGAACTTTACGGGAGAAATTACTAAACGTCAAACAAACAAAGAATCAATTGTTTCCATGGCTTACTTGGCTAAAAAAAAACTAATAAAACAGTTTACAAAATTTTTAAATTTTAACCGTAAATAACTCGTTTATTTGAAAAAAATGTACATAAATAACATTACCTTATTGGAAAGAGAAAAAAATTCTCTTTCCAATAAGATAATAAAAAATATATGGTTCCATTTAAAAAATATATATTTTGTCCCAAATTTTGAGAACCGCTGACACAATTTTTGTTTTGTCTACATGACCAATTTTCTAATATAAAATGGCACAATTTTGCTCGTTTAACCAACCTCGTATCTCTTGAAATAAAAAAGTTACCAATAGTGAGCAAGCTTATTGAGACACCTGTATATACAATACACCATGGAGGTATGAAACAAATATGGAGGTAGCTTATGCGAACTCAAATGAAGCCAACTGCTCCCCACTGCCAGTCGGGACCATCTGTCATTTTGTGTCGTGTACAATACAAAGTTTTGTTGAGATTTAATTTCCTAGTGTGTTGTGCGAAGTAATACATTGTGGACTATTTTTATTATTGTTACTTCTTTATTAAAAAGGTGTTTACAAAAAATTAGAGTAGAATTTGCTAATCCAAAAATGAGGATTAGCTTAAACTTAAATGTTTTAAAAAAATGTATAAATACAGACATTTTTTTTTACTTTGCTAATACTGGAAAATCATGTAGTTCATTTAATTAAATCTATATGTCATAATTATTTTAAAGTTAGTTTGCATTTTTTAACAAAATCAAATATTGATAAATCCCAAAATATTAGAATTTGAAATAACAAAATGACATTGTTTACAAGCTACTAAAAGACGGGTTTTTTATAATAAAAATGATCTAAATCAATTGTTTATTTTTTAATGTACTCTTATACCTTTTCCATTTAATTTAGACGTAACATATTTTATGTAGCTTAATTTTTACAAACTGTAGTGAATAAAAGATTAGTAATTATTTACTACTGTAATTTAATGTCTAGTATATATTTGAAGTAACTTTTTACTATTTAATATTTCCAAATAGTTTTAAATTTATTTTCATAAGAAATATAATTATCAGTAAATCTCCTTTTTTTAAAAAAAAAAAAGTAATGATATTGTTTCAGTTACACGTTTTTCGCATTTCGTACTTCAAAAATACCGCGAGATCCCCACTCTAGCTCGGGACCAATATATGAATGCGTCCGTCTCCACTAGGCTTCACTCCCCTCGCCCATAGTATCGCTTTACGCTCTCTCCATATTTGTTTCATACCTCCATGCAATACACATTTCCTTAAATAATTTAAGTAGGGTCCTGATGAATTTATGTAATTTAATTCGTGTAAAAGAGATACATAAGTGTACGGATTTACATAATATTATCTGTATTATTGCCAATAGGCTGCATCATGATCATAAATAATATATACTTTCATCAACATCACCAACCAGCCATTTCGATAAATAGCTCCTGTTACCATAGCTTTGTGCAATGGAAGCTGCCCCAATAAACGCTCTTGTGGAATGTAGTTCTTTATTCTATATACACCCTAGAGTGAAAATTGTTAGTTATTTATTTATAACATGGTTTTCACATTTTATATTCATGTCACACTATAAGTAAAATACTCGAAAAGTCTTCACGTAGGTTCTTCACTAGTTTTTGAATATTTACTCCATTTTATACCTTATTCACTATAGTTTACTCTATTATGAACATTTGCAAAATGATTTAACACTGGTCGAATGGCGCTGCGATAGTTCCGTCTTCTGCAATATAACAATTGTGAATACCAACCGGCTACATTGTTACTCAAGAATTTTTTACAAGCGTGAATTGTCATCCATCAGCTGACATATGACATATTTTGTTTTTGATTGACATTGGTCGCTCGATTATATAATATTTTGCAAATACTTGGCACAAATTATATACAGAGAATTTAAAATTTTAAAATGCAACTTTATAGTTCATCACTTCCATGGTTACTCACTATTGTCAAAAAATGACAGCAATGTAATATTTGTCCATTTTAAAATGCAACATTATAAATAGTATTGCAGCACAGGAGATACCTCCAGAACACATAACAAATGGTGTCAATTCTTATTACGACCGACTAGAATATTGCCTCAGTGTGAATGGAGGTATTTTTCTAAAATTTATTACATGAAAGTTATTAATTTTTGTAAGCTAAAGTTTTTTAAGATGTACAACATTCATGTTTTGATTATTTGTTAATCGTATGTAGGCTAATTTATAGGAAATTAGTTTTGATAATACAAAACTACAAATTTTGTATGTTGCATTTTAAAATGGACAAATATTACATTGCTGTCATTTTTTGACAATAGTAAGTAACCATGGAAGTGATTCGCCATATTTGCATGTTGAAATAAATTCCCTGTATAAACGTATTAACTATACCCAATAATGTTTATAAAAATAAATGTTTCAACTTAACACAATTTAAACCCCTGACAAATGTCAAAAATCAACATTCGATATTCAAAATGGCGGCAAAAGAAGGAAATTTTAGTACCACATAAACTGCGTTTCGTTACCTAAATTTGTCAATAATCAATATTATTTAAAAAATCTGAGTTGGACAACAAGTAACCGTCCTTCTGTTTTATGTATTTTATATAAATTCCTTCTAGAAAGTTTTTTGCAAAATATATATATATATATATATATATATATACACAGGGTGTTCCATTTAATTGTGCCACCATTGCTATCTCGAGAACTATAAGAGCTACGAGGTTGGTTAAATTAGCAAAGAACCACCATTTTACAAGACTATTACAATGAGCAACAAAAAATTTTTTTCGACCCGTGGTTCTCAAAATACGGGACACAACTTTCTTATTTTAAATGAGAACATTTGTTTTTTTAGGTTATTCGATAGAGTATTTTTTTCTGAATTCAACGATATAAACGTATCATATACTAATATAAGAAAATAACTGAGAAAAATGCATATTAAATTTATATGTATTTTATTTATATCTGGCTGAAACAAGAGTGTTGCAAATGACGGTACTTCCGGTTGACCAGTTATAACCAAAATCTAATTACATCTTCTTTATATGTAAATTCGAGGATAACTTGCACTTCTTGGGATATTTTAAATTTTGAATAGGCATGAATATAGCAATTTGGTAAGTAACTATTTTATTTATAGAGTGACATGGCCGTTAAATACCTTCTTAATAGGGCAATGAGGAGGAAGAGCATAGTTCGTATCTTTACCAAAAAATATTCTGAATTCATGGGCAACAAAATCACAGAATGCTTTTCGATATTTTATTGCAAAGGGTTTATATTCATTACTGAGAAATTCATATGTTTGAATATCCATCTAAAATTTAAAAAAATCTAATATAGGTATATTTGCTGGGAATAGTGAATATCGTTGTTAGTATAACAGCCACCTACATGGTGATTGATGAATAAAACCATATAATGGGGGGAGTCATTTTGAGTAAAAAATGTTATATGAATGTTTGTCCGGTATCTTTTTGTCAGTGGCGTAACTACCGGTGTTCCATGTGTTCCGTGGAACACGGCCCGGAGACCTTAGGGGCCCGGAGGCAATCAACAAAAAAATAAAACATTTAAATAAAATTTTTCAACCCAAGAATCGTGAAATACTATGAAATAAACATTAGGTAGATGAACTTCAATATTTTTTATCTTTATTATTGCATTTGGTGCAGAGTAATCCAGAATGATTGAAGGTTCCGCCTCGTTCTGATTTTTTGTTTGCCGCATCGTTGTGATAGTGAAAAACTGATACAAATTTTTTTCCGTGGAAAAATCTAGTTCTTAACGGCTCTGTCAAAAACGTCGAACAAATTCGGAATTTTTGTGACTTAGTTGGAAATATTTATGTTTTTTTCGGACACAGTATTTCACGATGGACTTTGCTCTCTAAAACAATTTCTACTAAAACAACTCTAAAAAAGCTAACGCCGACGCGATGGTCATCCAGACACGACGCTTTACAAGCTTTAAGATATCGTTACACTGATGTTTTAAAAACGCTTTCTAAAATAATTTTGACTTCTTCAGTAAAAACCGAAAAAATGGAGGCAGAATCATACAAAAAGTTTAAGGGCCCGGTCTAAAGTTTGGAACACGGCTGAATATCGCCTTGTTACGCCACTGCTTTTTGTTACAAAGTTGCAGCACTTTGAAAGTGCAACCTCATCAGATACATTTTTATTAATAACTCTGGTACTAGTTGCACTAAAATTTTGAAACTTAGTTTAAAGATACCATTTGTTTTGTTTACGTTCAATTTTAAGAGCATTGCCGGTCGCCCAGCGAAATCAGTTTTGTAGCTTGTAGGACACTAGTGCAGACAAACTTCTTACGTTCCCCTACTACTTTTAAGATAGGCTAAGTTTATTTCTCTCTGTCTGCTTTTATGTGTGTTTGTCCTTGTTTAAAGCATAGGGGAAAACGCAATCCGTGTTGTGAATCAAATTGTTAGAGTGAGAGAGGAGATGTGTGTAGTAGAGGGGGAACACTTTCTCCTCCATAGTCTATCGTTCCGATTTCTGAAATAAGCGGCAAAAAGGGGTTTAGTAGAAATCAAATCACAACTAAACTAAAAGAGATAATTTAGATTTTTTTCACAGACTTACTACTAAAGGTGGGCGCTATGGGGGTGACCCAAACATTTTTTGTATAAAGTACAGTTTTCATGTTAAAAATAAATTTTAAAATAGCCATTTTCCTAATGTTTTTTGAACTAAATTTAAATGCAATAGAAATTAATAGTTATGCAAAATAATTGGTCAGCCCCATGCATTGATCTATCTACTATACAATGGTATCAAATTTGAAGTTATAACTTAATATTTACGAGTGTAGTTTGATTTCTACTAAAGTGCTGTTCAGCGTAGCACCGGCAATCGCCTTAAAATCTAGTTACTGTGAGCATAATGTTTTGTTGTTAGTAACAAGGTAACTATCAAACAGAAGATACAAACGTGTTTTTTGTAATTTGTATTTGAATAATAAATATTACATTTATTAAATACTTCTTTTAATTCCACAATAAATGTGTGACACTATTTAAGTATTTAGATGCATTTTTATACTTTCTTTTGTTTCTGTATCTCAACCAGAGGCGTCTCATATGGAGAAGTCATGAACATTTTTCACCGTTATTTTTTTACCTATTAACATTTTTTTATATTTAAGTACTTATAAAATACTCCAAACAATGAGAAATGCGCAAAAAAGGTCCTCTTGTTAAATTGATAAATAATATGAAATTTCTGTTACTGTTATATCGTTATAGTTATTAACGTCCTTAGGCTGATATAAATAACGGTCGGGACTGAGGTTTATAATAAGACAAGCCTTTTATTTGCACATCGACCGTGTGGCGTTCAAGATTTTTCGTAAACATTTAGGAATATCTTCTGAATGAATAATCTTTCTCCTATGATATTGACATTATTTTTTTTTTTTTTTTTTTTTATAAATTATCCGTCACAACAGCTCTCATAATGCTGCGTGCTGCGATGCGCCCGTTATAAATCTTATCGGCCGGCGGCCATTAAGGATACCTTTGCACTTTTGGTTTTAGTTCTGTTAAATCACAGAAACAGTATGGTATTACGAAAAAATTAATCTTTAGCTAAAAATTTAAGTTAAAATTACGTTATTGTTGAAAATCTTCATTTTAAATAAAAAGTAAAGGTTTAATTTATTATTACTACAAATTCTATTAGTTAAGTCATGACATTAATTTTTAACAAGCAGGCCGGCCAACTGACTTTTGCGACGAAAAATGCTCATAAAAATGTTCAAACACTTACAACATCCTTGGTGCTATAAACTTCATCCTTCAAAAATTCCATCGTCACATTCATTGCTTTTGTTGTTCTGTTCAAATGGAACACACTAGACTCTACCTTCAACTCACTAGATTTGTTATTAAAAGTTTCTGCACGATCTAAATACATTTTCACTTGACCCTAAAATAAAGTGAGTAATGCAGGGGGAAAAATAATGCATAATACACAGATAAACATACCGTTGAAGAGGATTGAAAACAGAAGCTTAAAAGTATCACCAAAAGAAACATTGTTGCCTTTGGATGCATGACAAATTAAATTAGTTCAAGACTTGTGTTATATATAGTTTTAAAATCAGATCATGAAAAAAATAATATATAGTAATTTGTAATATAATAAAAAATTTAATTTATACTCGTAGATACTTTATTATTATCATTAGAGTACAAAGTCATACCTAATGAATTATACGAACGAGATGATATTTATAAAATATAGTAATTAATATATAACAATAGTATTTATCTATATTATTACATTACAGTTTATTGCATGTAATAAAGAAGAGAATTAACCATCCATATTCCCCCTACCCATATTTCTATATCATTAAAAACTCATTATGATAGAAACAGACTGAACATTTAACAAACAATATACTCGTAGTGTCGTAGGTAAGTGCAGAATGAGCCGATTTCACTTTTTACCTTTCTCTTAGGGAGATAATGGATTCATGCTAAAAATCGAATATCCAGATTTCAGTGAATAAGCACGTTTTAAGGTCACTAGAATCCGATTTTCACATTTTTACAATGATGTGTGTGTGTTTGTGGATGTGTGGATGTTGTAGAGACGGTTTCTCAAATTCTATATGACTGAAGACCAATTTAACTACGTATTCCTTAATTATAAAACTAAAATGGAGTCTTAAGGTAAAGTTATAACTAAAGAAAAAACCCCTTAACCTTAACAATAAATTTAAAAACCAAATACGTATTTCGAGAACTAAGTTCTCATCATCAGTAGAAACTACAACGTAAAAACAGAGAAGTTAAGATTACTCAGCATGTAAACCATACCAGAGGTCAAAACAGCTCTGAAACAGAGTTATACGTATTCCTTACATTAATGGGAAGAGCTGAAAAGGTTTTAGTAACAATTGGACAACAGGAAGTAGTAGTTTCTTAAAAAAATCTTCTAAATATTATTTTTTGGAAATTTATGTTATTACAAAAGTTAATGACTATAAAATTCTCTATCCGATATATTTAAACTTTTAATTATATCATTATAAATTTAGAGATAAAAACACACAATATACAGAATAAACGAATGTAATAAATCTCACTGCCTAAACTACACCAAGGAAACCAGTTGACAAATTCAAATGTTTGTAACATAGTTTGTAAATGACAGATAAGTGTCAAAAATCAACAGTTTTAGTAACATTCTCAAACCTTTTTCTGGAAAGTACATTTAATCTTTCTTATTGTTTTATTAATTAAACATTTAAAATTATAGGTAAAATACATATACCAATAAGAAATACCGCCAATCTTGTTAATAAATTGGAAGAATATCTGACATTTAGGAACTTCCCCATACATTGAAAAATAGATATACAGTCGAACTTCGATAACTCAAACCATGACTTGCCACAAAAAAAGTTCGAGTTATCAAGACTTCGGGTTATTAAATAAAATGCATATGTATATTATTTATGTATTTATTCGAGTAAAAATCACTTACCTTATGATATACATATACAGATTGATATTTTCAGATCAAAGTTATAAACATTATTTTAGTGTAAAAAAAAGTCAGTTATTTGTGACTGACGAGAGAATTTTTTATTTTGATTTTCAATAAAAAAAGCTTCAATGTTCATCAATAGATAAAGTACGTTTCAATGACATATTATCAGGAATAAAAATGTCTTAAACGTGATAAATCAAGTAGGCACAGTATTTTTTTTTTTCACTTAATAATAATTAACAAAGCATAAGTTTGAATTTCAGTAGTGCAGAACCCAAACTGCCTCCATCATCATGTTATAAAAACACCTGTTACAAAATCACGTACTTAGGGGATTCCCCCAGAATTCGACTTATTGAAGCTGGCGCCAAATATTCTGTTCGAATTATAAAGATATTCGAGTAATCGAAGTTCGAGTTATCAAGTAAAAATTACCCATAATTCTCACTCTTGGCGCTATTGCCAACCAGTTTGATTCGAGTTATCAAAAATACGAGTTATCGAAGTTCGACTTACTGAAGTTCGACTGTAACTAGCCGACCCGCCCCGGCTTCGCACGGGTAAAGCTAGAATAACGATTAGCTACACGCGTACCAGTAATTTTTCACATTTACTTCGGATACATTCGCTGCGTAGGGAGCCGGCAATCTGCCTCGCATCGTACATGTAACAGGCTCCGCCCACTGCCCTCCCGATCCCCGCACTGCAACTAATATTGCTGCCCCGGTAGTGAATTCATTTATTTACCTTGCGTATTTTCTTCATTTTACATTATCTCCTAAACTATACGACCAAATAACATGTAGTCAACGGCAAATTTTATCTTCATTAAATTTTCGTGAAGACAATGTTATTTATTTTTATATGAATTGATATGTTGTACCTAATAAATACATCCAAATATCACCGCATAAATTTTGCTTTTACTTTTAACATAAAAACCGTTAATGAGTTTTAAATATAAAAGCTAGATATACAGGGTGTCTCAGGACGAGCTTACGCTATCTATATTTTAAATACTATTTAATATAATTTAACGAAATTTGGTATCTAGGGGTTATCCTACATGCCCGTTTCAACTAAAATATTTTCAAAGCAGTAGCACTTCCGGTTTGACCGGAAATTGACCTCAACTTTCTTATTTTAAATGGAATACGCTATATTTTATTTTACCATTAAATACAGCGGAAAATTTTACATACAAAGCAATAAAAACATTTTACTCATAATCAACTACTTCCGGCGTTATTCAACTTTTTTTGATTTTTTGTCTGAAATCCGGCACTTTTTCAAAACTCTGTATATCAGGAACGAGATCTAATTTTTATAATCTGAAAAAAGCCTTTTATAAAGGAGACTTTAAGCTACATTATCATAGAAGAATCCTCGATTATTTATAAAAATGTGACGGGTACGTTACACCAAAATTTCAGTTGACAAACTTCAAAAAAGACAATTTTTTTAAATGGAACCCCCCGTTTATTATTACATAAATGTATTCTACGGCAAAAAATAAGGGTACTTTATGTAACATGTCCTATGTTGAAAGTAAAAAAAAAAACATGTAATCTGAGTATAATTATTTTATTAATACGGATAAGTAAGCCATAGAAAAAACAAATAAACTCTAAATACAAAACTATGATTAATTTAATACATATTCAAACTCTCCTCCATTCATAATGTAAGCACATCGTTACTCTTTTCAATACTTCTTCTTGTGTAGCATTTTTTATCATCCGAGGAGACATGTTGTTAATTAAATGCTGTTCGTACCCTATGTTGGCAATCTTCTTTAGTAGTTAAAGATTTTTGATAGACGACGTTTTTAATGTAATCTCAAACAAAAAAATCAAGTGGAGTTAAATCGGGTGAACGAGGAGGCCACCTATCATGAGTAAAATGTTTTTATTGCTTCATATGTAAAATTTTCCGCTGCATTCAATAGTAAAATAAAATGTAGCGGATTCCATTTAAAATAAGAAAGTTGAGGTCAATTTCCGGTCAAACCGGAAGTGCTACTGCTTTGAAAATATTTTAGTTAAAACGGGCATGTAGGATAACCCCAGATACCAAATTTCGTTAAATTATATTAAATAGTATTTAAAATATAGATAGCGTAAGCTCGTCCTGAGACACCCCGTTTAGTGTTCCGGATTTATAAAATTACTAATGACCACTATTTTATATATATATATATATATATATATATATATATATATATATATATATATATATATATATCTCAGCGTACGCCGACCAAGCAGCCAATCAGCTCAATTTTGTCTGACTTGTACAAATATAGTGATGCCATACTAAAAACTAATTTTCATCAAAATAAAACATAGCCTAGGCATTCGGCGATAGTGTAGCTTTCTACCAGTGAAAGAATTTTCAGAATCGAATCAGTAGTACGAGATTACCTCCCACAAACATACAAACTTTATAACATTAGTATAGATTTCCCTTTTCTAAATATGTCTCGGGTCTTTTACTTATATACATATGAGGCAAGCTATCTCTGACAAATATCGAAAATCTGCCAACGGTTAAAACTTAACTTCAGAGAAGATAAAAAAATAATTGAAATCATCCCCTATTGTACCGCCGTATCAATTTTTACATCCCTAACTTGAGAAATGATGGGTCCTCCATACAAACTTTCATCCCCTATTTCACCCCCTTCAAGTTTTATTTTCGCGTCCTTCTCCAAAGTCCAATCTATCTCTATAGTACTGGTTTGTTAAAATACGTAATTTTTACATCTGTCATCAGTCTCAACTTCAAGTGCGCACACTATATCTAACCGTTAATGATCATTAATTTTTTGTCGTCTGTCTCGGCTATAATATGGAAATGGCGAGAGGTATTGTGCTGACCACAACAGATTTTTTTTTTTATTAAGCAATATGAAAAGATTTTCAAATGTCAGCGTGACGCATTGGTTAGCACAACTGCCTCTAAAATTTTAGATTGAAGTTCGATTCCCCTTTAGGCCTAATATTGAAGAAATAAATCATTGTCAATCACATATTAACCAACGATCATTTCTTATATTAACGCACCTACTTCTACCACATCTTTAAATTAAGTTTACTCGGACACTAAAGCTGTAAATTTAAATATTTTGACACTTAAAATTCTTTTTACCTTCCGTCACCTTTAGGTAAGGAAGGTATTGTCTTTGGTCAAAAAATTCGGTGGTGAGTTTGTAATGAATAAGCACGTTTTAGGGTCCCTACAATACGAATTTACTATTTTTAAGATGATGTCTGTATGTGTGTATGTGTGTGTGTGTGTGTGTGTGTGTGTGTGTGTGTGTGTATGTATATCCGTGTGTGACAAATTTTTCTCCGACGATAACTCCAATACTACAATTCTAAAAATTATAATTCTTTCGTATTCCTCTTCTGTACATCCCTATGAAGAGTTGATTAGATTTTGGTTATAATTGATCCACCGGAAGTACCCTTATTTGAAGTTTTTAACAGTTTTTCTTTAAAAAAACGCAGTTAAATATTATTTTTTGACATTTTGTTATTATACATATTAAAGAAAATACTCTTCTCTATACGGTTTGATTATACATTTTCCTTCATATTCAATAGATGTAGATTTAAAGCGTTATAAAGAAATTAATTTTCAAAAATTAGTCACCTTTGCTATTTATCATGGAAACAGCTGATGCTGATATATTAAAAAAATTCTATTGACAGATGTCAGTTGCAAGTGCAAAACCAAATATGGAAAGTGTAGGATCACAAAATTAGTATGTCATAGTGCTCCTCGCAAGTGACACGCAGAAAAAGGCCAAAGAGAAGATGGAAGGACTGTATCGCAGAAGACTGAAAGGAATGCCTGTGTCAAGAAGATGTGTTGGACAGGAATGAATGGAAGAAAAGAGGAAACAGATACCTCTAATAAAATAGGGGAAGCTGAAGAATAAGAAGAAGTGTCAAGTGCATTTTACTTAGTGTATGTTTATGTTATAATTTTATTGGATTTATAGAATAGAAATAGTATTTGTTCGTGTTTGATTTTACATGATATTATATAGAATCTGTTCCAAGGACCTTTTAGTATGGGATTTGTACAAAATACATCGAATTGACGGAAAGTTTTGTGCTGGCCATAACAGATTTTTTTTTTGTAAAATAGCGTGTATAAATATTCCCGTAAAGTTTATTGGAACAGATACTATCAAAAAATTGTACGGAAGTTAATATAATTACAAGGTTTGTTGAATTTATTTTTCGTTCATTTTCTGAACTAAGTTAATTTTTTACTCCTTAATGTACGTGTGCCGCGAAATTTATTTTTTTTTTTTGGAAAATGTACCGCAAATGTAAAAAGACCTACTTCACCAACCTTTGGCAAAGATTGTTAAGAAAGAAATATATTTCGCTTGCGTCACTTGGGAGTTATAACAAAATCTACTAATTTGATATACAGTATAAACAACATAAATTTCGCCCCCCAACCCCCCCCCCCCCCTCCTCCGAATCAATAATTCATTGATGCTGGGAGTACTTTTCCCGCATATTGATGTTATTGATCAGTATCTCTTTTTGAGCGGTTTCATGATAGAGTTAATCCTTGGCTACAAGTGTTAACAGTGTTGGTGCCGTAAATCAGCATTTGCGACGTTGCCGTGTTGTCGTGGGGGGCGTGAAACCGCGGATGGATGGGAGCTGCAACAACGCACTCAATGACAACGCTGTGATGTATGGCACACTGTACATCACAGCATAATCTAATCGAATTTGCTGCATTCCCCAACAACTGACATTGCTAATTTACGGGGGATCTTATCACTGATCGACCCAGATATGTGAACACAAATTATGAAGGGAGCCCATCACAAAAAAACACAAATTTCAAAGGGCAGATATTTGTCCAATACCCTATATAACTAATATTCGATCAGTTTAGTTACATACAGGGAATTCAGTATCCGGAAGCATCGATAATTTTTATTTTTCCAAGAGAATTACAAAAAAAGTTTTGTTATTAATCTGAAGCAGATAAATATGCATATGTTCATGGCTTTTTTTAAGTTGATAAGATGATTATAATTCTGTTGACTTCTTATACAGGGTGTCTCAATAAGCTTGCTCACTATTGGTAACTTTTTTATTTGAAGAGATACAAGGTTGGTTAAATGAGCAAAATTGTGCCATTTTATATTAGAAAATTGGTCATGTAGACAAAATAAAAATTGTGTCAACGGTTCTCAAAATTTGGGACAAAATAAATATTTTTAAATGGAACTATATATTTTTACCTTCCGTAAAAGGAAGGTATTGTCTTTGGTCAAAAAATTCGTTGGTGAGTTTTTAATGAATAAGCACGTTTTAGGGCCCCTAGAATACGAATTTACTATTTTTAAGATGATGTCTGTATGTATGTGTGTGTGTGTGTGCGTGTGTGTGTCCGTGTGTGTGTCCGTGTGTGTGTGTATGTGTGTCCGTGTGTGTGTCCGTGTGTGACAAATTTTTCTCCGACGATAACTCCAATACTACAATTCTAAAAATTATAATTCTTTCGTATTCCTCTTCTCTACATCCATATGAAGAGCTGATTAGATTTTGGTTATAATTGATCCACCGGAAGTACCCTTATTTGAAGTTTTTAACAGTTTTTCTTGAAAAAACGCAGTTAAATATTATTTTTTGACATTTTGTTATTATATATATTAAAGAAAATACTTTTCTCTATACAGTTTGATTATACATTTTCCTTCATATTCAATAGATGTAAATTTAAAGCATTATAAAGAAATTAATTTTCAAAAATTAGTCAGCTTTGCTGTTTATCATGGAAACAGCTGACATAATTATTCAAAAAAATTTAATTGACAGATGTCAGTTGCAAGTGCAAAACCAAATATGGACAAAAAAAGTATGGGATCTAAAATTGGTATGTCATAGTGTTGCTCGCAAGTGATACGCAGAGAAAGGCCAAAAAGAAGATGGAAGGACATTACTTAGTGTAGTTTATGTTATAATTTTATTGGATTTATAGAACCTTTTCAAATGAACTTTGGGTATGGAATTTGTAAAAAATAGTATGTGTTTTTACATGATATTATATAGAATCTGTTCCAAGGACCTTTTGGTATGGGATTTGTACAAAATCCATGGAATTGACGGAAGGTCTTGTGCTGGCCACAACCGATTTTTTATTATCTTATTGGAAAGAGTATTTTTTTCTCTTTCCGATAAGGTAATGTTGTTTATGTACAATTTTTTCAAATAAACGTGTTATTTACGGTTAAAAATTAAAATTTTGTAAATCTAAATGCTTCGTGCCTTCCTTTGGTGTTCCACAAGGGTCTAACTTTGGTAGGTTATTTTTTATTCTTTTTTAAATGACATTACTACCTATGTTAAACATTCTGCATTATTATTATATGCTAATGACTTGAAAATCTTTAAAATTATTAATACACAAAATTATACCGTTATTATTATATTATAACGTTTAACCCATGGTAGAACTGACCCCATAGATAGTAAATCTAGCAATAAATTTGTTTTTTTACTACTAGCCTAGGAATCCACTATTATTTACCTTTATTTGACATGAGAAATTGTTTTTCACTACCGCTTGCTTGTAACCATGGTAACCTAGGTCAATAATAATTTATTATTAACCTTGGTCTATAATGCAAACTGTCACTTTTCAATCAAACTCAAGCCTCCAAATCCAAATATTATTTAACTCATTAAACTCAAGAAAGGTGTTAAGTATATAATTTAAATTTGCCACTATAATTTTAAATTGACCTACGCTGCCGCCTCGCCTGGCCACTGTGCTGTTTTGGTGAAAATGTGAAATATTTGTAGATGTAGGATTGAACAAATCACTATTTTTTTGTATTTGTAGGTAAATACATTTCAATAAATTTATTTAAAAATAATAATAAACTAATAAGGCTGCTGACTGTAACAGCACAAAGTGTTTTTATTAAATAATTAAATCAAATACAAATCAAGGCCCATAAGTAAGGTTATCAAACCAGCGAAATGAGCAAAACGTCTGGAAAAATTTTGATTGTCAAAACTGACGTTAAACGTTTTTTGTTAAAGTTGAATATGCGTTATGTACGCATGTGTGTTTTCTATATATTTTAATAATAAAAATTATGAATTATTTTATACTCATTGATTTTATTTATTTGTTAGTCTAATTACTTATATTCATTGCTCCATAGTTTTTCATTATAAAAATCTGAAATATGCCGCGACGCCAATGATCTTATATATCATTTATGACAGGTGTGACAATTTTCGAGAAAACACATTGATTTTTACTTTTTTACAAAATTTTGAACTGTGGCGTGATTGGTCAGTTTTAAAGGCCTCCAATTCTTGAAAAAAGCATGGTAAACAAAAATTATTGCCTGATTTACTCTCTATGGGGTCAGTTCTACCATGGGTTAAGCGTTGTATTCTTACTTACATAACACCCTGTATATTTCTTCAGTCTGATGTAGCCAATCTCCATAAATGGTTTGTTGTCTCAAATATATTTTGACCTTCATGTAGCCTAGGCAAGGGAGGTGTAGGGATCGTGCTAAAAATCGCATATAGAGATTTTAGTAAATAAGCACGTTTTGATGTCCCGATTTTAACATTTTGCCTGTGGGTGTGTGTGTGTGAATGGTATGGACACGATTACTCAAATTTTGTATATCCATTCAATACTAATGTGGGAAGAGCTCATTAGTTTTTAGTGCATATCGGATAACCGGAAGGTATCATTTATATAAGCTTTTAACAGTTTTTCTTGTAAAAAAAATTCATTGAATATACTTTTTCAGCAACTTTTACTAATAAAAATTGAATATAAAGGTACAATCTTCAATTCTACTATAACAACATTTAGTGAATTACTTGAAATAATTTTAAATATTAAATTGTAAAATAATTTATTTTTGTTCAACATCTTTCCTATGCATCAAACAAAAACATAATATTTTAATAACAATTTTGACATATTTAAACAAATGTCACTCTCAGGAAGCAATTACATTAAAATTAATAATGAAACCGTGTTAAGAAGATTGTATTGATTCTAATGAAATTAAGTATTGTAAAAATAATATATTTTTCATCATATATAAATATTAGATGTACAGTACGATCCGATATAAAATGTTATCAAAGTGACACATATATTAGTTTACAACTACATATTAACGAAATGGATCATGTAAAGTAATAGATATATGCAAAGGAACGTAATATAGTTTGCAAAATTAGTAAATATGTAGGTATGTATTTAAATTAATAAAAATTAAATAGCGGAAGATATTGTATTGACCACATCAGATTTTGTAATATTAATAAATGTAAAGTAATAACGTATTCTACGAAACAAAACCCTTGTGTTTATGATATATAGACCATGTACCTCTTGTAAGAGTCGTGCAGTTTAAGGATCTGGGTATTACTTTTTATCCAAACATAACTTTATCACTCCATAGTTAAATAAATTGAGGCTTTTTGGATCTTGTGTTTATTGATTACAAAAAATTATTTTACATTTGGACGTTTCAATTACTAAATGACAATCATCCTCAGCTGTATAAAACAATATTAAATAATAAAAATTTGAAACAGAATACAGAGTTATTTACATACCTATTGGTCATGATATTACATTTTCATAAAAATATATATCTAAATATATCAGTAGAACATCAAAACAAATTTTTGTAAAACATAATATTTTTGATGACAACATTTTAATTTGACTAGTAGTAAATTATGAGTTGTCCAGCCGGAATAGTTACAACAATTTGTTTTAATGTTCAACTGATATATTTAGACATATATTTTTATCAAAATGTAACAACATGACCAATAGGTATGTAAATAACTGTATTCTGTTTCAAATATTTATTATTTAATATTGATTTGTACAACTGAGGATGATTGTCATTTAGCAAACGAAACGTCCAAATGTAAAATATTTTTTTTGTAATCAATAAACACAAGATCCAAAAAGCCTACATCAATTTATTTAACTATAATATTAAAGGATCTACCTAGAAGAAAATGATTTATCAGTCCATGCTGGGCCGTAACTAGGGTGGGGCGAGCGGGGCACTTGTCCCGGGCGCAGATGTTGCTAGGGCGAAGAAATAAATTCTTCATTTGTTAATTCTCCAAAAAAAAAAAAAATATATATATATATATATATATATATATAAATCAAGCACATTCTTAGGTTTCTTAATGTACACTTTGCGAATTAATAGTGTATTTCTATGCACTGTATTGCATTGACTTTCAAAATTCGCGCGTAAGGCGCACCTCCAGTTCACAGTACGATTCTTCGACCATATAACTATAGACACGGCGGGCATTTGTTGTGAAGCGAATGGCCTGTTATCCGGGGAAAGGGAATTGTGGACATAAGTTTTATAGGTTTCAAACTTACGGTAAAATTGCAAGATACGACGAGTACTCAACCATTTTGTTTATGTCATTTGAGAATAGTTCTGTGTATTTGATTGTAAATTTGTGTTTTGGACTATTTTAGTGTTTGTTTATAGTTATTTAATAGTTTTCATAATCTTCAATATTATTTATTTGTGCTTTTTTGACTATTTTATAGTTTTTTAATTTATTATAAAAACAATTATTATAATGAAAATAAAAATCATTGTTCGCTCGTGGGCTCGTGTGTAGCTTCTCCAGAAAAAGTTAAAAAGAATTCATCTATTACTTTTCATTTTTGTAAATCATAAAATGTAAAAAAAGGATATTTTTACCATACATACATACTTTTTCGAAATTTCTGTTACAGAACTGTACTTTTACATAATCCATTTAAAACTACTAATAATTTTCTCATGTTTCGCTAAAAAATTGTTTATCTATTTAATGATTAATTATAAATGGTGTCATTACATTAGATCTGATCAGAATTAATTTAAAAGAATATTAGTATTAAAAACTATGGCCGTTAGTATGAACATGTGATTAAGGGTGATTAGCGAGAATATGATTAGCATTGTTTTATCTCAATCGTTTATGGATTATTTTTATTTTAGAGAAAAATACTTCGAATAAAAATTAGAGAAAAATTAATTGCACACGTTTTTCATTTGAAGCATTTTTCTGAAAAATAATCCATAAACGATTGCAAAAGATAAAACAATGCTAATCAAATGCTCGCTAATCACACTTAATCATCGTTCATACTAACGGTCTTTATTTTTTGTTATTATTTATTAAATAGTTTAACAAAAATACAATAAAACTAGTAACAACAAAAATTTCATTTTTAAATGAATTGTAATTGAATAATATTTACATGTTTCAAATAAATATTTTGTATTAGGCAACCAACATTACTACCTATAGGGACACAGTCCCTAGATACATGTATAAATAAATGTAATGTTTAATATATAGTTAATAAAAAACATTTTATTTAATTAAGTTTTTAATAATAATTTCCGAAAAGTGGGGCGGGAGTGGGGCGCAATTTTATATTCCGCCCCAGGCGCAAGAATAGCTAGTTACGGCCCTGAGTCCCTGTTAATTTCTTAGACACATCTTCATACAAAATTATATATTTTATTATCAAAAAAATTTTATTTTCTACTAGTTCAGATAACCTAACTAAAAATTGTTATGCACCTACTGCTGCTTTCTATGTGTTAGGCCGCGAATGTTTGTTTCACCCTCCTATACGTGAGCCTTATTTCTTATAGAAATATAGTACGTCATTAATTACAATTCGAATATCTCCTCCATCCATAATAAAACAGCTTACTTCTTTTTAATCAAGTAGCATTGAAATTTAATTACCGAAAATAATGTTCCCGTACGAGTCCCTTTCAATGCGCCCTCGATCTTGAATCACGATGAAAGTATTTTAAATATTTATAGCGGTTCGTTTGTTAATAAAGTATTGTAGGCACCCCAAAGGAACTGCAGCGAACGTCTAGCCACAAATCTACATAAACACGTTATAGTTTCTCCGCTTGCGAGAAGAAAGCCGGGATTATGAAATCCCCAGGCGTCGATGACTGAAAGAGGGACAATTCCAATCTCCTTGTAAGATGGACAAAACTCAATTCTACCCATTACATATTCCGAACGGCGAGCCCACTGGCAAACCACAGACACTCGCACTGTGGATAGAACAAAGAATTCAAATCGCATTTTACGCTAACGTATACCTCGTCCAGATTTCATTTGAACAAATGACTTTTAAATCCTCTGTGTTAATCGGTTAATCCTAATCTTTACTACTTTGAAAATTTTTACGTTTCACGCAAATATAGTTTCTTCTCAAAGTACATTATCTGTCTATGAAAGTTCAAAATTGCTTGTAACTATTTAAAAGGAGAAAATTTTTATTGGGGTATTGGGGTATAACTCAATACAATCCTGTACCTCGTGCATATTTACATTTTGGCACTACCAGTTGCTCAATTTAGTAATGAGCGTTCATTGTTAAAGCAAGCATAACATCTTGGATAAGAATTTTACAGGTCAACTATGGTTCTCTGGAACCGCAATAAAACTTTTCCCCTTTTAAATAGTTACAAGCAATTTTCAACTTTCATAGACATATAATGTACTTTGAGAAGAAACTATATTTGCGTGAAACATAAAAATATTCACAGTAGCAAAGATTAGGATTAACACAGGGGATTTAAAAGTCATTTGTTCAAATGAAATTTGGACGAGGTATACCATATCGCACCTCCCTAACGTTTTCTATGAAATAACGAAATTTCTTGTTGGTATATTCTTCAATTTCCAAACGCATGTATCTTTTCTTCTAATTTTTTTTATACAGTAAACTGTCTCTCACCCAGTTTTGCGTTAAATGTCCTCCATTTTGGCTAGCAATATTTTTTACAAGATATTTTCTATGAATCAAATTTAGGTTGCCAATTCTGGGAAATATTTAGTAAATAAATAAATATATCATCACGGCATATTACCCATTTCTGGGTGTGCCAGTATCTACAACACATGTAGACATCGGTAATTATGACGATATATTTTACCGTGTGGGCGCTTACCAGGCGTCACCTCACGAGCACTCATAGCTAGTGTGAAGAGTGCACCACAGGGGTCACTTTTGTGCCATTTAAAATTGGAAATATTTGGCGTCAGTCGGGATCGAACCCGGTTCCCCCAGATTCGTGACCAGACACTCAGGCACTCGGCCAGGGGACCCCAAATATAAGTACAGTTACATTATATGTAGAAAATAATTTACAAGCATTTTAGCGTTTCTCGCAACCCAATCTATACCTTAAATTCAAATGTTAAGGGCAAACTTAAATGCGATGTATCGCTTCCGGTGTAACCGGGCGTAGAATTCAGGACCTTTTCTGTTTTCCCGCAAAGTATAGCATTTAAGTTTGCCTCCAACTTTGTAATTTAAATCTAGGTTTCAAATTATTAATAATGGAAATAGCCATTTGTTTTTATTTTTCGTTTATAGTATTTCTGATCAGTGGTCCTTTTCCAATGTAAGTATAGTACTGGAAGCACAGATTATAATAAGTTTATTTATACTGTTAATAAACAGGGTAACGAGAAATTCATTAAGCGTCTCATTTCAAATTCATAAAATTATGTCTCGTCTCGAAATTTTTCTCGTTTCGTTTAATACAGTTTCATCTGGGCCGAGATTCTCGCCGAGATTTCTTGACGGAAATTTAATATGTATATTTTGTCCCATAAACTAATTATTAAATTTATATAATTTTGTATTAATAGCAATTTGAACAAAAAGATAAATATTTGTCGTTTTATCTGTTAAATTTGTTATAACCTAAAATTTGAGCAAATTTTATTATGTTATAATTTTATTAATTTAAGATTTATCTAGCATTTTCTAATCTGTTATAAAACATTAAAAAGATAATTACGCTAAAAATCTTAGCTAACAAATTCTGACAGATAAAATATCAAATACTTTATTATTATTTTTTTCAAAAATGCTATAACTTTTGCTATTAATACAAAAAAAAAACAGTTTGTGGGACCAAATATTACATAATTTACACGTTTTTGGTATTAAGTTATTAAAGAAATTTAATGAAATTCGTATAGTACAAGATGCAAGGCAGCATGTTTATTATCATAGTGGTCGTTGGTCGTCCTCCAGAAAATGAGAAAAATAACAACCGAGAAATCTCGAAACAGTTTTCGAGAATCGAGATCTCGGCAAATATATCTCGTCTCGTAAAATATTTTTAACATTTCTGTCTCGTCTCGGGTACGAGACGAGACGAGAATCGAGAAATATCTCGTGTCGACAGAATCACTATTCCAAGTTAATATATTCCCTTTTTCTACTATAACTAACTATTTTACATTTGAGTTATCATCGTTGTTGCTTCTTACCATAGCTCAAAAGATGTTCTCATTTTTGTGGATCCTTCTCTAATACCTTTATTGTCCCCTCGCCTTTCCTGTGCTATTTTGTATCTTTGTGAGGTCTATGGTCCGCAGTGGAGAAACGCGTTCATTTAATTTGCAAAGAAAGCGTCGTTGTCGGTCGTGCGTTTGAAGTTGTTGAATGGCGAAAAAATCTATCGTGAATATGTGAAGGGGGCATGGATTGTACGGGCGAGCAAATCGCGTTACGGGAATCTAGTTAGGCGCGAATAAGGAATTTTCAGCTGTCCATCCCATGCAACTGACTGGCTACTCGCATTGGAAATTCACATTACGGGAACGTCCGACACTGGCAAGACATTATAAAGGGAAGACTTCAATTCAGAAATAAATAAATACGTAATGTATTTCGCCGAAGGCGGCTTCAGACACTGACTACCGATTTTATACTGAAATTTGTAAAGTGGCAAGGCTATTGGCTCAAATTTAAATAAATATACATGTATCATCAAGTTTTGCTCATTGTTGGATTTCATTTTGCTATCCAAAGAATTTGGTACTAACAACATAATTTAAAACTTTTTCTATATTTCATTTTGTTTTTAAATGTTAAAACAAAGTACGTAAATCTGGACTTTAGTCACGAATGGGTCAGAATTAAGACCCCTGAGTGAATGGGATGAATACATAAAAATATAAATCTACACAAGACAGTAAATAAGTAGCAAGTAATTAATAAAGAATATTCACATAATAAAAACATAAAGCAAATATACTTGTACATAAAAAAGTAAAATAAAACAAATGTGGCATGAAGATATTTAATTGTTGAAAAACTCGTCCATAGAATAAAAACACTTTTTGATCAAAATTTTTTTAGTTTTAATTTGAAAGAAAATATGCTAGTAATAGCTTTCAGATTCTGTGACAAATTATTATAAATTTTAATTGGCATATCTAAATCCTAAATTTATATACCCTAAATCTAGTGATAATTTAGAATTTTATGAATTAGATTTTAGGGTTTTTCAAGGAGCACACTATGCCTTGAAGATGATGCGCACTAATTAATCAAATCATGTTCGTTGCTATAATTTGTACAAAACATCAAATTTGCTGACAAAGAATAGCTTATCTTCTTTTTTATAAAATATAATATTAACATTGACTTTCTAGCATCAAATTGAATCGAATTCTAAATTTCATTTTTGTTGTTCTAAAGTGTTGCCAAACCAATAGATATCACTAGTGTGCCATTCGGAGTTGTATTTATCTGAAAAAGGCCTAAATCCTAAATACTAAATGCCAAAATACGACATCGGATACAGCCTTAGTATTAAATTTTAAAAGATATTGTTCTTTAAAAAGTCTCAAATTTGAAAATATCACGAAAGACATTAGATATTTTACAGTTATATATTAAAATTTGTGTAAAATTTTGAAAAAGTCACGTGATCTGAAACCGAATGTGACGCCAGAGCACATACAGTTTAACATGTGACAATCTGTAGCCTACTTTAATTTATACAAATAACGAAAACTGTTTTCCTGTTAGCTATGAATGACGTGCTATGTGTGCTCCACAGTCACAGGAGTGGGGGGTTATTTTTCATGACTATTTTTTTCTTTTATTAGTGTGAAAAATATTGCATAAACTTTCATTTAAAATACTTTTTGCCCGGTTGCAGAAACGTTCATCAATCCCTTGATCAATCAACAGTTCATCAAAACGAACAACTGCACCGCGATTTTTTGACAGCGATGATTTAAATGTCATAAGAACGAAGAAACTGATTCGAAATTGTTCATTTTGATGATCCGTTAACTGAACAAGAAATTGATGGACGTTTCTGCAAAATTTTGACAGTATTAGAAAGGAAAAATTATTCTTATTTTAATTTTGCAATAGTGCACGAACATTTTACATTTGAGAAGCAATAATTCCCGATATTTAAATC
Organism: Ophonus ardosiacus; assembly: GCA_943142095.1. Taxonomy (NCBI): domain Eukaryota; kingdom Metazoa; phylum Arthropoda; class Insecta; order Coleoptera; family Carabidae; genus Ophonus; species Ophonus ardosiacus. The sequence goes on from OW964830.1 coordinate 38,399,162, forward strand.
AAACATTTTTGCGATTACACAATTTTTCACTCAATCTCAATAAACACTTAAAACTTCAAAACAAAAAGTCCTTCATTGTATAAACCATTCATTTGCTAGAATCTTGCAAACCCTCTTGAAAGTTTTAAGTGGTAGGAAAACAGCCAACGATTAAAAAGCAAAAAAGGTTTCTCTGTCCTTAATAACTTTTGGAAATCATATTCTTTTTGTAATCCTAAGGAAACGACAGTGAAAAACTATCATCCCGATTCGAGGACAGCGACCGGGATTTATTGCACTGACCAACAGGAGCAGGAATCAATATGCAGAATTATATGGATGGGATAGGATAGGATAGAAGAGTCGTGGAAGAGTTGTGGATGTAGGTAGGAAGTTAATGTACGAGACAGATGGGAAAAGTCTACGAGAACTAGTTTACTATATTTCACAAGGAGAAGATAAAAACTTGGAGGAGTAGTTATTGAAACTAGAACTCAAGAGTAGTTTATCTGCTTGCTTAGAATGATAGTAACAAAGTCAATGTAGGTAAATTTTGTAAGAAGATTACTTTCGGATATGTAATAATTTTTGAATACCTACTTGAAATATTTTTCACTATTAACTAATATTACTAAAGTTTACCTTTCGTTAATATGATGAGTAGAAACAGTATTAATACAATCTTATACAGGGTGTATCATGATAATGGAACAGTGCATTTTATTCGTGTACGTGAAAAGATACAGAAAAAAGTGATTAAGATATTTTGTAAGGCATAGAGGGGGACACATTTTAGCATAAACTTTATTATCTTAAATCCAGTGGTACTCAAACTATAGGGCAATATTATATTTTTCTAAATGGCATTATATATATTTTATTAACTCATTAAATAGAGAATTTTGTTCTGAATTCTACGATATAATAATATCATATACCCTTACATCGCGAAAAATTTGATAAAAATTAATTCAAAGTTAATATTTCATTTCTACTTCTCTAAGTAATCTGAGCAAACATTAAATCAATGAAACAAAATAAAATTTATTTTAGCTTTATTACGTTCAAGTAAGATACGATTTTGGTAATAAATTCAACTTTTAAAATAATTTTTTTGTTTTATTGATTGAATGTTTGCTCAGATTACTTAGATAGAGTAGAAATGAAATACTAACTTTGGATTAATTTTTATCAAATTTTTCGCAATGTAAGGGTATGATATTATTATATCGTTGAATTCAGAACAAAATTCTCTATTTAATGAGTTAATAAAATATATATATAATGCCATTTAAAAAAATATAATATTGCCCTATAGTTTGAGTACCACTGGATTTAAGATAATAAACTAAAATGTGTCCCCTCTATGCCTTACAAAATATCTTAATCACTTTTTTCTGTATCTTTTCACATACACGAATAAAATGCACTGTTCCATTATCTTGATACATCCTGTATACAAAGTGTTATGTAAGTGTACAACGCTTAACCCATAGTAAAACTGACCCCATAGATAGTAAATCAGGCAATAATTTTTTTTTAACATGCTTTCTACAAGAACTAGAGGCCTTTAAAACTGACCAATCACGTCATAGTTCAAAATTTTATAAAAAAGTAAAAATCAATGTGTTCTCTGAAAAAAAAAATGTCACACGTGTCACAAATGACATACAAGATCATTGACGTCTATTTGGAAATAACTGTGTGTACCGTCTTGCAGCAGCTCGACTATTTTGTAATGTCTCGCCATAAACTATATGCATGTCTGCATATTCTTGATTGGTGAAGATAAATGGCATTTTCATAATATCGAAAAAACAATATGAATTGTATGTCTATGCAAAAAAACGTTTAACGTCAGTTGACAATCAATAGTTTTTCCAGAGAATACATTGATTTTTACTTTTTTATAAAATTTTGAACTATGACGTAATTAGTTAATTTTAAAGGACTCCAGTTCTTGTAGGAAGCATGTTAAACAAATATTATTGCCTGATTTACTATCTATGGGGTCAATTCTACCATAGGTTGAGCGTTATACACTTACTTACATAACATCCTGTATATGGAGCTTTATTTATTTCAAATGTATTTCCTTCAAGCGATTTTATTTTTTAATATATATATATATATATATATATATATATATATATAATTTATTTAGAAAGAATTAGCGAATTATGAATAAATATCATTTACAGTTGATTATGAATGTAAGTTTAGTTATAGTTTTTTTAGTTCATTTTAAATTAATTTCCTTGAATAGAAGTTTACCTTACAAAATATAATTCTTTTAGAGCTCTTATATATCGCGTGACACTGGAAAACGGACCACTGAAAATATCTTTCCTACAACCGTGCTTAAAGTACATACTTTACGCACTCTACTAGTGTAAAGTGTCACTTTTCTAATACTAGAGCGTAAAATACTATTTACATACAACTTGCATAAAATGTTTTTCTACAACCGAAATGTTACTGCTATTTCTCATAACACTGAGTGTGAGTGTACAGGCATCTTCAAATATTGTTAATGTTAGTTGACAAGTAAATTAACCGAATGCGCATGTTGCCTAGCAACGTATTTACTTTTCACGCTTGAAGAGTCCTTTTTTATCTCGTACTAAACATCGCACTCGACCAAAAAAGTACTACTTTACACACTTGTTACATAATTAATAATTATGGAATCCAGAATCAACGATGGTTATACCTTTATAAACAAGTGCATTACCTTCAATAACACACTAAGTGAAATGTGAACTTTATATTTAAATATTAGGTAACGGGTTCCATCTAATACAAATACTGACTTATTGCTAAAATTAAATGCTCTTAGAAAACATTCTACTTAATACGATATTAAAAAAACATTAAAGTTTCATAAACCCAAAAATGGGTGAAAGCACAAGCTTTATACTTACATAAAAAACACAAGTATGACGGCCCGAATTTTTTCTGTCGTAACATTCCGCTCAATTTCGGCATTAAATTCTTATAAAAATTCCTACTTGCATCTATTTCTGATTGACGACATTTACCTGCAGGTTTACCAACATTAGAAACCTAATTTAAAATAAATATTAATAAAACGAATCTATCATAATGGAGCCTGAAGCGAACGCTTCATAGTAAAACCGATTTTCAAGAAAACTATTGTTTGTCTGTATTAATAATTTTTATTTTATTTACGTTATTATCATTTAATGGAAATAATATTCGTATTTTGAAATAAAGTCAACAAGGAACCCTGTAAATGTGTAAATAGTCATGTAATCTTGCTCTTTCCACAGTGCTGTGCTTTAGAATTTGCGTTTATATCAGTGTTCGCAGTATATTCTGTTTTGAAAATAAATAAAATTTACTGGTGAATAGTGGCTTTGCACTCTTTGTAGGAGGTAATGCATATGTAGATTTACTATGTCAGCACTTCCCAAACAATGTCCATTGTTATGAAAATTACTTTTCATCTTCAATGTATTCTAAAACTTTTTCTTTTTTTCAGATTGCGTCGCTTTTCCCATTCCCTGGTGAGTGTTGGTTTATGATTGTAATATTGAGAGGGGGTTGTTTATGAGGGGGTAGAAACAGAAAAGTTTGAAAACTGCGTGGTTTATATACTGTGAGTGCTATAAATTTCCGTACACTTTCGCGCTTGGAGAGATCTGGAACTATGCATCTTTGAATGCAGTTCCTGTCGGGTAAATAACGAGTTATGGAGGAATTTTACTCTATCCACGCCTATGAAATGCACATATGAGTTTCACATAATAAACATATGAGTTACCTTTTCTCCTACGCATAAAGAGAGAATTGTATCTGTTTCATTGACAATTTTGCTTGAAATATATCTTTTACAAAGGACTTATTATTATATTTCTTATCAAGTAGTCAAATATATCTGTCGAAAAAATTACTAAATAAGAGCTGAAATTGATTTTAAAAATAATTTACCTATTAAGTGTCAAGTACGAAAAATACATTTTTACTGGATGAGAAAGATAGTTGTTAGAAACAACTGAAGGTTAGTATTGAAAGCAATCGAATTCCGTAATATTTGTTTATGTCTTTATAGCATTAATTAGAATTTTACCTTCGAGATCTGCAGCACTGCGACAAATTTAGTATCAATACTAACAATATTATATTCACACTAGATTTTTTTATTTGTTAAATAACGACAATTTTTCTAGATGAATTTCATACATTTTAAAATTTCACGTATATCTTTTGCGACTAATTAATTTCATGCAGGTGCAATTTTATTTACTATTTAATTATTTAATTTAAAATAAAAAATATGCAAAATTGTATGATCCAATGATTTTTGTATTCATTTTATTTTTATCAAGTACATGTTTTTAAATAGTTTAATCTGATTCAAAGCTTTTAAATGTATTAAATTTTGTTTAGCTATGGAATATATATAGGTATATTTAATACCATATTTATTTTTAAAAGTATTAACAAAAAATAGTTTGGTCGATAATTTTTGATCTCAGTGTAAAATATTTTTTCAAATAACTTCTAAACTATTAGTAATTAAAAAAAAACGTTTCAAATACAAAAGATAGATATTTTTATTAACTAACCAGTGGCGTACGAAATAAATTTTTATATCCGTACATTTTTGAGATATAACACAAACTTATTTTTTTTTTTGGAACCCATATCTGACTTTAGTCTCAAAAAAATAATTATTTTTCTTCTCTTTTCAATGATGTAAGGGTTATTTGTTTTGCTCCTAAAATTTAATTTTTCTCTTTATTTTCCTGAACTTTCTTATTATTTCCCAAAAAAACATTATTATTTTTATTAATTATAAGGTATTTGATCAAAATAATTTGTTTTATGCCTTTATTACTTAATATTTTCATTCTAGACTCATAATTACAAATTACGCTATAATGTGCCAAGGGCGACCAGATACAAAATATTATGAAAATTAGTTTGATACGAGTTTTGAGCAAAATTTTCTAACGAAATAAATTATTTAAATACAAAGAGTATTTCTAAATAGAAATCGACCAATATTTTCAAAATAATTATAAATTTAATACAAAATAAGGGAAAAATAATAATTTTGAAGGCAAATCAAATATAAAACATAATAACCCTTACATCGTTGAAAAGAGAAAAAAATAATTATTTTTTTGAGACTAAAATCAGATATGGGTTCTATTTAAAAAAATATAAGTTTGTGTTATATATCAAAAATTTACGGATATAAAAATTAATTTTGTACGCCACTGGTTAGTTAATAAAAATATCTATCTTTTATTTTCGAAAAGTTTTTCTCACTTACTAATAGTTTAGAAGTTATTTGAAAAAGAAAAAATCAACACTATTCAGTTTTTCGTCATTATCTAGTGCCCTATGAGAATTTTTGTAAAAATAAAAGCACATCTGAGATGGCCTCCCAAAGGCGCACAAAAAGTTCCATTTAACCGACATCGTATCTCTTATAGTTCTCGAGATCCCAATGGTGGCACCTCTAAATGGGACACACTGTATAAGTATATATTTTATGTAGTTTACTCTAAATTGTCCAGAAACACTATTTTACAGGCCTAGGCCGGCAAAAAGATAGGGACTTTTATGAATATAAGTTGGTATTATTCTGGTATTATTATGGGATCGCAGGGTCGTGTGCGTTTAGTGTCTGGTTGCCAATCTGGTGACCCGGGTTCGATCCCGGCTAGAAAAGTGATCCCTGTGGTGCACTCTCCACGCCAGCTATGAGTGCCCGTGAGGTGACGCCTGGTAAGCGCCCACGCTGTAAAATATAACGTCAGTATTACCGATGTCTTCATGTGTTGTAGACACTGGCACACCCAGTAATGGGTAACAATGCCGTGATGATATATTTGTTATTTATTTATTTTATTATTCTGGTGAAATGTCAACTTATAAGTATTTTCAACACAAGAATTAGCAAATTGTTTACAACTTTTAATTCTAAATTGTTAATTGCAACTTAAATACATTTTAAGCTAAATGTAATTACTTAATTATATTTGAACTTGCAATGCAAAACTGATAAAAATCCTTAGTATTTCATATTAGGACAATAAATCAAATTCTTTTAATAAATGTAGGGAGAAGTCGGCATAAAAAATCTGTAACACACTTCCAAAACTGCTTTACGAGTTCTTGTATTTAAAGGCTTCGCCCCGCAAAAGTGCAGTTTTTAGACTAGTGATACAAATAACTATTTCCGATACCAGTCATGTAAAATATTCCAATACAGGACTTTATTGAGACAGGGAATTAGTTCATTACAAGACTAATCTTGTTAATAAGGGCAAGCTCGCCTAATCGGCTCGCCAGTCATTTCCTGCTTTCAGCAGTAAAAACATGAGCTTTTTTTCTGTTTTATTCCGTATAAGCGGCATGCAGCAAAGTGATATTTTGCGTTGACGATTGCAAGCGCAAATGCCAACTTTATATATTGACTGCAGAAAAATTAATTGATTGCCTCTGGTTGTTACTAACTATTTACGTTAGAATGGGGGATTACACCATTTTTTTTATATAATTTCATCTGAAAATATTAGGAAAACTAAGACTATTGATGAAAATCCGGTGAAAAAATTCCTATTAATAAGCGAGTTATGGTCTCCCGAATTTTGAAAAGCTTGACGTGACGTCACATTTATGTGTTTTTATATCAAACTGTTTTCATCATGGACCTAAATGTTCTTGAAATATATGCTATTTTAAGTTATATTTACATAAAAATAAATGAATATTATAACACTGTATAAGTATACATACTTTATAATTACATAAATTAATTAATTTAATTAATTTAAATTATTAAGTTTAATGCAAGAAATTTATGTTAAAATAAAAACTGTTTGGAAACTGTACTACAGGAATGTTAGCCCCTTCTTTCGAATTTGAATTTCTTAACTTCCATTGGTAGTAATCCCACCTCCTAACACGCTATTTGTAATGCATGTATAGGCGGTTTATCGGTCGCCAATCAAAATATTTTCATATTAGTGTCGAAGCGTTATAACAAAAAACCCTTTACTTCCGAAATATCTCAATTATACCATTTCATTTTTTTATTAATATTCGTTAGTCAGCTTATACATTCGTATTTTTTTACTATTTTCCTTTAATTCGATTGAGCCGTAATCCCCCATTTGACATAAAAATGCGATATTATATTTATAAAGTTAGCAGCGCTCAGTGGCTGAACTAAACGATACGATTACAAATGTGTCCATTGTTATGTAGTTTTGATTTTTATTTAACAAAACAATTAAGGAAAAATATGTGATGGATTTACATATTCATAAATGTAAAATGAATTAGAATAAAATATAAAATAGATCGGGTTCGACGCCTATTTCCTTTACGGCGCCCTGGGCTTTATTAGCGTAGTCAGCCTATGCAACCAATCACGTAGTAAACAGAAACAGCAGAGGTCCTTATACGAGCACATATTTTATATAAATCCCATCCATTCTTACAAATATTATTTGTGTTTTATTTATTAATATAAATATACAATTTTATTATTTACGCTTAGCCTCGTATTTACAATTTTAGTGAAATTTTGTCTCTTGTCCACATGACATTTAAGAAAAACGAGTATGTACTCGTAGATTGCAATATTAGAAAGAGAGTTTTCCTCCATTTGAATTCAGAGCATAACAGGAAAAAATCATAAGGTGAAATATAGCCTCGTGGCGACACGACAAGACCGCAATAACGTCTCAAGGGGATTAATTTCAAATATTTCAATATGACATGGCATGGCAGTCACAACTGTTGCGCCATCCCTTCATTTTAATGAATTTTTTACGGATTTCTGTAAATATACAACGAACCACTGTGCAGTGTAAATTATTTTTATTTGATCACAAAAATATTTTAATTTCAAATTTTAATTAAACGTATACTGCATACATTTCCATTTATTTCAAGTAGACGAAGAATGCTCTGACAAAATGGCGGTTGTTTTGTTTCAATGGGAATTTAAATTTATAAATTGTTTGAATATTTTAAGAGGCCAGGATTATACAAAATATAATCTCTTATTGTACATGGACTGGAAAATATAAATATTGTTACAAACCCTCAAAACTTTTTTGCCACAAAATATATAACGCAGTAATTTGTTTGATATTTAAAATTTAAATTATTTCAATTTATACATTATAATTCAGCATTTAAATAAAATATTACCTTTAATTTCGTACCGAATATATCCATATATTAATATTTCATTCATTTTACAATCATTAAAATGTTTCCATACAAAACTGTATTCATTAATATATTTAAATGGAAATTCATGTGAAATTACAACGTTCGAAAGCAACAAATTTGTTTTATAAATGAAAAAGATAAATACTTTTTATAAATCTATTTTAATTAAAAAACTATGTAATTACCTTTTGTCTTTGGTAAACATGAATAATGAATAAAACACTCAATGATGGCTAAAAAAAGTGTTATATTTATTCATTCATTTACATGGCGATATTATCGGAACTGTTTTGTATTTTATTACAGCTTATCATTTATTTCTTATGTATCTGTACCTTTCGTTAGAAAAGTGTAAAACAATAACTACTATTTTTAATAAATTGTACAAGATTAAAAAAACACACAGACACACATACTTACAGACTTCATCTTAAAAATAGTAAATTCGTAAGTAGGGACCCTAAAACGTGCTTATTCATTAAAAACTGACCACCGAATTTTTTGACCAAGACAATACCTTCCTTACCTAAAGGTGGTGGAAGGTAGAAAAACGTGAAAAGCGGTTATCATTCCACAGTGACAGTATATTATGAGTCGGTGTTGGATAAATTGTTACTTATATGCTTTCCAAATCGAATAAAGATGATACTAGGCACTGCACTAAAAAAAATTCTCGAAATTTCACATATTTCAGTGCGTACATTTGGCTCCAATTTCAGCCAATCAAAGATTTCAAAACTATATCTTATTTTCTACAATACTGGGGTGGGATTCTATTATTCCATAACTTCGGTTGCTATCATTTGAACTTGTTATGATATCAATTGCAAATATCAACCACAAAGTGAACTTGCGATTTTATAACAATAATCGTTATTTGTAGCTGGTACGTAACAAGACCAATTAGGTTATAATGTATAAAAAATTTCGAAATATTAAGTACAAAATTATTATCATTATTGTTATTATTATTATTATTATTATTATTATCCAAATCTAATATGACCAATTTAAATAAGTACATTATTTTGTTAATTTATCATAAATACTGTTTGTACTTGTTTTCTTTCAAATAAATTGCCGAACTGAATAATGTCAGATTTGAAAATTCAATATGGCTGCCGAACGGCTGGTATTTTGCAGTCGTTATTTATCAATTGGAAAATAACGTGAGCAACTGTTATCTGCAGTTGCTATTGATATTTAGCAAGAGCAATGGTTATTTGTAGTTGTTACGAGTTATGGAATCCCACCCCTGAATGGGCTACTTGCGTACCTTTTTTTTATTTAATATTTTTGAAGAGAAGGTAAAAATTTGCTACCCGTATTTTTTCTTTTGACAAAATTTTTATTAATTAGCCAGAAAAAAAATTATGAAATTAGATTATTTGAATTCCCGCCATGTATGACGTAGAATTACGCCGCACTAATGAATAGTCGTAAAGCCAAGCGTGGTGCCGTCCCATAGTAATGGTATGTTTGTGCGGGTAATGTAGATCACCTGTTTGACGTTTCAATAATAGTTTGGAGGTTAGTATTTTAGTTTATCTTTTTGGTATCGATATTTTAAATTACAAATAACTACCTACGTGTTTATTTATAAAGTAATTAATGTATTTGAGAAACCAGAGAGAGAGAGAAATGAACTGCCAAATTCAAATTAAAACTTTCTCGCGCGCCATGCCATCTATTGATTACATTCTTAAACATGCTTCTCCTCCCCAGTTACATATAAAGACGTCACAGAAAATTTTCTTTCTTAATTTAGCAAAAAACAAATAATTATTTTAAAATGAAATTTATATTTTTATATATGTTTTCAATATCACATTACGTATATAGTGACAGATATCGGATTTTCAGTACCACGCAAGTAGCCCATTGATAACGTGGAACAGAAAATAGTTACGTATTGACAATTGACACGACCATTGGTGCCAGCACCGTCGCCAAATACACGTGCGTTTCATTTAGTACTCTTTAACTCTCATTGGTATTACTTCTGCAGGCATGTTGCATGTTGTGAATTTTTGCAAATATAACACATTTGCGAAAAATTATTGTTAAGTTGTTTTATGGAAGGTACGTTATTAAATATGTCTATATATACTTTTTAATTAATTTAATTAATAACAACATATTAACTGTTATTTATGGGAGAAGCAAGATTTTTTCTTTCATATATTTATCCTGTTTACAAATTGGCGCACTAAAATCGGCTTCTGTTGATATTGAGATTGTCATCCACGAAGATAATGCAATAAAAACTTTATTTTATATATTTTATTGATATTTTAATTCGAAATCCAACCCGTAATGCCCTTGTCAAGGTTTAATTTTGTGCTAATTTTACTAGTGATGACTAATATTGTCACGAAAGTTAGAATAATTGTGAAAGCCGATAGTCTTTTTCACGGCGTACGACTGTAAAACAAACAATAAGTTTTGCTTTTACTTTTATTTATATTCATTTTTACTATAGGAGTTCTAATGTTAAATCAGCCAGAGTAGGTACTAAACCAAAAAGTTACAAACATGCCGCCATAATATCATGGTGCTTGATGTCAATTGTTAATAGATATAAAATAAAATGAAATTCGCGAAAGGTATTATGTTGGCTGGCTACAACAAATTTTTAATAGATTCTACACTGGGATTAAATTATTATATTTTGTGTATAATTAAATGCAAATTTTATTCAGAATATTTAATTTACTGCCTGTTAAAGAATTTTGTAAATATAAATAATGGATATAAATTTCATTCATGTTGACCCCGTATTTCCAAATAAAATTATTCATGTTAAATAATAATCGAATTCAATTCTTGTTTATACCAGTTCTTTTTGGACAAATTCTTAAAAAAATTTAAAAGTATTTTATGTATATTTTCTGTAATTCCAAACATGAGAATTCGTCTCTCATCTGTCATCCTTCCCCATTCATCTTGCATCAGCTAGAGACTGGTGCACATGACACACGTGGTGATAACTCACCACCGCATTCATAGATGGCTGTAGCGGCTGTGAACAATGGCGGCCAGCCTTGACACATTGGAGGATAAATCATGCTGCAATTAAATCACTTAACAACCACCAAGTGCCATTGCCGGATTGTCGGGTACCATGAGATGGAAGACATAGGGTGAGAGATATTATATTATATGGTAAGGGACGGTGCAGGACGAGTTATAGTTGAGAGATGATGAAATGAGGTTAGGGTAGGGTTAGGGGTTAGTTATCAAATCATGCAAAGTAAAGAAACTGGTTGTGTTTTTAACAACCCGCGTTGTATTTTATTTTTTATTTTAATATTAAATTGAATTTTAGAAAGCAATGATAAATTTGTTATCTGACAATTCATTTTATTTCGGTTTTATGACATTTATGCCCGGTTTCTCCACAGCAACTTAAGTTGTTGATTATTAAAGTGTTACTTAATTGCAAGTAGGCCTTATATCCCAATTGCGTTGCACCAGCAAATTTAAATGCGAACTTAACTTATGTAACAAATTACATTGGCAACAGTGTAATGCTGCTCTATGATTGGTCAATTTGAAATTTAGCGATTGAAAATAAAATACCGACTGTCAAACGTCAAAGCTGCCATTGTGTTTATTAGGATTTATGTTTGTATTCATTCAACAATATTGGATATGGATGTACAGGATTTCCCTAATTTTGACGACGTTAACATCGTGGATACTGTGAAGGAAGTCGATATTGCCGAAAATGGTAGAACTTCGCGACAAATAAGTAGCAGAATTGATTTGTTCCAAATATATTATTTATTTTTAATATTTTTATATGGACCACCGCCAGTCCTATAAACGAAAGCCTTTTTCTTCGATGTCGTGTTCCTTGCATCAGTCTTCATATTTGTCCACATTTTATTGCCAATGCTGCGGCAATTAATTTCCAGGTGTTATCTTTTTAAATATTGGACATGGACACCGCAATTATTTTATTTTCAATAATCTCTTTAAATCTTTGTTTCTACAATCTCACAGAGCAATTTTCTTCTTATTTGATAATTTATTCGTTTCTTCTTCATATCATTTAATTTTCACGCCGTAACAGCCCAAAACGAAACAAATTTACCGCGACTTAGCGATATGTTAACTGACACATGACATATAACCACGTAAGTCACCGTTTTTTCGACTTACATTTAAGTCCTACGTACGTCTCACATTTTGACATATTTGCGTGGTGCAACGGTTTAAGTTGGAACTTAGGAATAAGCAACGAGTTAAGTCTTAAGTTGCTCTGGAGAAACCGGGCATAAGTCCTTGTTTACATATACGAAAGTAGGCTGATAACTAAGTAACAATTGTATTTGTACGGTAATATTATTACCATTCTGACATGTCAACAACAGTCTACAAAATGAAAATAAAATAAAATGAAAATATAATGCTTTGTCATTAATATAAATAACGTTATTGTATCATTCTAAAAACAGTTTATTGTTTTCTAAAATAATAAACATGAGGAATAGAGCACATATGTCAAAATAATTTTTCTGTTTATCATGATATTCTGAAAGTAGCATCAATGAGAGAATTTCTTAAATTAATATTTATTAATATTGTCCTCATTTCTGAAACCGATAAACTATTTAACAAACCACGGATGTTATGAATCATAACAAGCATATGTCTTAAAATATTCGCTCTACGAGCACGGTTTTCAAACCGGTATCTACTGCAGTTATGATACTCATAATAACAATCGTAGGTATATGTGAATAGCTATAACCGAAGACTGTAAAGCTGGTCCTAAAAGGATGATAATAATGAATGCAAAGCTCTCTTTCTCCTCCTTAGGATGAATTCTGTCGGTCTAGTTTCCTTTTCTCCGCAGATAAATATTTATTGGAGAATCTATTTCCGTTAAAATTTTCCGTGAGTGAGTGAAATATGTTTAGGTGGAAAAACGGAGGATATAAATAAAGAAGTGACCGTGCGCGATCCATTTCCGGTCAAGGATAGGGAACAGGACATTCGGAATGTGGGGGAGGGGGTTTGGTTTACGTAGGAAATACGTCAAATCACGTAAGGAAATACGTAAATACCTTTCGTTGACGTCATGCTATCTATTGAAGTGACTGGAGTGAGTAGAGAATAAACAACAAAAGGAAGATTTATAAGATAATTCTTTTATTTTTTTATTTCTTTGAAAGGAATTTTTTGATCTTAAAAGTATTGAAGAAGTTTTATTCGTTTATTTATATATGTGTTATTCAACAAGTGTGTGTGTGTGTGTGTGTGTGTGTGTGTGTGTGTGTGTGTGTGTGTGATACAGACATAATGTTTTAATGCTCGTACCATATACAGAAAAAATAGAATGTAGTGAATCAGCTATACTTGCTGTCAAATAAATATGGACTAATGGACAGATTTGTGTACCGTACTAAAATTTTACAGTATAAGCACAGAATAAACATAAAGAAGCGACAGTCAGAGAGAGAAACGAAAATTAGAGAGAGAAAGAGTATGCCAACAAATTTAAAATCTTACGATTCTTTGTTCTTTTCATTATATCTACGTGAACATTTTCCATTAGGGGTCAATAATAAAAATATATTGAGAAACACAAATTGATATCTATTAAAAACAAATATGTTATTTTTTCAACAAACGATAGGAAAAATCGTTATCATAAGGAAAATCATTATATTTCACGTATTCTGGAATAGCTGTTGTTTCAGCTTGTCACGCCCATGTATTTTAGGGTTATGGCTAATTCAAGCAAACCAAACACGTCTTCTCACTTTTGACATTTGTCATTTTGTGAACTGTTTGTAAATTTTAGAAGTGGTGTTAGTTTCTAATTAAATGGATAAAATGAAAAAAGTAGAATCGGGAGGACTTGTTTGTTCATGTAAAGACTGTATAAATAGATTTAAAAAACGGAGAAAGGGAAATGTAAGTTTTTTTTCGATCCAGAAATGTAAGTTGTGTAAAACGACTACCATATCATGTAAAATGTATATTCATTTAATAAATATAGGTGTAAAATGTGGCTCAAGGCCTGTGGAAGAGAAGATGTGATGGGGAAGGCTATATGGGACATATTAATCGAGTCTGACGTTTGTTTCCCACATCAAAGATATAGAAAATTCTGCATTGTAATAAATTTATAAAATTCAGGTATTTGTTTAATAAAAATATAATTATGTGATTATTTTATCTGATCTCTTTTTAATTCGTTAATAAAATTAAAATTTTAGTACTTTTATGTTTTAATTTTTCTTTTACCATTTAAACAATTTAAATTTCGCGCGTAAATTTGCCAACAAATTTAAAGTTCAAGGTCATAAACGTAAAATCGCAACAACAATGGTGCCGCCAAGGAGTGTCGCTTCTGTATAAATGTATTCTGTGGTATAAGTTCCTAGCTACTCTTTATTTAATTCACTTTTTCCTTTTTTTGTACTGTGTATTTGATGAGAATTCTCATCTGCGTATGTAAAACAAATAATCGCGGCCAGACCATGTGTGTGTACAGGGTCTGTGAGTACACGGTACTCCCTTACACGTCAAGAATAGCCATTGTCCTACAGACAACGATCCGGAGTACGAATACAACCAGCCATTGTCTCATTACATCACCTTCCTCTAAAACAAAACATAATGGAAGATAGGGAACACAATGATTATCAGGAAGAAATTAACAGAATATTAGATTGTAAATTATAAATTAAGTTTTGATAGCTTACGGCTGCTATTTCTTCAGTGAACGAAAATTGTTGCATTCGCAGATGATGCACCAATTCAAAGCCAAATAATTTAGTTGCATGTTACATGTGTGGTCACCTCATGATTTAATTGCTTATGTTTGCGCAATTTAGCCCTTGGATGATGAAATTGTTGCGAAACAGTTGCGGAATTGAAAATTGCTTATCAGCGCTAGGCCTTTTACTTGAAACATCCTGTATAAAAAACTAATATGTCACAAACAATGGCCGCGTTCAGTGCTGGCAGCGCACAGTGTCGAAGTTTGCCGAACGCAATGAAAGGACAAAAATGTGGTAATCTCAGCACTGCCAGCGCTGTGACATGCTGGACGTGGCCAATCACAAATTAGCGGATTATCGTAAAACTTCGCAAACACTGTTCACATAACTCCATAAAAAATAATTTTGCGTCCTTTCTGTATTAGACCGACGTAGACAATACGTTTTGTTGATTATCTGTAATGAGGTCATGCACGACTTTTTTTTATAATTTTAATCGATAGAGTAGTGAAAAATAATAGACCCGTATTTTTTATTTTTCCACAAATCGATCTTTAATCATGAAAAAATTGTAATTGAAAATGACATTCTTTAAAATGCGGCTGAAGACCCCCGCTTCGTCCCTTGTCGAATGACGTCACAGAGTGAGAAGCACGACCATTTTGATTTTCACATTGTCTTAAACGTCAAAGTGACATTTAAAGATAACCTAAAATTTATGAAAGTAAACATGTCGATGGAACGTTGTTTCGTGCCAAAATAAAGAATAAAATAATATTCTGGAATATATTCAATGTCTCATATGCGTTTATAACCTCCTACCGTCTAATTCAAAGATTCAAAAGTGAAAGAAACATCTGATGTAACGTAGATAATTTCACGCCAAATGAAAATTATATTTATAAAAATAAATAGAACGATATTATATTAATATAACATAGCATATTTAGATATGTAATCCTCAATTTATACTTTATATATATTTTTCTTTTAGAAATTATGTGTCCATATAAAATGTCTGTTTGAAATGAGTCTGAACTTCGTTCGTAACGTTGTGACGACAAAACATGGCTGGTTTTTGCAACTTTTTAAAAATACCATACTTTAAAACGATTTTATACAACAAAAAATATAAATAAAAAATAATTTAGTTATACTGATCGATGAATTAGACTATCCTTTTTCGATTTAAACTGAAAAAAGGTACAATTATTTTTTTTTGCATGACCTCATTGCTACCAAAATAATTGTATGTACATATACCCATACTGAACTTTTTATATATTAATGTTTTAAGAATCAGTATAAACAAAGTTACTACGTTTTCATTTATACTTAATCTTAAAATGTATCACAAAGTGAAGACTGAAATAATAAATAATTTTAAGAATCATCTGATAATTGCTTCAAAATTAAAATATATCATTTACAAGAATCTATTCATGAATATGCATAAAAGATGTTATAATACTTGAATTATTTATGGCGAAAATGTATTATAAAGTAATTTTTATCATCTTGTGAATATGTTTTCTTTCGTGTTGTTTGCTCAACGAAAGAAAACAATTAGCGCTTAATAATTTAAAGTCGCACCGACTAAATTTTGTAATCTTGTATCAGAGTTGACCTGTATGCTAACCAGAGCCATAAATTACCATGTAGAAGTGCACGAGTGGTCACTGATAAAGTAAAGTAAGATTTACTAGCTACGCTGCTACCGTCAGACGACATTACACAGATAGCGTACATACAAATACCCCTACACCACCAAGATTAAAGAGCTTAAGAATAGAAGTAGAAAATGTTGTAATAAAGTATAATGAATTACCGACAAACTGAGTAGAATAGAGGTATTTTACTATTTTTTTTTTTTATTAAATGCTTAAAAACTTGCTAATATGGAGTAGAAATATAAAGCTAACCTAGCTGACTACTCACCTGAAAACCCAATTATGAATTGTCAGTTAGGAAAAAGCACTATAACAAACTTAACTAACAATCAGGCCTATTTTTAAAAACTGCTTAAATGTTTTAGCTAGTGATTGGACAACTAAAAATCCAATTTTCGTTATATTATCAACATACTTGATCGGTTAAAATATTTAACCAGTTGTTAAAAATTAACCACTGAGTTACAGAATGGGCCCAAAAGGTACTTTTAATGCTTTTTAGTTTCTGATTATTTTAAATGTTATTCTTTCTATAAAAAATAATAATAAACACGTATTTTTAGTTTTTGTTTATATTCGTACAATGACCCATTTCGTTTTTCTTTTTTTAAAAAAAAAATAACCATTGGACTAACGTGTTATAATTATATATGCATATGTATTGGTAACCACTACATGGCAACCAAGTAAACAAACAAACACATGCTTGATTTATGTGAAATAACATACCTTACATGGAAGTAATATTTTGAAATTTAAATTTGTTCAATATATATTTAAATATTTAGTCAATGTGTGTTAGCTTCAAATACATCTACTTTACGTACACAGTTAGGGTTGTGCTTTTGCCCAGTCAAATATTTTTCGGTCAATTGACGGACTAATTGACAGGCATTTAGCCGTCAATTGACCAAGGAAGCATTTATTAAAAATTACAATTGCAAAAGATTCTATATATCCAGTAAAATTGTAACACGAATACAATTTTTTATAAATTCCATATAGAAAGTTTTCTGGAAAAGATTCTATAAATCCAATAAAATTATAACATGAATATACAATATGTATACTCGTATATATATATAAAATATACATATATCGTGAGCGTAAAGTTATAAAAACTAGAAAAATATTGTTCGTAGGGTAATCGCTCAATAGCAGCTGTAGACACGTGTTTCGCTCTTATTAGAGCTCATCAGTACAGCATAGCTAGTTTTCTAATTACTATCTCTAGTTAATGTCCATTTATTAACTAGCTATGCTGTACTGATGAGCTCTAATAAGAGCGAAACACGTGTCTACAGCTGCTATTGAGCGATTACCCTACGAACAATAAATATATATATATATATATATATATATATATATATATATATATATATATATATATATATACTCTAAAAATGCGTATACTTACGTAACATTCTCTTTACAATCAAATAATATTACGACCAAGTTTATATCTCTACCCATTTTTGAGTTATTGCCCCAAAAGTCAATATACCCCACATTTAGATAAAAACTTCAAAATTTTCAAAAATCTAATTTTTATGTATCTAGATACTTCTTAATGCGCTGATTCCAAATTTTGAAACCGCAGGTCAATATCTCTTTTCGTTATTTAGATTCAAAGTTTTGCTCAAAACGGCCCATTTTTGGGTAATAACCCAAATATGAGTCCAGATATGAATTTGGCGACAACACCATTCGATTCTACAGGCAAAATTACATAAGTACACCTTTTTTCAGAATTTTCGGACACCGCATACAATCTCTAAAGCAAAATAAATGAAAATGGCCAAAAATTGCAAAAATCTAAGGTGTACCCCTTACAATTTTTTCAGATTTTGGCCATTTTCAGGTGTTTTCATAAAAAATGAACCGATTGGACATTAATTATGAAAATTGGTATACTTATGTATTTTTGTCCGTAGTATCGAATGGTGATGACGCCAAATTCATGTCTCGACCCATTTTTGGGTTAATACCAAAAAATGGGCAGTGGCTTTGAATCTAAATATCTCGAGAACGAAAAGAGATATCGACAACACCATTCGATTCTACAGGTAAAATTACATAAGTACACCTTTTTTCAGAATTTTCGGACACCGCATACAATCTCTAAAGCAAAATAAGTGAAAATGGCCAAAAATTGCAAAAATCTAAGGTGTACCCCGCACAATTTTTTCAGATTTTGGCCATTTTCAGGTGTTTTCATAAAAAATGAACCGATTGGACATTAATTATGAAAATTGGTATACTTATGTATTTTTGTCCGTAGAATCGAATGGTGATGACGCCAAATTCATGTCTCGACCCATTTTTGGGTTAATACCAAAAAATGGGCAGTGGCTTTGAATCTAAATATCTCGAGAACGAAAAGAGATATCGACAACACCATTCGATTCTACAGGTAAAATTACATAAGTACACCTTTTTTCAGAATTTTCGGACACCGCATACAATCTCTAAAGCAAAATAAGTGAAAATGGCCAAAAATTGCAAAAATCTAAGGTGTACCCCTTACAATTTTTTCAGATTTTGGCCATTTTCAGGTGTTTTCATAAAAAATGAACCGATTGGACATTAATTATGAAAATTGGTATACTTATGTATTTTTGTCCGTAGAATCGAATGGTGATGACGCCAAATTCATATATCGATCCATTTTTGGGTTAATACCCAAAAATGGGCAGTGGCTTTGAATCTAAATATCTCGAGAACGAATATCGATATCGACCTACGGTTTCAAAATTTGGAATCAGCGCACTGAGAAGTATCTAGATACATAAAAATTAGATTCTTGAAAATTTTGAAGCTCTTATCTAAATGTGGGGTATATTGACTTTTGGGGCAATAATTCAAAAATGAGTAGAGATATAAACTTGGTAGTAATATTATTTGATTGTAAAGAGATTGATACTTAAGTGTACGCATTTTAGAGTATTCAATAAATTTATAACATAAACATACACACACTATGTAAATTGCACTTGACAATTCCTTCTTTCTTCTTCAGCTTTCTCCAATTTTATTAGGAGTCATTGTTTCTTAATTTTCTCTTTCACTCATTCCTGTTCATCGCATGTTCTTCACACAGTTCTTCCTCTCTCTGCGATACAATCCTTCCATCTTCTCTTTCGCCTTCATCGTTCTCGCGGCATTCTGGTCCTACACTTGAATTTTGAATATATCAGCTGTTTCCATGATAAATAGCAAATCTTACTGATTTTTGAAAATTAAACTCTTTATAACTGTTTAACTCTATATCTGTTGAATATGAAGGAAAATGTTATTTAACTGCGTCTTTTTAAGAAAAACTGTTAAAAACTGCAAATAAGGGTACTTCCGGTGGATCAATTATAACCAAAATCTAATCAGCTCTTCATATGGATGTAAAGAAGAGGAATACGACAGAATTATAATTAATTAATTTTTAGAATTGTTGTATTGGAGTTATCGTCGGAGAAAAATTTGTCACACACGGACACACTTCTGCCATTTTGTACAATAAAACATTAAAATACGACTGAACTACGCAATACAACTGACATTTGTCAGAGCCGTTGTTTTAGGTGCTGCCACCAGTGGTATATAAAACAATTAACATTATTGTACGCCGTAAAATAATGTTTTTTATTATTATACTACAGTAAAACCTCGATTATCCTTGTTCATCGGGACAGAGCATATGACGGTTAATTGAAAAATACGAATAATAAAAATGTTGCAAATGAATGAATATAAATCATTTAGATTTACATATTTAACCTCAGAATACATAGGTACATACATTCTAGGCTTTGCTCTTAAAAAAGTTACATATATGAAAGTAAAAATTAATTATTTCTAATATATTGTAGCTGTGTAAAAACCGATTTGGTGAGTGGTGAAATATATTTGTGTAAAAAAATATTTTTAAAAAATGTCGGAATACCCCCATTCTGTTTGCAGAACCCAAAATTTTCCAATCAATTTGAACTGAAAAATCGCCAATTAGTTGAATATTTTGTTGTGTGAACAAACCTATTATGTCACCAACACTCATTTGGGCTACGGAGAGAATATATTATAGAAATCACTTATGTGACAAATAATTGATCTAGATGGGATTCAAATTTAGATTACCAAACCCACACATATTCCAAGAAAGTTATAAATTATCATGACCTTTGTACTCTGTGTGGGTGTACGAATCGTATATCACCACCCCGGCTTCTGCATCATACCCGCATCCCTGCTACGCATTTGCGTGGTGCTATGCAGCTAATGTATTTAGACGTGCATGGCTAACCAGATAACAATTAGTGTCATATCGTTAGCGGATGATTTACGCCGACTTGACACTTATGGACGCACAACTTATTGTCATATCATATGCGGGAGGAAGGAAATCTGAATATTTAATAACAGGAAGGTAATTATTCGCCCCCATACATAGAATGAGAATATATGAGAGTCAAGGACAATATAAGATGAGATAACAGTTTAAGTGGATAAGGTGACACTACAGAATAGTGTTTGATAGGGGTTAATAATAATTATTAGAATAAGGACGATGATTAATAATGACAACTTGTGAATATCGTCTTGTTAGATTGATGATATATAGTCTTGCTTATATGCATATATTCAATAGTTATGTTTCTCTTCGGAGACAGATATTTGCCATATTTGCCGATTAGATATTTCGCACTTGGTGCTAGACATCTCAAGGATTTATCATACATAGTTATTTAGGATACATATAAGTAGTGTTTCACAAGACAAGATTTCTTGTCTTGCTAGGCTATTTCTTGTCTTGTCTTGCAAAACAAGACAAGAAATTTAAATATTTCTTGTCTTGTGTTACTCTTGCAAGCAAAAATCTTGTCTTGCTTGCAAGACTCTTGCATATTTCTTGTCTTGCAATTTCATATCAAAAGGAACAACATATTTAAATCGGAAGGGATATTTTACTTAAAGCTGTGAAGAGATTTTCGTGAAAAAATGTATTATGCTATAATTGAAAACTTTTCAAATCTTTTATTTAACACTTTTATATTAATGAGACCGACATATTAGATTCTTGTTAATATTAATAAACCTAAAGTGGTACGTTACTTGAAGCTCTGAACTGATTTCCTTGAAAAATATATTAAAATATGATAAAAAAGAAAACTTCTCAAATTTGATTTTAAAACTCGTACATGATTAGATTTTTAGTATATATGATAAGTCGGATGTGGTTCTTAACTAAGAGCTCTTAAAAAAATTCGATTTTGTTTACAAACGATAAAGTGATATTTAACTCCAAGCTCATTGCAATTTTAAACATCGAATCAGAATGAGTACTTAATGCTCTTTATTATTTTGTGTACTATAAATATTCAAAATATAATATTTAAAAGATTTTTACCAAAACCTTTTTAGTTTTTCCGATTAATGTCGGCTTAGCTAGAGGTAAAACCTATAATAAAATGTTGATATATTGAATTATAATATAATATTGCAAGAGTGCAAGAATGCAAGAAAATACTAAAAAATCTTGCTATTCTTGTACTTTTCTTGCAGGGCAGATTCTTGTCTTGTCTTGCAACGAACTATATAACTCTTGTCTTGTTCTTGTCTTGCATTTTATGCAAGAACAAGACAAGAACAAGAAAAATGCAAGACTTTTGTGAAACACTACATATAAGTAAAGACATCATTTTCTACATCAGTTTTGAAAGCAGGCTTTTCAAGTAGTCAATTTAGTGCAGAAAGTTAACGTATGTAGTGCACAATACTAACTTTGAATTAATTTTTATCAAATTTTTCGCAATTTAGAAGTATGATACCATATCTTTGAATTCAGAAGAAAATTCTCTATTTAATGAGTTAATAAAAAATATATAATGTCATTTAAAAAAAACATAACTTTGATCCATAAGTTGAGTACCACAAGCTTTAAAATCAGTGGCGTAGCTATGGGAGGGCAAAGTGGTGCAGTGTACCAGGGCCCTAGAGTTCAAGGGGCCCTAACCGCGATTCTAATTTTACTTTAAAATTCTTATAATAAATATACAAATAATATAATAACTAGAAGCACTTCAATAATTTTTTATTTCGTACGCATAAGTTAACATTTTACATACTTTCAAACGAAATATATTTAAAATTACATTCATTCATATTTAGTCAATAGAAAGATAAATTGAGTTTTTAATAAAATATTACCCACAATTAAGGTACGTCCCGAATTTCCAGGGACAGTCCCTAATTTTCAGTCTCTGTCTCGATTTTTTACATCTTGTTCTTTGGTCCCGAATTTGCAGCATTTGTCCCGAATTGTCTCGAAAAACAGTAAGAAATTTAAATGTATGCGTATTTATTTAAGTAGTGTAGATTGCAAACTGAGAATACGAACGAATATTATTTTTGAGTGTACTACATCTTTTCCTTTATAACATTATATAATTTTGTATACCCACGAAAATTTTTAAGTTATGCTTTGTAAAAATATTTTGTAGCTATAATTTGCATTTTATAACGCGAATTATTTTCTTTTTTTCGTTTATTTATGTATTGAATAGACTTACATTAAATAATAAACTATTCTTTTATATATTTTGTTTTAATTATTTTTTTAATAACCTTTACAATATATATATATATATATATATATATATATATTATATATATTTGTTCGTTAGAGGGCCCAAATTATTTTTTTGCACCGGGACCCTTAGCGGCTTAGCTACGCCACTGATTAAAATAATAAGTATTGTGCCAAAATGTGTCCCCCTCTATGTATTACAAAATATCTTAATCATCTTTTCGCGTAATTGTTCATATACGAATAAAATGCACTGTTCCATTATCTTGATACACCCTGTATACGCTGAAAACTTGTAGGTAAATAAAAATAAATTTGTAAACAATGTTCAATTTATTGTGGCGACTGTAAAAAAATCTTGTGTCTGTGTGTGTTTCAATCACAAATGTACATTGTCAATTTTGAGAGAATGCCGAGCTCATACGTCGGTCAACAACCTCTCAAATAGCTAATGTGTATCTTGCTTTCGCTTTTATAAAACTGCCGCACTTTGAAGTGACAAAGTATCAGCTTTTATACATTTTCATTTTCAAAAAAAGTAAATTTAGTTCCAAAAAAAATCTATTTAAAAATAAATAACTAACTGTCGGTTTTAAGAACAATGTGACACCAAGAATTTACAGATGTATAATTATTACAACTTAACCTATAATACCGACGATTTATTTTTCTTTTAACTGAATTACGTTAACGGTCTGTTTAACCTGTGGTGAAAATATCAAGTCTGTCATTCTCTTTTTAAACTAACGATAATTTCAGGTATATCAACTTGAAATGTTAAAATTATTCCAACTGAAAAAATATTATTAGGTTTAATTAACTCTTCTACAGCATACTAATAGATGAAGCTATGACCGGTGTAAATAATTTTCAATCGCATCAGTATGCATTACTCATCAAACGAACTCTGCAGAAGCGTGGGATAAATGCAAAGAAAAAGAAGAAGACGAGAACAATTTAATAGGAATATAACCGTTTTATGTCTCACAAATGTAATAAAATAATAAAATAAGCTGTAGGTTTATTGCACTATTCGCGAATAGATAACTAGCACTATTAAATTAAAAATAGTCGTAAAATTGATCCCTATCCTATACTCCATATAAGTATCTATATAAGGTTTAATCAAAAAGTAACGAGAATTTAGAATTTCGCGCGTTTTTTTTATTTTTGGTTGAGCTCATTTTCTCCATCACGTCGACATCACGACTTGTGAAATATATGAAATTTTTGTATAACTAGGTTCTATCTACCACATTTGATCCCTTATTGGCATTATTTTTTAGATATTGCTGTCCTTTTTCGAGATAGTATAGAAACAAAGGTCTATCTACTGAAAATTGAATCAGATGTGCAGTGACAAATTTTTTTCTATTAGCATAGTACAGATAGAAGTATTTTAAAACAGTATTTCCTGTGCCTAAAAAGCTAAAAAGTGTGTGTGTGTGTGTATGTGTGTATGTGTACGAATTTTGTTTGCACTCTAACTCAAATACTATCATTTAGAAAATTCTGAAACTTTGTATTTTTTCCCTATTCTAATAGGAATAGAAGCCATTAGATTTTGGTGTAAATCGGATAAACGGAAATTGTACTTTACTTGAAACTCATAATGGTTTTTCTTCAAAAAATACCATTAAATGCTATTTTTTCGAATTTTATGTCTTATGAAAATTAAAGATTATTGAATTTTCTACAGGAATACATTAATACTTTTTCTATATATATTACAGATAAATTTAAAAATATTTTTTTTTATTAGTCGCGAAGCCTAAGATAAAAACTATTCCTTTGTTATACAGTTCATTTTTCAAATGAATGTAACTGACAGTAAATGTCACTGTCAGAAAACTTATCACTTCAAATTAATAATAGTGACATTTTAAAAAGAAAATAGTAAATAAAGCAATATTTTTCTGCAATGGAACAGTTTGCAGCGTTAGTAAATACGTAGGTAGGTATGTATTTAAATTAATAAAAATTAAATAGCGGGAGGTTTTGTGTTGGCCACATCAGATTTTTTTTTTTGTATTGAAGAAATTTTTTATTTTTGTAACTTATGTGTTCTTTAAATGACTTGTTTTTATTTTTAAAACTAGTGCATATCTCTATTGTCGTTTCAGAAAATTAACATATTTTGCACAACAAATTCCAAAAAATAATCAATCGTTGAGATTTAAATATTTTTTTTTTTACTGCAATGCAAGTAACGAATCATTCTACATATGTCTGTTGTAGTATAATAATTGCAGAGCCCTATCTTTGGAAAAGGAAAAAGCTAAGCCTTGAGCCTTGGGGTCGTTAAAAATGAAATACACATGTGAAGTAATCCACTTTGGCTGCCTCGCCCGATAGCCTGATTGGAGGATTTGCAAAATGAGTTTTTCATGGCCATTTTAAATTGTTTCCGTTTTATTTCCCAGGTTATATATTTCAACCTGCACGCGGCTTAATATCACCTAAATACTTTTGTTTTTTTATCTATTGGTTCGTATTAACTTTTTTCACACAAATATTTTTAATATATTGGATGCGTGGATTACAGCTTGGAAATATGTCGGTAATTAAAAAAGTATTACGAGAAAAACGGCGTTTTATTAAAATTATTTTGAGAGGAAAATATAGAATGTTATTCTGCAGTAGTAAAATGAAATTCCATTGATACCACGAAAAAAATTTGTTACGGGAAGTTGAATACCTTCCGCCAATTCTATTTTATTTTATATAAATAGCGCATAAACATAAAAATTTTTTTTTCCTACAACCTTGCGTAAAGTACATACTTTACGCACTCTTTACAAAGTGTAAAGTGTAACTTTTCAAGCACTAGTGCGTGAAAAGTAAATACTTTGCTGGGCAATGGTTAATTTACTTGTCAACTAACACTAACAATATTTGAAGATTACTGTACACTCATACTCAGTATTATATGTGAAACGGCACTAACATTTCGGTTGTAGGAAAAATATTGAATGCAACTCGTACGTAAGTAGTATTTCGCACTCGACCAAAAAAGTTCTACTTTGCATACTTGTTAAATAAATAACTATTTTTTAAAGATAATACAGGGTAATAAGAAAATGGCTATTCACTTTATTATTAACTTTAGACCTAACTTAAATATGTCGGTAATTTTTTGGTGTGAAAAGGATGTGATTTCTACTTCCATTTTCGCCACAAGCGATATCATCGTTGATTTTTTAAATAGAAGAGTACATACATATTTTTATATGTTCAGAAAGTAATTAAAAATTACTAGATATGCGATTTTTACCAAGAATCTATACAAAAAAATCTGTGGTGGCCAGCACAAGACCTCTCGCCATTCCCATATTAGGCTATATAAGTATTGAATTTACTCTAAATTGAATTGCACTTCCCTTTCAAACCGTCGTTTTATAACAAAAAAATACAGAACTTTACCCATATACTGTTTTTTATTGTATTTACAATGTCTTCTGCACACATATAATTCTAATTATATCTATTTTTCATTGTATGAGGAAGTTTCTAAATGTCAGAGATTCTTCCAATTCATTAACCAGATTGGCGGTATTTCTGATGGATATATGCATTTTACCTATAATTTCAAATATTTAATTAATAAAACAATAAGAAAGATTAAATATACTTCCCAGAAAAAGCTGTCAGAATGTCACCAAAACTGTTGATTTTTGACACTGACATGTGTCATTTAAAAACTATGTTATAAACATTGGAATTTGTCAACTGGTTTCCTTAGTGCCTTGGCCTCTGCTATTAAATTACTCTATATATTATAGTGTCTTTATCTCTAAATCTATACAAGATATAATAAATTTTTTAAGTGTATTACATGGCGAATTTTATGTTCTTCAATATTTAATAACAAAAATTTCCAAGAAAATATATTTAGAATAATTTTTCTCAGAAACTACTACTTCCGGTTGTTCAATTGTTAACAAAACCTTTTCAGCTCTTCCCAGGAATGTCAGATTGAGGAATCCATAGTTAAACAATTTTTAAGTCTTATGGTTTTTGAGGAATCGTGTCTACAACATCCAGACATACACACATACACACATACACACATACACACATACACACATCCACACACACACAGACATCATTTTAAAAATATTATAATCGGATTCTAGGGACCTTAAATCGTGCTTATTCACTGAAATCTGGATATGCGAATTTTAGCATGAATCCAATACCTCTCTTAGCGAGAGGTAAAAAGTATTTATTACTACACAAAGTACTTATTACGACACATATTGGGTCTAAGGTCTAATCGCATAGGTATATTATTTATATTTTTCATATACCCAAATCGTTCAAGCAGCTAATGCACGTCATTAATAAAAATTTAATAAAATAACTAGATGTGTGACGTCATGTACTGGTACGTTTGTAGAGGTTTTAGAATCTTTATGAAAGGAGTTACACAGATTGCAATCTGTATTATCGACATGTTAATGAACTGTCACATCTAGAAAATAAATACTATATTTTAGTTACTGTCCATTTCTATTTAAATTATTTTATAATACTAACCTTATTTATACTTATGTATGCCATATAAAGGCAATAAATAGAAGTGAGCCGAATTTCAAAGAAATATACCGAATTCTTCTGATTGATTAGAAGTGCTACCTTTGGCAGATTCACAGATTTAGTGTTTGCGTTAATGGTCACGTTGCGTCGTTGCGTTGCGTTTAACATTACTTTATTATAAATAAGCCTTTTCAACGCACAAAAATGTTTCAAACACGCTGCAAATATTTTTCAAATTGTCAAATAATAACTTTGACAGTATAAACATACAAATTATCAATGTTGTCAACTATAGTAACAAATAAACGAATAATATGAAGTATATGTTCATTTATTTATTATTATTATTTATATGTTATTCATGTAACGGCACGCAACTGGCTGGCGTGGTGACGTCACTATTGCTCCTTAATTCTTGGGTATGAACGGTTTGCTCGGGTGCCATTTTTACAGCGGTACAAAGGACCTTGCCTTCGGATAGCCTAGTGGAGGTGAGGGCGCAGGGTTGTTTGATATCAACCGAAAAAAACGTGTAGTTTAAATAAATATATTGTAACATACGGACACTTGTACAACAAAGACACACGATTTACGAATAAATAAATACATCACCCTTCTTTGCAGAACTGTGACCAGAGTTACCACGGTAAGTACGCGTATTTAAATTTACTTTATATTTTCTAAGTCAAAATAAAAATGATAACTACTTTTCAGCGAACAAACAATCGGCGAGTCGTCCAACGATCTCAGCCAAAACACACGGCGGATATCTCACCCTTAGACTTCTCGGCGGCTGACACACAGCACTCAACTTCTCGGCAGTTCGAAGGAGCCTAATCAGAACTCAATTTTTCACTAAGAGGCGTTCAGGAGGACCTAATCAGGATCCTAGCCTACACTGCTCTTGGAACGGGCGAAGCCCGCTCTCCTTCACGGCGCTCTGCAACGGCTTATAAACCCAATCTAACGGTACTTCTCATTAAAACAGCGGAAGGGGTGATTTTACTTAGTACACAGGGGTCGTTACTGTCTCAAGTGATAAATAATATTTTTATAAAATTTACACAAATTCTCTGGTCACATTTCTTTACCCTGATTCAATTTTACAACATCAAATAATTTACAAACATTATTTCAAATAAAACACAATTTCATTCACTTGTGCGGTGCGCCATGCACGGGCATGTTGTGAATCACGACACGTCAACATTTACAAGGTTACAACTGTCGGAATCTTATAGAAGTAAACAAACACAATAATGCTATCAAATGTGTAAACGAGCGTTACATTGTTTCATAACACTATGGTAAGTTAAATTACAAATATACACAATGCTGTTACATAAAATACATTTCTTGTAGCTGAAACAATAATAGTGCGGTTATGTTGAACATGTGATTATTGTCTTTTCACATCATGACGGTCGGATATTGTCTTTTACAGGTCAGTATTTCGTTAAATGTTTTACCAATATTACAAATACATCTTACTTTTCAGATTAAACAATACATAAACAATAAATAAACAACGTATATTGTTGAATACACGTTCCTAAACAATCTAACTGTGACGGTGCTACTACAGGTTTACAAAAGGAGGGAAAACCCTTGTTGGACGAAAGGGCCTATCGTCACAACGATAAGTAAGGAACTCTACTATTCATGTTAATAATAAATATATAAGGCCATACACTTTTTGACGGTTAAAAATGATTGAAATTTTATTTCATTTTTCACTATTAGTGATTTTAATCATTAAGGTTTTTACACTAAGTGATGACGTACATTGGCTGCTTGAACGTTTTGGGTTTATTGTATGTGTTGAGGAACTAAACATCTCTAATAATAACAAAATGAGCCTCAAAAATGTTTTTTTTTTTTTTGTTAATAAGCTGCCAGATGCTACTTTTAACTATTAATTCAAGGAATTCCCGCAAAATCGTATATAGACATTAGATTTTGTCGCACTATGGAAACATATAAAAAGGGACAACATGACTTCTCCAAGCGCAGTAAACGTGTTAATTTGTTAGACCATAGAACATCGATGTCTTACAATTATAACTACGGTAGGACGTCTGTTAATTATGTTATTATATATTACCCCATAGTTTCTTCTTGCATCTTACCGTCTCCATAAATCCCATGTAAAGCTCCAATTACATAACGAAATCAAAGCATTATCGTTTACAATAGCAACCAGCATAACAGCCCGATTCTCCATCCGTGTAGACCGCTCCCACAGGCGCAAGAACTCAACAGATCGCATTGTGTGCACACAATACTTAATTGCAATTGCTATTGCAGTTGCAGTTGTACTGCAGCGGACTCTGCTCTGCGATTAATATGTTCTGCACTCAATGTACTCGCCGGATTATTTGTTTTCATAATAACAACGTATTTTATCACAAATGGACCAGGAAAATGTATAAATAAATATATCAACATGCTATTAGCAAATGAAAGCCATTTGCACAATGGGGTTGGTGTATAGTTCATATTTAAAAGATATTGAATTTTTTACATTTGCAAATTACAAAAGCTTCGTAAATATTATCGCGGTTTTTGTCCAATGATGATTATGTTGAATTATTTTCAGAAAAGTAAAATTATTTGGCCTGTATCGGCTACTTTATGTCTATGGTTTACAAATTATAAGGACATGGCAGTAAGCTAAACGAACAGACGTATTGTATATTGTAAATTAAAATGATTAATATTTGGTTATGGCATTCAACATTTTTCATAAATTTTGCTACTGTAATGTAAAAATATATTTGATTAAAGACAGTACATTTTAATAGTAACATATTTATTAAGTAACAATAGTTTTCTCTACTTAAATTTATTAAAAGCATTTCATTTATTATCCAGTGGCAAGGCATAAACAATGACAATTTTTACCTTCCGTCAAAAGGAAGGTATTGTCTTTGGTCAAAAAATTCGGTGGTGAGTTTTTAATGAATAAGCACGTTTTAAGATCCCTAGAATACGATTTTATTAATTTTACATTGATGTCTGTATGTGTGTGTGTGTGTGTCCTTGTGTGTGTCTGTGTGTGTGTCCGTGTGTGTGTGTGTGTGTGACAAATTTTTCTCCGACGATAACTCCAAAACTACAATTCTAAAAATTATGATTCTTTCGTATTCCTCTTCTTTAGAACCATATGAAGAGCAGATTAGATTTTGGTTATAATTGGTCAACCGGAAGTACCCTTATTTGAAGATCTTAACAGTTTTTCTGGAAAAAACGCAGTTAAATATCATTTTTCGACATTTTATGATCATTAATATGAAAGAAAATCTTATTCTCTGTACGATTTGATTATACATTTTCCTTCATATTCAATAGATATAGAGTTATAGAGAGATTAAGAGAGATTAACTTTCAAAAATCAGTCAGCTTTGCAAAAATTATGGAAACAGCAGATATATTCAAAAAATTCTAATTGACAGATGTCAGTGTCAAGTGCAAAACCAAAGTGGAAAGTAACATAAGTGACAGAATGTCCCTCGGAAGTGACTTGCAGTTTCAATGCCTGGAGTACGAGGAAGGCCAAAGAGAAGATGGAAGGACTGTGTAGCAGAATATTTGAGAGAGGAACAACTGTGTAAAGAAGATGCGTTGGATAGGAATGAGGAAGTGTGAAGTTCAATTTACAGAATGTACATTCGTGTTATAATTATATTGGATTTATAGAATCTTTTCAAATGAACTTGCAATATGGAATTTGTAAAAAATAGTGTGTTCGTGTTACAATTTTACAGGATATACATATAGAATCTTTTCCAAGGAACTTTTGGTATCGGATGTATACAAAATACATCTACTTGACGGAAGGTTTTGTGCTGGCCACAACAGATTTTTAAAATTTATTTC
Source organism: Ophonus ardosiacus (assembly GCA_943142095.1). Taxonomy (NCBI): domain Eukaryota; kingdom Metazoa; phylum Arthropoda; class Insecta; order Coleoptera; family Carabidae; genus Ophonus; species Ophonus ardosiacus. The sequence goes on from OW964830.1 coordinate 38,430,772, forward strand.
TCAAGTTGCTTGTTTCTAATGGCCGGTTGCACCAATATTTTAATTGGGATTTACAAATTACAGCAAAATGAACACATAATATATTTTTTATACTTCTATGTGTAAAGTAAACGATTTTCGTATTTTATTTACTTTACACATTACAGAGCTGCCACCATCCATACACGTGTGGCAGTGAAGTTATCTTACTTAAATTAAGTTTTCTCATGACATACATGTTGATAATACCGACTTAAAACTGCAATATTCAACTTCAGATCTATTATCTGTTAAATGGGAAATTGGTATTTGCTGTGTTCAAATTGTTGTCTGTTAAATTTCTAATTTGATTTAGGAGTGTTTTTTAAAGTCGTATAAAAAATATTATATGCAACTCGTCTAAACAAGCTTTATGACATTCGGTTCGTGACTCGGCATGTCATAAAGTTTGTGTTTACACTTTTGTTGCATAAACAACTATTATACGTATAAAATGTTGATTCAATTTTTCTCAAGTAAATATTGGCACAACCGGCCTTTAGCATGAAACTAGAAAACAAGTGAAACAATTTTTGAGGACTTTTGTTTTTTAAAAACAAAACATAATTGTACTAAGACAAATATTGTGACAAGCTTGGACAATATTTAATTTTCAAATAACTTCGTAACTATTTGAAATACAAAAAAATGTTTCATATAATTTTTTTATAGGCTATTTAATGACATAGACAAAATTTTGTTCGATCTCTATCTTTGTCAGTTTTTCTTCGATTCTAATACAAAATGATCTGTTTCTGGGAAACATCTGAAAATTGGACCCTTGTTGATTAAGCATTTTTTACTCATTTTAGTCCTCAGAAGTTGCTACACATGTTTCTTGTTTCTTAATACGATGTATAATTAATGTAGCACTAAAATACTTTTAATCGAACAAACGAATATATTATTAGTTTTAAGATGTTGCGAAGGAAATTATTAACGACTCGCAAACAATTAATTGTTACTGTAATTAAAAATTAGTTGTTTGTAAATGACTGATACATTAAATTTTCGCAGTCACTCAATTTTTTGTCTTTCTACTTATAAATTGTAACTTATTTCACAAAGTGGAATAAGCATTGCTATTATAAAGTTAATGGTTCACTAATAATAACAAGTGTCATCTTAAAAGACGACTTACCCATGTGGAGTATCAAAACATTTTTATAAGAAATTTTAATACTGGCTAAATGGTACACTTTCGGATATAAGTTTAATTAGATTGTCTTTTTTAGGCCCAGGAATATGTAGTTATTTTAGAGACACGATTCGCTATATACCACCTTTATTACTGACATGCAAGTAAAACTGTCAGTGTGACTAGTGAAATTCTTGACATGTTATGTTCTGTAACGAAAATAAGAACTCATTTATAAATAATCCATGGGGTCGCGTGTGCGTATAGTGTCCAGTTGTCAATCTGGTGACCCGTGTTCGATCCCGGCCAGTGCAGACTTTTAATCACACAAAAGTGATCCCTGTGGTGCACTCTCCACACCAGCTATGAGTGCTCGTGAGGTGACGTCTGATAAGCGCCCACACGGTAAAAATATTTCGTCATCATTACCGATATCTACCGATGGATACTGGGACAGTCAATAGGGTAATATGCCGTGATGATATATTTATTTATTTATTTAAACATATATTACCCATTACTGGGAGTGCCAGTCTGTTTCTACAGATATCGGTAATGATGATGACATATTTGTACCGTGCGGGCGCTTACCAGGCGTCACCTCACTCATTGCTGGCATGGAGAGTGCACCACAGGGGTCACTTTTGTGCCATTTAAAAATCGAAAATATTTGGCGTTGGTCGGGATCGAACCCGGTTCTCCAGGTTCGCGAGCAGACACTCAGGCACGCGGCCACGGGACCCCATTTATTTATTTTTTATTTATAAATAAAAATATCTTCAACTGGTTATGCCAATGTCCTTTATATAGGATACTTATCGGTAATGATGATGACGTATTAGTACCGTGTCGGCGTTTGTCAGGAGTCACCTCACGGACACTCATTAATGACGTGGAGAGTGCACCACATGGGTCACTTTTATGCCAATTAAAATTTGAAATAACTCTTTAGCGATGGTCGGGATCGAACCGGGATCTCCAGATTCGCGACCAGACACTCAGACATACGACCAAATGACCCCATTTATAAAATCCTTATTTACTTATTTTAAAAAACATCTACAATCTTTCTATTTTGAAGTAAATATGGCGCACTAGTTTAAAGTACCTATCTAGTTTCTCGACAATATCTACATCAATAAATAATGCCCTAGATATCGTAGATTACACCCACGTGTCTATATTTCACTCTGTCATAAACTATTTTCTAAGCGCCGATGAAATTCTGATCGAAATATAAATTATAAGTAGCTGAGGTACAAAATTATTAACTCGCGAATTCATCTAACATTAACCGCTTCTCGTAAGAGTCGCTATGCGCTTCTTACTGTTTCACATGCTTACTTGATTTATTATTTACCCCACCCCTGATAAAGGTATCGAAGACGTTCCCTCGGTGTGTCTTTTGTGCGAGCAGTTTAAATTTGACGTTCACCAAGGAAGAATTTATATCTATGCGATGTAACCCTGGGTGTGTTTACTCAAGACATTAGCTGAATTTTAATGGACCTATATTTTATTTATTATAAATATCAGAGTAAATTTTGTTAGCTTTATCAAACGTTTTTCAACGTTTACTGAAATGAATTTTTCAACGAAATTTTGCATAATCAAATAATATATTTTCAAGAAACTCTCAACTTGAAAAAGATAAATGGAATTTAAAATTAATTTTAAAATTTTGAAAAGAAATGTTACTCTTACTACAAATTAAATTAGGGCATCTGGAAGATGGACACTTCAAAAATAATGTACACGTTTTACTTTTTTTCCATTGCTAAGTATGCCATTCTATATCTTGGAAATTTTGATAAAAACGACATAATAAAATTAATAAATACCCCTAAACTTTAAAATTAAGTGAAAATAAAATATGTATTCGTATTTCGAGAAAAATGTTCTCATCGTCAGTTGTAAAATATAAAAATTTTTGAAGCTCGAAAGGGGTGGCAATGATAAAAAGTATGGAAAACATTGATGTAGTGTATAATACACAAGGGCATTATGAGTTATTGTTATGGTACTGTTAACAAGAAATTGATATTGACACTGGGAAATAGCTTAAAAAAAACAAGCATAAGTATTCATAGCCAACTTTGTACTTTTTATTAAAACGTTCTTATCCGTAATCCGTATAGAATATTAAAAAATTATAGCAAGACGTAGAATATTGTATGCACTGGTATTACTTGATGTTTATAGCCCTCGGGCGATTTATAAACCCTTGGGCGAGAGACCCTCGGCCTCATAAACTATCGTCCTCGGCGGGCATAAACAACTTCGTAATACCCCTAGTACATAAAATTCTATTATATTAGAATTATTTTCATTTGTTTACATATAAAACGTAAAGAAGCTTTTGTTTACATTTAAAAACCTATCACTGATATGTACCTACTAATCTCTCTGGATAGGAAGTTGCTATTTCCCGCCGTGAGAGTGGAAAGTAGCAACTTCCTGCCTTCTTGGAAAATAAAGTTAACAATAAGTAACTTTTCAACTTTTTAAAAGACAAAACGCGCCGTATCGCCTGTGAATAAAATATTTTTCCTACGACCACTGGTAAAAGTAGTCTTTTTAACGGTTGCTTACCGAGTTAAAAATAACAGTTTATAACACAGTAAATACTTTTAAATCGTTGTCATTGACAACGGATTAAAAGTAAAAAACAAATTTACTTTTAACACTAGTGTTAAAAAAGAACTAAATCTAGTTACATTTAGTGTTAAAAATATAACTAAATCTAGGTACATTTTGTGTTCATAAGTAAATGTAGTTTCATTTTATATTTATTTTTGTACTGAAATTATTTATATAGGTATTTTATTAGAAGTACACATTATTTTGAAATGTTTATTGTTATAGTACAATTATTACAATTGTTTATAGTAATTCCTTGCAAGGCGCTTGAAGAATTGGAATTTAAAAAAGAATTGTTGGAAGTAGAGGTTAGAATATACAATTTTCAGTTGTTCATAGCAAATACATCATGACCTGTCATAAATGCAATTCTATAATTTTTAGTTTTTACTAATAGATAACTAGGGTCGTAGGAAAAATAGTGTATGATATTCGTGTTAAAAGTGATTTTATTTCGTTCGTGGGGTTTGTTTTACTCGGCTTCGCCTATTTTCACAAACTTCCCCACTCACTCATAAAATGTCACTTTTAACACATATCATAAATAACTATTTTGGCATAGATTTTCATAATTTTATAGTTCACTCGACATCCACTAAATATGTTTTTACGTCTTTAAATAAATTAAATATACCTGAAAAATACATAATTCAGAATTCTATTCTGTATTTAAAGCACTCCATAAAGATTTATGGAACTGATAATAATTCTCATTTTAAACGCGTATATCACGGTTTCTCGTGTTCAATCTGTTCTGTGAGAAATTTAAAATCACCATTAACTCAAGACTCATTGCTGGTAATGGCAATAATCTTTTATTCAAATTTCAGTAAATGAAAATGCTCCCTTCCGTAATTATTTGTTGCAGAACTTCAACTCTTAGATTTTAGAGTGAATTCCAATCCACTCGACCGTTCTTTCCGGCTGTAACTTATGAATTATGTCTTTTCAATAGTAGTTTCCTCTTAGTGAAAACTTTTCCTTCAATCAGTAAGAGAAACAAAGTGAGTGAAGTTAGGCTTAGCGGACACTTAGGATTCAGCGGGCAACGCTAGAGACATTTATTTTGCTCAAGTTGGTGAACTGGCGTTGGGTGTTTTTCATTGGCGTAGAATTGCGCAGGGTGACACATTCATTGCGGGCCGACACCTGGGGCGTACGTGCGTGGCGGGAGCAAGGGCGGCCAACCCCACAGATGCTTTCATTCAGTTGTAAATATGTCATACGAAACACAGACGCTCAAAAGTTGGACGGAAAATATCCACGGAAACATTTTTCAGCAGGGGTTGAATTTACAGCATTGACCAACTTCTGTTCTCCCACCACAGAAATTTAGAAGTAAATATTTCAAGTTGCATTTAAAAGGCGAGAGAATATACAAATAAAGCGTATTTCACATAAATGAATTTTACGATTTTGGATATAGGTATTAATTGAAACTTAGATGCCTAGTAACAAAAATAGCTATAGTTATTACGAAAAATTAGTGATTCTGAAACGAATGCAAGTTCTGTAAAACGCGCGAGCTCGTTCCGAAATTTGCATAAAGTTTTAGAATCACGTTTTCCGCATATGTTACACACAATATTTTTTCTACTGCTGTCCACAAAAATAAAAATAATTACAAAATGTATTTGACTTATCATCTTCTTATGGGGTCCCGTGGCCGCGTGCTTGAGTGTTTGGTCGCGAACCTGGGGAACCGCATTGAATCCCGACCGACGCCTCATATTTCGAATTTTAAATGACACAAATAAGTATGCTGCACTCTCCACGCCAGCAATGAGTGCCCGTAAAGTGACGCTTGGTAAACGCCCGCACGGTACAAATATGTCATCAACATTACCGATATCTGTGACCCTTATAATATATTAATATTTATTTGATTTTACTTATCATCTACTTGAGCGGTTATGCAAAGTTGAATCTAAACGGAATTATAAAAATCATTGTAAATAAACATATATTAGTAATTAGTAGGTATATTAAAGACATGTGTCATTTAAAAAACTCGCCAGGGCTCGTCTCGTAAAAGTCTTATAAGCAGGGTCGGACTGAACCCACCGAGATGCCGAGAAATTTCTCGGTGGGCCCTAGCCTTCTTTTGGGCCCTTAGGTGAGGCGATTTTTTTAAAATTAAATTTTATATAAAATGATTCAATATTAAATTATAAATGTCATTCTTTTTTTGTACTATATACTTTTGTTATTGTATTTTTGTAGACTTGATGGCTGACGAATAAGGGGAAAATAGTATTTATAATTTATATATGTAGATAATGAAGGGACAGTGCAAGAAAGATTACTTGCTATATTAAATATTGAAAGATCAACTGGGGCCGCTCTATAAAAATATTTGCAATCTATTTTAAAAGAATATGATTTGCCAGAAGATAAGATAGTTGGATGTAGTTTTGATGGGGCTGCTAACATGTCTGGCCAATATAAGGGGCTTCAAGCTCATATAAAATCTATGTCACCAAATTCTTTATATACATGGTGTTATGCACGTATACTTAATTTAGTTGTATGTGACAGAACTTATTTTGGATTAACTAATAGAGTAGCTATGTTTATTTTTTCTGAGTCTTATAAGAGATTTTCTGTTTGAGAAAACTGTAGTAAAAAAAGTACGAATAAAGTTAAACGATTGAAAAGGATTGCTGATACAAGATGGTGGAGCAAGAGTACCACAATTTGTATCTTATTTGGCAGTTTTAGAGGATTTATGAGGATTTTTTCTATCTTGAGCTTAAAGATTTTAGCGGTATTAAAGAATTATTCAAAAACCAAGAAAATAAAGAAGACCTATTGGACAATATCGACCCTAATAAAATTATCGATACCCTAGCCTTATCTAGTACAGAATACAACAATATGTTAATGTAGGCAGTATTTTTTATTTTCTGTGTTAATTGAGCTGATATTTATATATTTAACAAAAAAAGAATAATTATATTTTCTTTATTTATACCTTATTTAAATTATTCATTTGTTGATTTCGTGCGATATTATGAACTATAAATACAATAAAAAGTAACCAGTAGAATGATCTTATTAATTAATTATTTTTGCTGTATGAGTAACACCCAAGTAAAGCTACCGTTTCACGTAGAGAATAGGGCCCTCAATTCTATTTTTCTCGGTGGACCTTTTTTCGTCAGTCCGACCCTGCTTATAAGTTGAGTCCTTTATATTACTTTTTATATTTTGTGTCTTTTATATACTAATAGTACATTAAAAAACAAGTATCACAAGGCAATCTGTTAACGTACGTGTCCAAGTTTGAAAAACGAGCCGAGAGGCGTGTTTTACAAAGGACTAGTGCGTTAACAAGCTATATGAAACATGTCTTTTATACTATTGTTTCTATTGAGGTAAGTTTACAAAGAGATTTAAGAAAATGCGACTTGTCAAAAATATAACTTGATGTTTTTTGCCAGTTATGTTAGTAGCGCTTCCCGATAACAATTGAAATTTCATATTTTGCAGGTTGGGTATTATGTGTTATGAATTTTGTCTAATTGTATACGTTAATACATTGTTAACAGTGCTTTTATAGACTTATAAGAACACCGAAATAGAAAAAATATTTAAAGAAACTATCATGTTAAACTGAGTAGATTTAGGGAAATTTGTATGTGTAATGTTGTAGTTGGTAACACTGACTTGACATTTATTCAATTATATGAAAGTTGAAATTTGAAAAGTTAAGTGAATATTATCTAGTACCAACCTTCTAAAACAAAAAATTGCATATCGAAAGAGCCGTCATTTCATTGAGTTTCGTAATGGCTACATTTTAAACGCAAAATAAAAAAATAGCTTTTCTCTTTCTATTGCGAGAATTGGGTATTTCCTGCACTGATTTTGAGTTTAAGAACACATTTTCCCTCGCATTTTCCGAACCATATAAAAAAAAAAAATCCTCTAATGAAAATAATTTTTGTGATAAATTTCAATAAAAGTTTGTATCATTTTGACAATGACGTTAGCATTTGAAAAATTACAATCATGAAACGCCAATGAATGGCGAAACACTTGTAAATAAACCCAAATTGCTTCAAAACAATACTTTGTGCGAGTAGTACATATTTTAAAACTTATAACGATATTTATTCTTATATAACCTTCAAATACAAAAGGCTACCCACGTTTAGAAAATACAATTGAGCATAAGTGTTTCTTGGGTTACTTACTCGTTTGCCATCTAGTGGTATTTTTCTCTTTTTTCATGATCCACTTTTTGAACGTCATTGGTCTAGGTGGCATACAGTTGTCACCTTGTACCTCCTCCACTTGAGGTCTCCGCAAAGTTAGCGGCGGAAAGTTGGCAGCGCCGAATCTATTATCTGCGTTCGCTGGTGCAACTTCCGTGAAAACACCGGAACTTCCGGTCTGAATACGCCAGGGGAACAGGACAATTGTAAATGCGGCCATTAAGGGCTATTATGGGACCCTATACAATCCCTGCTTCCCCACATGTAGAGGGATGTAAACTATGAATTCTAGAACTTGAAAATTGAAAAGCTATTAATGAGAGTGCTCTCAACACAAGAAAAAGACCTAGAATTCCGATTATTTCCATTATGAATGAATTATAATTTACTATCCCAAGTATAATGTACGAAAAGAAGAGATTTTTATGTTATCTGCCTAGCCATAAAAATAACAAGTCACTGTCAAGGTACCATATACAGGGTGTCCCCTTAGGAAACCAACAAACTTTCACCACGTATTCTAGGGGTCATTCTAAGTAAAAATAAAAAAGTTCATATAAACTATGGGTCAATTTTTCTCCATTTTATAGATATCGAGAGAAACACGCAAAACCTTTAACAATCAAAAAGTCTATTCTAATAAGAATGCTAGGTAAGTAGCTATCGTTCACTTTCACCTTTTGTTTTATTTGTCGTATCAATTGCACGAACTGTGAATATTTTCCGCCAAACTTAGCTTGGCTGTATATTCGCGTTATCGTGTTTACATTTGCAGTATTTGCAGTGTCCCTATGAACAATACATACTTCAACCTACTCATAAAATGTAAAAGGTTATATCATAAATATTTTATAGTCAACTACTGATTTTACGGTAAATAAATATTTATTTTATTATGTTTTTGGATATAATTTAATTGCGAATAAATAATAACTTACAACTATGTATCAAAGAGTAACTATTATGAAGAAGTAGTAAACGACTGTGCTAAGGATGAAAGTAAAGATGTACTTAGGATTTTGAGTCAGTGATAATATTTTTATTCTACAGCCAACGTTTCGCCCCCATTTGGAGCTTCATCAGGGCAAAGAACAAGTTAAAAAAATTTTACAGTACAAGAATGTCATAAATATATCTAGAAGATATCGTCAAATAAAAATGTAGCACGTCAGCCAAATCATATTACAAAAGCACACAAAATTTTATAAAACCATGTACAATGGCGGACAACAGTCACATGTCGTCTTATGGATGTATGCATTTTACCTATAATTTTAAATATTTAATAAAACAATAAGAAAGATTAAATGTACTTCCCAGAAAAAACTTTCAGAATGTCACTAAAACTGTTGATTTTTGACACTGACATCTATCATTTACAAACTATGTTATAAACATTGGAATTTGTCAACTGGTTTCCTTAGTGCCTTGGCCTCTGCGATTAGATTATTCTATATATTACAGTGCCTTTATCTCTAAATCTATACAAGATATAATAAAAATTTTAAATGTATCAGATGTAGAATTTTATGTTTTTCAATAATAGTGTAACATAAATTTTCAACAAATAATATTTAGAAGATTTTTTAAAGAAACTATTACTCCCGGTTGTCCAATCGGGCTGTTGCAAGAATTTTTATATGACTTCTAAGTATTAAATTTTAAAAGGTATTGTTCTTTAAAGAGCTTCAAATTTGAAAATATCACGAAATATCCTTTAGATATTTTACAATTAATTTTTGAAATTTGGATAAAATTTTGAATAAGTCACGTGATCTGAAACAGAATGTGACGTCAGAGTACATACATCTTCAGCGGTTCTAAGTTGTCAAGTGTATTGTCAAAGTTGTCAAACAAGTGTCAAATTTTTAGATTGGTTCAAGTTGTATAATATGTAGGTAATAAAAAGTTCAAAATGAAATGAGTAATTTACGGTATTGTATTGTGCCTTCTTACAAAAATACTGTTAGGAACAAACCTATTATAGAGTTTATAAATTTTACAAAAGATGCGAAGAAAAGAAAATTGTGGCTAGAAGCAGTAGGTCGAAGAGCTGATAATTTGTCAAAAAAATCGTGTCTTCATGTTTGTGAAGATCATTTCAACTTTCATCCACCTTCACGATAACAGTGTATTTTTGTAGCTTCACTTTATGTTCAGCGTAATCTTTACATCTGACTATACAGATATTTTTTTCTCGACATAGATGTCCTATAGCAGAATCAATGTAAGAATCACGACCAGAACTTTAAAGTAAAATATATTATCAATTTATATAGTAAATTCAGTTATATTTTATTTTATCTCAACTCTTTAACACCCCTTATTTCGGTAGCAGTAAAACAATCGTTCTGATATAAATTCAGCCACCATCCAGCTATCCACCTTCGGTAAATTGTCCGACTTAGCTTGAGTGTAATTTGAATTAGCCATTATTACTTTATTATTCATGTAGAATGAGCAATGTCAGCGTCAAATGTCAAATTAAAAGATTTTGTTATTAACATGTGACAAACTTTAGCCTACGTTTATTTATATAAATAATATGAATAAACGTCGGTGATGGAAAAACTATTTTCCTATTGGCTATTAATGATGTAATATATGTGCTTCTACGTCACAGGAGTGGGGGGTAGTTTTTCAGGACGCCAATCTTTTTATTTAATTATTTCCACAAATAACAACAAATTATTAAAATAAAAATTATTACTAAGAAAATCATTCCATAAACTTTCATTTAAAATAGTTTTTGAAAAATATGAAACAGTCTCATTGTTACCAATCTAATCAGCTCTTCCCAGGAATGTCAGATTGAGGAAACTGCAGTTAAATATTTTTTAAGTCTTATAGTATTTGAGAAACCGTGGTTCCAACATCCGCACATCCGCACACACACACACACACACACACACACACACACACACACACATACACATACACACACACACGCGAGCGCACGCACGCACGCATGCACACACACACATACACACACACATATACACACACACGGACATCATCGTAAAAATGTTATAATCGGATTATAGGGACCCTAAATTTCAACCATTGCAATTCTATTTTATCAGACATGAATATATTTATTTTTATTTGTTATCAATTAAAGCTAAGGGAAGCTAAAAATAGACGTTTGAGTTTGAGTACAAGAAAATGAGTGAAATGTTAAGTGTTATTTATACTCGTAAAGATGAAAATGGATCTATAAAAGATGTTTGACGTCATATGGAATAAATGAGCAATGTCCCGGGTTTGTTTACTACATGCATTAATTCATGTATCCGTAATATATATTATCTTACTCAGCTAGATTCACTATTGTAAAAATTTGTAAAAATATTTCTGATTCTTCCCATTTTCATGATACAGTTTCTGATTTCCTGCTTATATAGTATAATAAATTGCTGTTGAAAGACCCCATCTCGTGTTTAATTCCAGTGTATAGGGTGTGAACTAATTAAATTTACGCTATCTCCAAAAATACCCTTATCTAGCGTATTATTCTAGTGAATACTCCCAAAATTACATATCCAAGACATGAACAAAACTCGTATTCCATATAATAATTACATTGCCGTATATCTGACTGGTGTCAGGCTAACAATGGTGGTGCCGCCACGATTTATGCCTTGAAATAATTACACACACACAGACTGTACACATGCGCGCGTGAATAATGTGTTGCTGTGCTGTGCTGCCCACTCACTAGACTAGACTCGGACTAGACCTCTGATTCTGATTTCACTGCTACTGCCCTAGCCCTGCCAGGTATTATGGTCTCTGTGTTCACATCGCGGCTTATACTAGGATTTGATTGAAATTAAGGGCTGTTTGTATTGCACACACACAGACCAACCTATAGATTGTATAGTTCATTGAGCACAAATAAACATTATAGTGAAATATGCTATTATTGGTGGATTCCATTTGCCAGTCTGATATAATCTAATCTGTACTTTTAAATGAGGTTTACCAGAGAAATGAACAATAAACTGAGATTATACTCGTATATTTGTTAATATCTAAAATTAAATATTTTCTTCTTACCTATCGTTGAGGTATTGGATTCATAGTGAATAAGCTCGATTTAAGGTCTCTACAATCCGATTTTAACATTTTACAATGATTTCTCTCTCTCACACACACACGCTCTCTCTCTCATTGTGTGTGTGTGTGTGTGTGTGTATGGATGTGTGTATGTGTGTGTCTGGATGTTGGAGGGACGGTTTCTCAAATTCTTAAAAACCAATTTAACTGTGTGTGTGTGTGTGTGTGTGTGTGTGTAAATATGTGAACTTGTGGATGTTGGAAGAACAATTCCTCAAATACTATAAGACTTAAGATCAGTTTATCTATGAATTCCTCAATGTGACATTCATGGGAAGAGTTGAAAAGGTATTGGTAACAATGGGGTCATGCCAAAAAAAAAAATGTTGCTAATATTTTTATAAAAATAGAATCTATGACACTTATTATCCATATTGCAATATAAAACATCCCAAAATATAATACTTTTCATTCATAATTTACTTAAAAGATATTCGCGCTACGATTTTCTGTGACGTCATGTATCGGCTACTCACACAACGACACTAGTCACACGTACATGAAGGTCACAATGTCACAAACTTTAAAGTTAAACGTCAGATCAGAGTAAACTAGCCAAATATTTATAAAGCTGTTAGAGGAAAAGTGCGCTCTATTCAATCTTTTTTGTTTCATAAAGATTTAATTATTTCATTAGAGAAATATTATTTGTAATTGCAGGTTTGTGTGCTTGATATATAATTTAATACATAAAAGTTCAATAATTGTATATTTATAATGATAATAATGATAAAACATGGTGAAGAAGAACTCTGCAGTTCCAACTTGTGGAAAACCCCAAAAAGACTATTTATAAACAATCTTAATTTACATTTTGTCCGCCAGGGTGAACTGGAATCGTTCAGATACATGACGTATGCGCTCATGTGACCTCATTGAGATTTGAAATTGACCCCGATTTTAAAAAAAATATATCTACAAAATAATGCACACAAATGGCGTGAAAATATTATTTACATATACTGTGACCGGTAGACTTCCAGGAAAAAAATAAAACAGAAAATGTGGCATGACCCCATTGGACAACTCGAAGTAGTTTCTTTCAAAAATTCTTCTAAATATTATTATTTGAAAATTTCTTTTATTACTAATATTGAAGAACATAAAATTCTACATTTGAGACATTTAGAATTTTTATTATATTTTCTATAGATTTAGAGATAAAGACACTGTAATATATAGAATAATCGGAAGTAGTTAAAAATCGCACAGGCTAAAACTACACCAAGGAAACCAGTTGACAACTTCAAATGTTTGTAACATAGTATATAATGACAGATAGGTACATGTCATTGTCAAGTACATTTAATCTTCCTTATTATTTTATTAATTAAATATTTAAAATTATAGCTAAAATGCATATATCCATAAGAAATACCGCCAATCTTGTGAATTAATTGGAAAAATCTCTGACATTTAGGAACTTCATCGTACAATGGAAAATAGATATAATTGGAATTTTATATGTGCGTAAGACATGTTAAATACAATAAAAAATAATACTTATTTGGGAAAAGTGCTGTAATTTTTTACCTCCCGCTACCCTTGGTAAGGGAGGTATAGGGATCGTGCTAAAAATCTAATATCGAGATTTTAGTAAATGACCACGTTTTAAGGTCCCTAGAATCCATTTTTAACATTTTCACGATGATGTCTGTATGTGTGTGTGTGTGTGTGTGTGTGTGTGTGTGTGTATGTGTGTATGTGTACGAATTTTGTTTGCACTCTAACTCAAATACTATCATTCAGAAAATTCTGAAACCTTGTATTTTTACCCTATTCTAATAGGAATAGAAGCCATTAGATTTTGGTGTAAATCGGATAAACGGAAATGGTACTTTACTTGAAGCTCACAATGGTTTTTCTCCAAAAAATAAAATTAAATGCCATTTTTTCGAATTTTATGTCTTATGAAAATTAAAGATTATTGAATTTTCTACAGGAATACATTATTATTTTTTCTATATATTTTACAGATAAATTAAAAAATATTTTTTTTTATTAGTCGCGAAGCCTAAGATAAAAACGATTCCTTTGTTACACAGTTCATTTTTCAAATGAATGTAACTGACAGTAAATGTCACTGTCAGAAAACTTATCACTTGAAATTAATAATAGTGACATTTTAAAAAGAAAATAGTAAATAAAGCAATATTTTTCTGCAATGGAACAGTTTGCAGCGTTAGTAAATACGTAGGTAGGTATGTATTAAAATTAATAAAAATTAAATAGCGGGAGGTTTTGTGTTGGGCACATCGGATTTTTTTGTTATAAAACGATGTTTCGTCAGCGAAGTGCAATGCAATACTTATATAACATAAAATGGAAATGGCAAGAGGTTTTGTGATGGCCACAACAGATTTTTTGTAATCAAAAATCATGTCTTAAAAACCTATAATCAGAAAAGACGCACATTTATATTCACTCGTCTACACAGAAATTTTTCACTTAAAAGTACCTACTACTTTAAAGAACGGATTGTTTGAATATTTTTAATTAGGTTAGATTTGATTAAAAAGCTTGTAAAATGTAAAAAGGCTAACAAGTCATTTCTGCTGAAAACTGTGGAAACGAATTTTCTTGCTGAAAATTATATTACGTAGAATCATTAACGGATTGATCAGTTATTTTTCAAATTTAAATTTTATAGATCAGTAGTTATAAACAATTAATTCTTATCAACCATAATTCATGTGCTTTAATCTGACAATTTTAAAAATTGTTGATATTTCATTTTCTAAGGGCCGGTTTTTCAATATCTGGTTAAAATTTTAACTTAGATTTAAATAAACAAAATTGAAACGAAATGAATTGTCAAAGACAAATTTATTATTGCTGACAACAAAACGATGCAATACTATTTACTTGACTAGAAGTTAAATTTTTAACCAGAGATTGAAAAACCGGCCCTAAGAGACAAACTTTATATTCTATACATGATATTCCAACAAAAATAAGTGGACAAGTTCAGATTCATTTTGGCGGACGTAATTTTTTAAACGTACTAATTTTAAAAACTATTTAATATTATACTGTTCTGAACAAATCTGTAGGTCTTACAGATCTGTAAATCTGTAAATAACTGACAAAAACCCATCTAGTTTTGTTGATTGATATAAAATTAAAATTATACATAAGAATGGCGGGTTTCGTTGCGATTTTGTGCATTATTTATAAATTTACAGATCTGTAATGCCCATATTCAGAATCAAACTTGACAAATTAAATTTTGATTTTTCTTTTAATGTCGACTGTTTTTATTGGATAAATGTTATAACGAATCGTTTAAAATTTTTACCAGTGTTTAAATTGACAATATTGCATCGGAGTGAAATGTCAAATGAATTAAAATATATTGCTGTCAAATTTTCGATTTGTATTTTTTAAGCCTAGCTTAAAATTTAAGCCTTATTCCTTATTGGTACAACTGGGCATTACAGTTTTATTCAGAATCAGGCCAATATTTATCACCTATATAATATATTCTTTGTAAAGAGAATAATTCAATTACATTTCGTTTTGTAGTACTCTATTAATTTAATTATTGTATTAATAATATAAACAATAAAAAAGTTACATACAATAAAATATATACTTTAATACTAAATATAAATTTAAAAACCGCATTAAATAAAATTCAATTGTTTCTGAGATTTGTTTGTTTGAAATTATATTGCACTTCGAACGCAATTTTAACAAAATCTCGCAAATGCATCATTTGCATGAGAAAGTAATAAAAGTGTATGTGTGTACCTAATAGTTTTAGTTATAATGGGGTCCTATACCATAGTCATATTTTAACTATCTTAAATAAGAAGACGAAAATATACATAAATTAATGAGTATTAGTGAAAAAAATTTCTTTAAATATTGACTAGGTCACAAACTATAAGCGATTGAAGCTGATTACTAATTGGATATGACGCGTTAGGTACTAAGAATTTGATTGGTCGCCTAATTTTAAAAAGGAGATTCGCGCGTCTGCAGCGGTCACCTTTGAGTCACCTTTAAAAGAATATGAAATGTCATGTTCTATAACCTAACAAAACATTTAACAATTTTTTGTTTGATAAATTTGTTTAATTATAACATCTAGTAATATTAACAATAATAATATATTTATAATTAAATCAATTTGTAATATTAATTAAATTAATAATAATATTAATTAAATTAATATTGAAACTTCAAAACAGCCAACACTAGCGCCATCCGTCGTCATACTTTGTGTAATAATATTGCCAAACTGTTTCAATGTTCTATAATTTATTAGGAAAAAAATGCTTATTATTTACGTTATTTATACTTAATAATAATTTCTTCGTGAATATAACGTATAAGTTTTTATATACAAACATTTCAGCTTTGCAAACATGTTAGTACCTGCTACGTCACGCACAAATTCTTAAACTTTAAAAATTCATATCTCGCTTATTACGTAAAATTTTTAAGTCGCGTTTGCACTAAAATTCTTATTTTATCCTGTTATTACAGAAAAAAAATAAAAGAAAATGGTATAGGACCCCATTATGAATATGAATCAATTTTAAAATTTGATTGTACAAAATTAAATATCACAATATTTTCTTACAAAATTAGTTTGGTTGTTTAAAATTTAAACACCCTGTGCAGTATTTTGTCATATTAATAATTAAAAAGTTTTCCATTTGTTGTGATTAAAATCAGTTATACTTTATTGTATGTATATTTTGCAATATGAAACACTCTACATAGTGTTCTGAACCAGTGAATAAGAAATGTAAGGCAATAAAACGAAAATGACAACTTATTTATTAATCATATAATAACTGTCCAGATCAGTATTAAGATTAAATTGTTCCGCACCAGGTCCGTCTCCGGAAACATTCTTCATATTTAATAGAATGATTTGTAATGAACGGAAATGACATGAATATGATTTCAGTTTTGATTTATATCAGGTAATTAGGGCCTTTTAATGTGGGTGTGTATGAGAAAGAATGAAGTAAGATAAACAATAGTTGACACAATAAATTGCATAATTATTCTATATACACATACATATGTAGAATAACAGTGACACTGATTCAGTAAAAGAAACTTTTAAATTTTTAGTATATGGAAATGATAGAAGATACATTATTTTTATCTTTAGGAAAGGAAAATAGTCTGGTCAAAAATTTCGATGAAAAGTTCTTAATGTATAAGAACGTTTTCGGGTCCCTAGAATACGTATTTATTGCACTTATTTACGATGTCTGCATGAATGTGTGAACGCGCGCGCGCGTGTATATGCGTGTGTATGAGTGCGTCTGTGTATCGATAATTTCGGCTCCAATAACTGCAATACTACAATTCCAATAATTATAATAGTTTCATATTCCTCCTATTTACATCCAAATGAACAGGTAATTAGAATTTAGTTGTAAATGGTCAACCAGAAGTACCTCAATTTGAAGTTTTTAACAGTTTTTCTTGAAGTTAATAATTTTTTGACATTTTACGTTACCTATTATAGTTATTAAAGAATATTTTTTTCTCTATACGATTTGATAGCTTTTTTTTTCTTCATATACAATTTGTTTGGAGATTAAAAAATTATAAAGAAATTAACCTCTGCTGCTACAAGTTTACCATGGAAACTAATAATATTATTAATTGACAGATGTCAATATCAAGAACAATTTGCTTATTTCCTGAAATATGGAATTTGTACAAGATACGTAGAATGCACGAAAGGTAAATGTGTTAGTCACATCGAAACATCAGATTTTTTAAATATGGTTATAGTTGTTTGCTTTACTAATAAACACATGCCGCTTTCACACTAGATGATTATTATATACTGTCGTTATGATACTCTGTCGTAATGATAGCTGTCTGTTCACACTAGAAGCTATTGCCATCTATTACAGTTGTATGAACTACATTTATTTAAAAGTTGGTTATTTTGAATTTTTTAAATTCATTGACCGGTAGTATTTACTCTTAAACAGGGGTGATTAAGCGTTGACTAAAGTAACAAATTCAGTAGTTTTTTAATCACCCAATGTATTTCTAAATGGTAGTCATGGTAATTAGTTAGTCAGGGTGACTAAAATTTAGAGTAAATACCACCGGTCAATGTATTTACCGCCAAGTTATTTCCGCGAAACATTTACCAGCTATCATTCAACAAGTGGGGTAGTGATTCGATCATCTGATTAATCATTAATCATTTTAATATTATAATTTGTCAGATTTATTAGTTGCATAATAATCTTTATACGCCGTCTACGACTTGTTGTCACATTTTTATATATGTATTTGATACAATCCAAATATTTGAAAAAAATAATTGTAAATATCATCAAACTCCATATTTATAATTTTCTTAACCTTGCGTTGACAGATGACAGTTTATAAACTTTTCTGTTGGTATTGATACGTCACAAGTGTCACGTGATTTCCGTCATTACTACAGGCGATCGTGATGTGCGATTTCGTGCGTTCACACTAGGACATTACGACAGGGTAACATTACGATCCTATCATTATCATCTAGTGTGAAAGCGGCATACACAATTGTAATTTGCAAGGGCGCATCTTGCGGCAAAGCATAGAACTAAAGGTTGCTATTTGCTATGGTTACCACTACCAAACAAAGACCTGTCATCAGCCATAGATCTCTACAATCCAGTCATCGTTTTAGTTGAATAATCGAGTGATCTTCAATATTATCAAACAAAAAAAAAATTGCTCCACGCACATCTTGTGGTTTTAAACTCATTTTTATTGAACACAAACGAACAAACCACAAAGAATTAGGTTAACACTGAACGACAGGTGTAAACATAATGACAGATAGAATCAGGAAGCGGGACGTAAGACGACGAGGGAAGGTTTGTTTGGAAGCATGATCTTCTATCTCTCTTTGGCTTGTGATGTCAATTCTATGTGTCTATTATTTTGGGTAAAAAAGCTTGAAGTTAAAGTAGTATAGCATAAGAATCTATAACTGTATTAGTAAGCAAGATTAATTTTTATTAGGTAGGTAATATTTGTAATATCTGCTTAAGTGAACAATTTATTTATTTAAATTTTACCCAAAAGTGAATACATATATGGATATCAGTTTTGCGAAAGATAACTTAAAATAAGTATATACAGGATGTCTCTTAAATAGGGGGACATGGATTAACCACAGATTCCTGAGCCTAAAATAAGACGATTTAACCAAACTTGCTTCTACCGGTAAGTGTACCATTTAGCCAGAATTCTGCTTCAAATTTCTTCGAAAAAAAAATAATTTTGCTTATAATAATCGGACGCTTTATTCGATTTGGATGAAATTTGGTATGACAGTTTATATGGTTATAAGTCATCTTTTAAGGTGATACTTGTTATTATTAGTGAACCACTAGTGTATGAAACTTAGGTGTCCAAGCATTAATTAGACCGTAACTTTTTAATGGCAATGCCGAAAACGTGGAATTATTTTTCTTCAGAAAGATACATTCAATAGTAAATTTTTCTCTCTCTCTCTGTGTAATTTATGATATCTGTTACGGTTCACATAAAAAAAAAAAAAATCTGAGTGTCTGCACTGTTAATTTTTTTAAAATAAATTTAATCTAGCAGTCTATCCAAATGTCAAACAAGTAATTTTTAATGACAGTAACGAGTTGTTAATCTTCACAACTTGTTTAGGAGTAAGCTGAGATATGTAATCGTCTTATTTATAATAATGGTAGTAAAATACTATTAGGCCGAACAAACGGATGTTACTAATTTTAGAATATTGGGAAGAAAATTTTTGACAACCCGTAAAACAATTGTTACTGTCATTAAAAATTACTTGTTTGACATTTGGATAGACTGCTAGATTAAATTTATTTAAAAAATTTAACAGTGCAGACACTAAGATTTTATTTTTTTCTGTGTGAACCGTAACAGATATCACAAATTACACAGAGAGAGAAAAGTTTACTATTGAATGTATCTTTCTGAAGAAAAATAATTTCACGTTTTCGGCGTTGCCATTAAAAAGTTACGGTCTAATTAATGCTGGGACACTTAAGTTTCGTACACTAGTGATTTACTAATAATAACAAGTATCACCTTAAAAGATGACTTATAACCATATAAACTGTCGTACCAAATTTCATCCAAATCGAATAAAGCGTCCGATTATTATAAGCAAAATTAATTGTTATTCGAAGAACTTTGAAGCAGAATTCTGGCTAAATGGTACACTTTCCGGTAGAATTAAGTTTGTTTAAATCATCTTATTTTAGCCACAGAAATCTGTGGTTAAGCCATGTCCCCCTATTTAAGAGACATCCTGTATAGATACAGAGTTGTGGGTGTCAGCAATTTATTTTATGAAAGTGGAAGCTTTACTTTCTTATCGCTCTGGGGCCTCTACTTCTATAATCAAGAAAAAAGATAAGAATCCAAAGTGTTAGTAAGGTTAATAGTGTAAGTGTACTGTATAATATTAAATCAAACATATTTTTCAGTTAACCGTCCAGAAACTGATTACATTTTCTAGTGATAAAGTAATGAGTTTAACTTCTTTGTGGAGTCGTTTGAATGATCAGCAATAAAGTTAGTTCCTTCTGTTGAAATAACACATCGTTTTGAAAAGTTCAATGAAGACAAATTGTAGGAGTCGCGTCAACTCGGACTCGCGGCGTTTCCGATTCTTGTCTGTCGGCGAACTTCGCAACTAAGTTTTATTTCTACTGGTGGTTGAATTAGCGGCTTTTCTTTCACCGGTGCTTGAATTAATTAACTGTTATTGAAAGTTCTTCCTTTTGTCTAGCACCGAAGCAACTCTAACTGCCGACTAAAGAGTTTTTTACTTCGCATTCCAAATATAATTCTTTACGGACTTCTAACTTGCTAAGAATCAGCAAATTGGGGCTAATAATAACCAGGAACTTTAACTTCTGCAGTACAGCTGCACATAAAGTTAAGTAGTTCAAAGCTTAATGAAAAATACGAGTATAAGAGCACTTTCAATTTGATCTGTTAAGGACTACAACTTTAAAAATTATTTTGATGGAGAATTTAAGCGGTTACATATTTTAATTTTTAACCCAAATTATGTAAACATATGTTTTATTCAGTAATAGTTATTAACGTCGTTAGGCCGATATGAGGCAAATAAATATATTTTTTGCCCTCCTGAAGTGTAATGGGAACTTTACAATTGTATACACATCAAGTGTAACCCACATTTTACGCTTACTGTGTTGTAACTTGTCTAACTATGAGCATTTAGAAAATAAATCATCTTTACTATAATAAAGTTCATGTAAAAAAGTACTACCTAAGTTATTTTTTTACTTTAACATTTCCTATATTTAAAATTAATTTATATAAACCAAAATCACGGCAGCGACATCTGTCATTATTGTAAAAATCCGCCGTTACCGACATAGTCACCGATCGATATCTGTCAAATACGCTATGCGAACATTTCTGAAATGTCAAATATCCACACCTACCTATTATTTATTACGATGAAAACATCAGCAAATAAATATATTATCAGTCACAAACAACGTCTATTATTCTCAACTGAAATGACCGATAGAGGCGCTGCAAGCACTTTCAACTAGGCGGATGCATCCTGGGATGCATGACGGTAGGTGTACAATCTGTCACTGTCATATGATACAATTTTGCTTGTGTTTCTTCAAAATGAATCTAAGTATTGTTCAGATATTTGACTTTCTAAATGCTAATCATCATTCTAGGATTATTGTTGACGGTATGATTGTATATAATGTTCATTTACTACTGTATTTAAAATCTTGTAAACAGGCGAAGAAGTTCTGAATGCGGATCACATTATATTATGTGGAATTACCGATAGTTATCGAGAAATTATAAATGTAACATCACTCTTGTCTTCAAAAAAGTGCTCTGTCGTCACAAAGATGGTACAGCACTTTTTTTTAATTTCTCCGTTGAGAAGGAATTTCTAAAAATTTAAATAATCATAAATATGTTTCAAATATAATTATTAATAATATTACCTGGAAGAATAAAGTCACTGTCTTATCGAACATACTCTCATATACTTGGAAATTTGTTTTCCAGAACGTAAAACATACTTCCAAGCTCCAATGTTTGTTAAATACCTGCATTTGTGGTTATACTCACTTTGTTTTTATCTATTTTTGGAAAAATGTGGAAACTTAAATGAGTTTCGCTACTCATAAGCGAATGACACCCGTATACACAACACATAATATTGCTTTTACTGTGTTTTACAACATTCATTTTCGTATAAAAGAAATACTTTTAAAAAATGTATGCTAACATTATGTTGTTTTTGCTCGCACCTACCGTCATGCACTAGTTCAAAATTTAGTCACCAGATGTCATATCGATGCTCTACAGTTGTCAATTACAGATAAATTTTCGCTAGAAGTACTCTAATGAATGAAGGTAAGTAAAATCAAATTTGGAAATTGACAACCCCAGTATTTTAAACTAACCCTTTTCAGAAATACAACCTATGTCATTAAAAAAAGTGATTTTCATTATCGTCGGCCAAAAAAATTGATACAATTCTCGTGCGTGAAGTATTTTACAGCGCTCCAGCTAATAAGGCACTCGCCTTAAGGGCTCGTGCTTTAAACAAAGCTGTCGCGCTGTAAAATACAACTTATACGCACTCAAATGTAAATAACTATTGATACATTGAAAGTTAGTTAATTACTTTGGTCAAATTATACATATAATATATAAATTTATATTTTCCTGACAAGAAAAGGATTATGTTTTGTTACATTAATGATACATTGTATAAAAAAATGCTACATATGTATGTATTTTGAGTGCTTATTTAAAATTTATAAACTTGTATGCTGTTGTTCCTTAAATACGCACTTAAAATTGAATGACTTAGCAATACCTTTGCCCTGTTTGCTATATACAATGCAATATTCTTAAGATTTCATAATTCTTTTATTGTTCCAGATCCAGATATGAGTATAAAGAATCCATTCAGCATTTCATCATTCGGTAAGTTCGTAAGTAATATTTCACTTTTAAACAACAAATAACCTTTCAAACTATTTAATATCTTTTAATATCGTCCTTAAATCGTAAGAATCAGCAACATCTGCATCGTCGTAACTGGTTCTTGTTTCGATAGCTTGTAAGTTCGCTGACGGTGGCTCGCAGTGCAGCTTTATCTCCTTGCAAACATAATTACATCGCTCCGACAATGCAACCAGCAAAGCCCTTATGGATGTTTGCTCCGTACTTACGTCATATTGCGTCTTGAGATGAAGTTACATTGCTGTACAAATAAAGAGGGGATAATGATTGTTTAATTAAAGGGTGTGGATGGTAATTAAAAAAGAAATGTTTGTTTGAAACTGTTTTTCAATAAAAGGTACCTGACTTGTGATAAAGATGGAAACACTGTTTTCCCATGTCATATGCTTATGGCCCGGATTTCTTGTTGCAGCCTGTATAGACATACCTATTTTACAACCTAACTATGACATTAAGGATGGTCACGTAACATACGTCACGTATTATACGTTATTTTTACGCTTAAAAAAATATTTTTTACATTGACAATATTTGAGAATTTTTTACGTAAATAATGTAAAATATTATTACCATGAGTATATTTTTTTTATAAAGATATTTTCTTTTATACTGTAATGAATAGGGTTGTGCATTTGACCAGTCAAATATTTTTCGCTCAATTGACGGACTAATTGACGGTCATTTAACCGTCAATTGACCAAAGAAGCATTTATTAAAAATTACAATTAAAAATTAAAATTGTCATTTATTTAAACAGTACCAAATGTTTACTACATTCAATATTACTGAAAATGAAAAACAATCAACAACTAATGAACAAACCCACTAAAAATTCAAAAAAAGGGAAAGTAAAGTAAAAGGCGCAATGAAATATGTATTTATTCTATCAAATAATAGTAAAATAACAGCACAGCGTACAGTTATCTTCAAACTAAGTATATTCATGTTATAACTGTAACTCGTACATAGCTACTTTTATTTAACAACAGATGTCGTGGTAGTTTCATTTAGATTATTTGACTGGACCGTCAAATATTGTTGTGTCAATTGTCCACGGCACAACCCTAGCAATGAATATTCCAGGACCAGCAATCTACTTGACATCAACATGTTTCTTTGATTCAGATAAGCAATTAGATACCTTCAAACTACCAACAATCAGATTAGTAGGGAAATATATTCCTGAGACATAACCTCAAACGTCAAACTTTAAAGACATTTTACGTCAAAATTAGACTAAATGCGTAAATTTGAAGCATATTATATTATATTTTCAAAATGTTTTATATAAATTTTAAGCAGTTTTGTAAAGAAATAAAATTTGAAGGCATTTAAAAATAGACGGCGAATAAAAAAATTTGCAAAACTAAAATTTCATTTTCTATTTTTTAATTATTAATAACATATAGTTACAAATAATTTGAAATAGATTTAAATTATTAGTTCCAAACTTATTGAAAATGAAATTTATACAAATTTTAAGCAATTTATGTTAATTTATCTATGTTTTTTTTAATATTTTACAATAATTTCAATCTCTTTCTTTTAAACATATCATAGTTTCACTCGTTTTAGAATATATTTATGATAGGATTAAGGAAAGTTACTGTAATGTGGAATTTGTAAACAAGTCATCTAGCAAAAAACTAAAATTATACATTATCTACGTTTTTTACTTATTTAACATTTTTTTATGCATTTTTTACACGTAAATGTAAAAAATAATTTTATAGGCGTAATACACATTTCTATTGACATATTATACACCTACTTTATTTTTCAAAAATATAAGGACCAAAATTTAAGTCTTTTTCTACGTATGCCTGTATAGGTAGTATACTCGTAGTACTCAATTGCTGGCGCAGTTACAACTGTAATTAATAAGTGTTTCACGGATTAAGGAATAAATTGTGCCTTATAAATTCTGCTCTATGCTACAAAGGAGTTGCAGGAACTAATCATCACAATACATAGGCCTATAAATTTTTCAAAAACTAGAATTGTTTACTTTAGAGTTCTGTGATTGCTAGCATTAAAACTTCACCATACTCTGTAAACCGCATAGTGCCAGCGTTTCTATTACTCATTATTACCTCTCACTAAGAGAAGTATTGGATTCATGTTAAAAATCGCATATCCAGATTTTAGTGAATAAGCACGGTTTAAGGTCCCTGGAATCCGATTTTAACATTTTTACGATGATGTCTGTGTGGATGTATGTACGTGTGTATCTGTATATATATACAGGGTATCTCAATAAGCTTGCTCACTATTGGTAACTTTTTTATTTGAAGAGATACGAGGTTGGTTAGATTAGCAAAATTGTGCCATTTTATATTAGAAAATTGGTCATGTAGACAAAATAAAAATTGTGTCAGCGGTTCTCAAAATTTGGGACAGAATGTATATTTTTTAAATGGAACTACATATTTTTTATTATCTTATTAGAAAGACTATTTTTTTCTCTATCCAATAAGGTAATGTTGTTTATGTACAATTTTTTCAAATAAACGAGTTATTTACGTTTAAAGATAAAAATTACTTTTTATTAGTTTAGGTCAAGTAAACTATGGAAACAATTGTCTTTTATAAAATTATTATTTTATTAATTTATTTTACAGTAATAACAAAACAAAGAAAATATTCAAATTGAAAGCCATTATTTCTTTCGCACATTTAAACTCTTTTGGAAAGAGAGCCGACCGTTCTACGTAACTGGTGTCTAGATATAACTTTCCATATAGCAAGATTATTTCTAACTTTTCTTTACTTGTAAAGTTATTAAACATTATTAAACACAGAGAACTTTACGGGAGATATTATTAAACGTCAAACAAACAAAGAATCAATTGTTTCCATGGCTTACTTGACTAAAAAACTAATAAAATAGTTTACAAAATTTAAATTTTTAACCGTAAATAACTCGTTTATTTGAAAAAATTGTACATAAACAACATTACCTTATTGGAAAGAGAAAAAATTACTCTTTCCAATAAGATAATAAAAAATATATGGTTCCATTTAAAAAATATATATATTGTCCCAAATTTTGAGAACCGCTGACGCAATTTTTATTTTGTCTACATGACAAATTTTCTAATATAAAATGACATAATTTTGCTCATTTAACCAACCTCGTACCTCTTCAAATAAAAAAGTTACCAATAGTGAGCAAGCTTATTGAGACACCCTATATATATATATATATATATATATATATATATATATATATATATATATGTGTGTGTGTGTGTGTGTGTGTGTGTGTGTGTGTGTACAGAAGTACAATTCCTCAAAAGCAATAAGATATAAGACCTGATATTCATGGGAAGATCTGAAAAGGTTTTGGTAACAATTGGACAACCGGAAGTATAATATAAAATATAAATATATCATCACGGCATATTATCCATTTCTGAGTGTGCCAATCTGCGTTGTACACAGATTTCGGTAATGATGACGACATATTTTTACCGCGCGGGCATTTACCTCACGGGCACTCATTGCTGGCGTGGAGAGTGCACCACAAGGGTAATTTTTGTGCGATTTAAAATTCGAAATATTTGGTGTCGGTCGGGATCGAACCCGGTTCCCCAGGTTCGCGACCAGACACTCAGGAACGCGGCCTCGGGACCCTATAACATTCGAAAGTAGTAGTTCTTTAAAAAATCTTTTAAATATTATTTTTTAAAATTTGTTTTATTACTAATAATGAAGAACATCAAATTCTACATATGAGACATTTAAAACTTTTATTATATTTTCTATAGATTTAGAGATAAAGACACTGTAATATATAGAATAATTGGATGTAATAAATCGCGCAGGAAACCTGTTGACAAATTCGAATATTTGTACTAATTTATGACAGCTAAATGTCAGTGTCTAAAATCAGCAGTTTTAGTGACATTCTGAAAGCTTTTTCTGGGAAGTACATTTAATCTTTGTTATTGTTTTATTAATTAAATATTTAAAATTGCAGGTAAAATATATATATATATATATATCCATAAAAAATATCGCCAACCTTGTTAATGTGTTGGAAGAATCTCTGACGTTTAAGAACTTCGTCGTATACAATGAAAAAGTAGAGATAGTTAATTAGAATTTTATCTGTGCACAAGACATGTTAAATACAATAAAAAACCAATATTTGGGTAAAGTTCTGCAACATTTTTTCTTATAAAACGACATTTCGACAGCGAACAAATAACATGAAATGGAAAGGGTAAGAGGTATTGTGCTGGCCACAATAGATTTTTTTCCTTTTAAAATGGCGTCTGAAAAACGTGTTCACGGCATCTCAGGATTATTATTTAACTGCATTCCGGAAATCAGACAGAATACTAAGGTATGATACAGTTTGGTAAAATTTGTTGACATTTTTGAAAATACGCTTGTCAGATGTTATGCGCGAACTTTCTGAAATTAGCTATTTTGGGTTCAGGGTTATCTAATCTATCGATTGGCCGTAATACTAGGAAACAAAAATTTTGGTCTTGGGCACTTGTACTATATAACTAATCTTTAACCCTAAATAACTTTATTAAGTTTACAGTAATCAATTTATTTTATTTTAAATTATGCACATCCAAAGAGAAAATAGATTGAAAGTAGGTAAAAAACGCAAAGAAAATTCCCTCAAATTGTGTATTCCATGTCCATGTGGTCAGAAATGAAAACATTGGCGCTTTCCGTGTTGAACCCCTAGTGCTTTCAGAATTTCTTTGAGGTAGGAAAAAGCTCTCGGTTTTACACAAACCATCAGTGACTTGTGTAGAGCCACGTAATGGCGATCGTGAGTGGTGACATCTAGCAGGCATTGACAAATGAACTGAACAAATGACTTTACTTTAGAATTTGTAATTTGTTACCGTCGCACACTTGATGTTAATGTTTGTATACGTAAGTGTATGTTATGATTCCCGCAAGTCGTTTGTCATTCTATAAGAATTTTTCACCCTTTTAATGCTTGACCAAGGAAGATTAAATTAATTGCGAGCCAAATGAATATCTTATAAAAAGATAACACACATAAGTAATTGCATTTAAGAAAGATACGATTCAGCAAAATGTAGTACGAAAATTAATCAAATTATACAATGAAATTATTTACAATGGAATTTATTACATTGTACAACAAATACCATTCATACTCATACCCAAAATTACGAAATGTTAACAATAATTGATATACGAGGGTCACGCTAGAAATAATGAGAACAAGAAAATCAGGTAGGCCGTTGAAAACAAAATATGCACTATCATTCCAAACAGTTATTTATCTGTCATTTGAAATTAAGTTGCGGAAGTTGTTAGTTAGATTTTAGTCAAACAATTTTTAAAATGTTAGTGAGTGAAAATATTAAATTAACCGAATGACATTTTCTTCAGTTTTGTCAAAAAAAAAATCTGTTGTGGCCAGCACAAGAACTCTCAGTTTCTATATTAGGCTATAGGTGCGTTCGGCAAATGAGTTCTGTTCACTCTTTTCACTCTGTACACTCCTAGCACCATTCGGTAATTACATGGAGTGATAAGCGTCTTAAAATGGAGCGTTCGGCAAATGCAGAATGGAGTCAAGTGGAGTGAAAAATGTTAACTCCATTAGCCCAACCTCGATATGCAAGCATACATGGAGTTTTTTTTTTTTTGTTTTATTTGACATATGTCAGATCATTTTGTATTTTTATGTTGAAATATTTTATTACACACAATTATTTTATATTTATAAAATTGTTCTGTAATATAACAAGGCACAGTATGTCGGAATGGTAAGAATTTTGTACCTTTTCTAATATATACTTTCTTCAGAATCATTAAAGAATAATACCAAACTGAATAACTTCTGTATGGTTCATTATTTATTTTTTTAGCAGTGCAGTATATAAGATTGTCAAAAAAAGGAGGTTATTATATTCGTGCACCAAAATTTTAACTCGTTCGGTTAATCACAAATAAATGAGTGTACCTTGTTCCCCCGATCTACTCCAACTCCAGCTCTACTCCAACTCCGTATGATTTACCGAACGCATCTTATGTATCTGGATTTTTGGCACTGACATTTTTCTGAAATGTACAAACATTTTAATTTTTCAGCTGGTTTCCATGGAGTTATTTGGGCTGTATACCCTGTATATGTTCATGTTGTAATTTTTTTGGATATATAGAATCTTTCCAAGGAACTTTAGGTATGGAATTTGTACAAAATACATAGAATTGACGGAAGGAAAAGTGCCTATGAAAAACATGGAAATTTTTATTGAAATAAATAGTAAATGAAACCGTTTAGTGGAAATTGAAACCATTTAAAAGATACGTATTTGAATGTATCGTTTTTGTAAAAGAATAATAAAAATAAACGACATAAAATAGAAAAGAATCAATAAGCAAAAGCAAGACTTCATGTAGAAATGAAATCTCCATTCAAAACATGTACAAATACAAATTCATAAATTCCTCGGAACCATCAAATCAGATCGGCAATTTAAATTTCAAGTTTCTCTCTCGCAAATAGGGTAAAAAATCCCGGTTCAATTCAAGAAAAGAAATTGCAAACGTTCACACGTACTGGCGACGTAAAAATAAAAATAAACCGAACGCAAATCACAGCTCCAGCGCCAGCTCTACATAGCTCCGAAGTGGGACTCCAGAGTCCGGAGCCTGCGTCGGCGTCCCCGGATTTACGGCCGCTCGTCCGGAATTGCTTGCATAATGCCCGGATTTACCGGCAGCGGCCACGTGGATGGTCAAGGTGTACGTGTCCCGCACAAATGGCTAATTCCCAATTTGAATTTCCGATAAAGGACAAAGGATCGACAGACGTCTTTGTACGCTAGACTTGCTTAAACGGACTATCAAGAAAACGAAAGCTTACAAACTTTAACTTCGCCCCGACATGATAGCATTATCGGGAAAAAGTTAAAGCACTTACTATGACAAATTACTTCCTTTACTTTCAAGATCACTCGAACCTATTTCTTAACCATTTCACTTTTCAGATTCACAAAAGAATTACATTCCAATTACAAATTACTGCAAATTGTTTTTACCTCTCGCTAAGAGAGGTATTGGATTCATGCTAAAATTCGCATATCCAGATTTTATTGAATAAGCACGGTTTAAGGTCCCTAGAATCCGATTATAACATTTTTAAAATGATGTCTGTGTGTGTGTGTGTGGATGTGTGTATGTGTGTGTGTGTGTGTGTATGTATGGATGTTGGAGGGACGATTCCTCAAAAACTATAAGACTTAAAAAATATTTAACTGCAGTTTCTTCAATCTTACATTCCTGGCAAGAGTTGAAAAGGTTTAGGTAACAATTGAACAACCGGAAGTAGTAGTTTCTTTAAAAAAATCTTTTAAATATAAAATTTGAAAGTTTTTTTTATTAAATAGTGAAGAACATAAAATTCTCCATCTAATACACTTAAAAAAATTATTATATCATGTATAGATTTAGAGGTAAAGACACTATAATTTATAGAGTAAACTAATCGCAGAGGCCAAGGCACTAAGAAAACCAGTTGACAAATTCCAATGTTTATAACATGACACATGTCATTGTCAAATATGAGCAGTTTTAGTGACATTCTGATAGCTTTTTCTGGGAAGTATATTTAACTTTTCTTATTGTTTTATTAATTAAATATTTTAAATTATAGGTAAAATTGTGGGAAATACATATATCCAATCAGAAATACCTACAATCTGGTTAATGAATTGGAAGAATCTCTGACATATAGAAACTTCCTCAAACAATGAAAAATAGATATAATTAGAATTATATATGTGCAGAAGACATGTTCGACTGTTCGAAAGCGAAGTGCAATACAATAATACTTATATATCCTAATATGGAAATGGCGAGAGGTCTTGTGCTGGCCACAACAGATTTTTTTTTATTATTTAATAGTTTAATTTATTTTTTAAATTATCTACAAACAAATAATAAGCACCTACATACATATATTATTTTACAAAGAGATAAAGTGATACTTTTGTGGCGATTCTGTAAACGTTTAACAGAAAAGTGATTATTTTTTTACCTTCTGTCACCTTTAAGTAAGGATAGTATTGTCTTTGGTCAAAAAATTCGGTGGTGAGTTTTTAATGAATAAGCACGTTTTAGAGTCCCTACTACACGAATTTAATATTTTTAAGATGATGTCTGTATGTGTGTCTGTGTTTCCGTGTGTGTGTGTGTGTGTGTGTGTGTGTGTGTGTGTGTGTGCATGTGTGTGTGCATGTGTGTGTGTCCGTGTGTGTGTGTGAAAGAAAGAGAGAGACAAAAATTGCATTTTATGTGACAATATGTCTATATGGTTTGATTATACATTTTCCTTCATATTCAATAGATATAGATTTAAAAATTATAAAGAGATTAACTTTCATAAATGAGCCAGCTTTGCTATAACAATGGAAACAGTTGATATATTCAAATAATTCTAATTGACAGATGTCAGTGTCAAGTGCAATTTACGAAGTGTGTGTTCGTGTTATAATTTTATTGGATTTATAGAACTTTTGGTATACCCAAATTATTCAAGCAGACAATGTACCTCATTAATAAAAATTGAATTTTAGTAACTAGATGTGTGACGTCATGTACTGCTACGTTTGCAGAGGTTTTAGAATCTTTATGAAAAGAGTTATACAGATTGCAATCTATATTATCGACATGTTCATGAATTGTCATATCTACAAAATAAATACTATATTTTCGTCACTGTCCATTTCTATTTAAATTATTTTATAATACTAACCTTATTTATACTTATGTATGCCATATAAAGGCAATAAATAAAAGTGAGCCGAATTTTAAAGAAATATACCAAATTCTTCTGATTGATTAGAAGTGCTATCTTTGGCAGATTCACAGATTTTGTGTTTGCGTTAACGGTCACGTTGTGTCGTTGCATTGCGTTTAACATTACTTTATTATAAACAGACCTTTACAACGCGCAAAAATGTTTCAAACACGATACAAATATTTTTCAAATAATAACTTTGACAGTATGAACATACAAATTATCAATTAAACGAATAATATGACGTTGATGAACATTATTTATATATACGTAGAACATTTGTTCTTAGTTTTTTTATAAAAGTTTTATATAATTTATTTTATTTATTTTTTTATCTTTTGACGAAATCCATGTGCTTTATGTTGCACTTACGTTTTCATTTTTTTGCCATGTATCTAAAATTTTCTTAATTCTCATGTAAATAATTTATAATTTTTGTTATTTCTTGATTATTAAATTGTAATGTTTTGTAAATACTGTTCAGCTCCTGAGGAAGGCGCATGTGGAGCTCGAAACCGGTCGACCCGAGAATATAAATAAAATTTTGTGACTGCAATCCAGAAATTTTTATTACCTCATTATTTATATATTATTCATGTCATATACGATAAGTAATGAACTCTACTATTCATCTTAATAATAATTATATAAGGCTATACACTTTTTGACGGTTAAAAATGATTGAAAATTTATTTCATTTTTCACTATTAGTGATTTTAATGCATTACACTAAGTGATGACGTGCAATGGCTGCTTGAATGATTTGGGTATATGGGTTTTATACAAAATACATAGAATTGACGAAATGTAATGTGCTGGCCACATCAGATTTTTAAACTATATCGTGAATTTCTTAACATTACCATAGCAGCAACTCATAATGTCCGTGGTTATTATACACTACATAAAATATAACTGTCGCGCGATAAATATCCATAACATTAATAAACAAACAAATTAGTAAGACTCTTACGTGAAGTATTAGCTTCCCAGTACGTGCAGTTTGATTTTTAATAGCGGTATTTTCTTTACCTTTGAACGAAAAATAAATAAAAAAAATTATGAGAGTAAATTAAGTACTTTTCACGAACCGCCACTGCTGTATATTGTATCACCATAAGTATTACTTTTGTACGATAAATAATTGACTTCGACAGGATTCGAACTTAGTTTATCTAATGTCTAATGCAATTGGCAACACCATCCAATTCACCAATGTCAATCAAAGTAAATAATAAATCTTCTGTTTTGGAAATAATTTGACCACAAACCACAATGTCATTCTTCCTTCTAATCCTCATACTTTTCCAATCAAAACGATTTTGTGTCTAGCGGTGATTCTTAGGTGAATCTTTCTTTGTTTGTCCTTGAAGGCTCTATATCTTGCATCCTTTGTCAAAGTTGGCTAATCCTTGTGATTAAGATAGTGGTGGAGTGATTGACGGGCACTATCTTCAGCCGTACACTCCAAGTGTAATCACTGTCAGGGCGCTCACGGTCTTTTGCAAGATAACACGGAGGGTTAGGGTTTATTGTTAACGAGAAAAATACGAATTTAAACACAGAAAAGCAAGATGTAGACTTTATTTTGTATTACAAAATTGTAAGGATTTGTATCATATCTACAACATTCATAAATTTTTAATAATAGGCGTTGTTTTATTTATTTTTTTATTACATTATTCTACAGGATTCAACCCCCATTTACAGAATAATAATGAAAACATACAGCCCGATTCACAAAAAAGTTTAAGCTAATCCTCATTTTTAGATTAGTGAATTCTATTCTATTCCGGTATTTAAAATTTAATTTTCATGATATTATCAATAAAGGTAGATACTAGGAATAGATCAAACTATATTTTAAGTTATAAACTGTCAAAATTAGAGTAGAATTCGCTAATCCAAAAATGAGGATTAGCTTAATCTTTTTTGTGAATCGGGCAGTTAAAGATTAGTGTATAGATACAAAGAAATAAGTAAAAGTTAATTCATGCATAATATACAATACGATCAATTGTATGGATTAGGACTTAAACAAAGAGAAAATAATAACATACAAAGAAAAATTAGTATTGCAGTAATTCTGTTAATTTACTTTTAAATGCTGACTGCTTAAGAGATAAATATAAACAATCAATTCTTGCACATGAAATTTTTTTCTTGAAAAACTCACTTAAAAAGTAACTGGATTTCTTGAATTAAATTTAAGAGTACATTGGCATCTTCTATAAGTCCATTGATAATCTGCTATATAAACAATATTTGTTGCTTGATTCTGCGAGTTTTTAAAGATTCAAACATAAAGAAATCTGATAGGATTGTATTCAAGGTTAGACCATGTACAGAAAAAATATAGAAAATTGAAAATTGGACTGATATTGTTTCAGTAAAAATTATGTTAATGTTTATTATCAATTTATAAAGTTAACAACTGAATAAAAAAATTGCGTATCCAACAATGATTAAAACAATATTAATGTGTTTATTTATTCACCTCCCAATAAACTTCTTTTAGAATGCTTTCAAAATAACTATAACTTGCTTTATTACAGTATCAATAACTTCTTTATATGAAAACCCCCGTAAATTTGTTTAAATAAATAAATAAATATATCATCACGGCATATTAGCCATTTATGGGTGTGCCAGTATCTACAACACATGTAGACATCGGTAATGATGACGATATATTTTACCATGTGGGCGCTTACTAGGCGTCACCTCACGGAAATATTTGGCGTCTGTCGGGATCGAACCCAGTTCCCCCGGGTTCGCGACCAGACACTCAGTCCAAAAAATATCCACAAGCCGTACATTTCAATTAGGGGGTTCTATTACTTTTATTTTTTTTGCCAAAAACTGATTAATTTCATATTTTCACTCACAATCTTAAAAAAATTATTAACTAAATTCTTTCGCATTTATTTCAAATGACACATAAATACCTAACTGTTTAAAATGATAATGCAATTTTTTTTCCTCAATGCCTTATCTAATCGGGACGATATCTCAAACAATGTACGTTTAAAACTCACTTTTGCAATGATAGAAAGAGCTTTTTCGTTTTTGGTAAAAATTGAATAAGCTGAAGTAGTGTTTACTAGTAGCAGTAAAAAAATTCGCTTGATAAATTATATTTAAATATTATTTTTTGGCAATTTATGTTATTACAAATTTTAAAAAATCTGTTACATTTATATTCTCTATTGTATTTTCCATACATCTACAAAAATAATAAAGCATTGTTATTGAGCAACCAGCACTGCATATAATGTATCCATGAAGTATTTGAACAACTTGTATATATAAGAGCAAAACTTCGACTCGTTCAAAAATGCGAGTTTTGTGCGTGAGATTATGTTCAAGATATGATCAGAAAAACTGCATAAAAACGAGTGTACTGACCGCCAGAAAGATTCAAATCACATCGAAATACATACGTATAAAACATGTCTGTAGCCATTTACGATTGACAGCGTTTGTCGACAAGTTTAAGTAATTTAAAACGGAAAAAAGGAAGTTCGGCCTTGCGAACCCATCAATTAATTTACTTTTACATTAAAATATAAGTGGAATACAATAGTCAATAAGATAAAATTTATACATAGCAAAAAACGCCACTGCTGTTATAGTGTATCACCATACGTATTAGTTTTGTATGATAAATAATTGACTTCAACCAACGAGCTATAAGTAAATATAGAGTGGCGGATGAGCGCTGCTGGCCGTACACACTTGGACGGCATGTCTACTATAACCTGCCAGGCAGGTTGCAGCCTACCAGTAATATTTCTGAATTATTTTTAACGAAAAAATTTACCTTTTATGTTAGAATTATAAATATAAATAATGCAATTTGTGGCGAAAAGTTTTATTCTGACATATATCATATTTCGAAATAAATAAATAAATTAATACATATTTAGTTTTACAGATATATAATATGGATGATGTGAAACTATTGATAAATGAATATAATTTAAGAATTTTTACTGTGAATCCTTATTTTGTTATAATATTTTACGATAATAAATAACAATTAATATGAAAAATGTAACTGCATTAATACAATATATTTAAAAAAGTAGCAAGGTAGGTAGATAGATACATAAAAATGAAAATAGTGAAAATTAAATTATATATTTTATTATGACAATAATAACATACCTATATAAAAAATATAACATATAAAATACAATAACAAAAATATATTCTTTAAATAAAATAAACAAAATTGTGAAAATAATCACTACATATATGACATAGAAAATAATGTTTTTATTGACCTTTAAATATGATTGTTTTGGTCAAAAATAGTTCCTTGAATATCTGTAGAAACAGTCCTACTATTTACACAAAAAATTAATTACCTATAATAATTGTTCTTGTATTTATTTTAATTACAACAGAAATTTTTGTTTCAATAAAGAAAATTTGATTGTAATAATAAATATCAGTAATTACATAAAAATAAATTGATTATATTCGTTGTTGGATTTAGGCGAGAAACTATTATCAGACTACAGGCGGTAAAATCGTAAATCCGTCGCTAATTAATGCCGCAATTCTGAACAAATCTGTAAGTCTTACAGATTTGTAAATCTGTAAAAAATGAACAAAATCGCAACGAAACCTGCAAGTCTTATGTATAACTTTATATTTATCAACAAAAATAGATGCGTTATTGTCAGTTTTTTACAGATTTACAGATCTGTAAGACTTACAGATTTGGTCAGAATTGCGGCATAAAACTTTGAGTTAAAATTTTTTAATATAAAATTTACCTGTGAAACGACTTGCAACTATTTCTAATTAGTCTGTTTCCATACTGAGGAACAAACACTTTGCGGGCATTTTTAATAAATAGTGCAATAAGCGCTGAGAAAAACAACGTATAGCGTCTGAGCTGAGCGCTCAGTTATAGTAATGGCCGCCGACCTAAGCACTTTGAATATACATATCTACTAACGTAGATGGAAGTAGCGTACACTATATGTTCCTTAAGACTTTGTTGGCTCAAAGTAGATTGAGAAGGATAGAATTATGTATAAGCATTAGTTGGACAAAGATATCCTGCTAATTGAGACTCCCGTTTTCAACGAGGCGGAACGGAAAACCACGAGCACCACACGAGCGCTCCTGTAAAAGAGTGAGAAGGTTATTTTTCTAAGGGGAAAATGGATTGGTCTCAATTGTATCTCCATCCTTGTCAATCTTCTTTGGTACACGATTTTTGTTGGTAGCTACTTCCAGATGTATATATTCAAAGCCTAAGCATTCAACTGTGTACGGGTAAAGTAAGCGTTCAGCATGCGATGCGCCACTCTATATTTACTTATAGCTCGTTGACTTCAACAGAATTCGAACTTAGGTTTTCTAATGTCTAATGCAATTGGCAACATCATGAATTAATTCTTTTTTAAAATTATTTTTTTAAGTTTTTTTGGTGCATAGTAATTATTTTTTTCAAAATACTTGTAATGTGCATTTTATGTGTATTCAATTGAAATTCCTTGGCTGCGACCTACCATCAAGAAAAGGTTACCCACCTCTGACCTAAACCGTTCCTTCATATTGAAACGAGAAATGTTTATAATATTCCGGTTTCAATAAACTTATAACTAATATTTATTATTAGTTCAGCAGTATCAACACAGCAAATTTACTTATTACTCTGAAATGAAAGAGAAAACCTCTAGTCTAGTTACTAGTATATTTAAGGGGAAGTTGTCTACGGCAATAGTTTTACAACTTCTCTTGAAATTTCTGTTTAACTAATTTAGTTTGTTAATTAAAGTCTTTTGTAGTACAACGTTGTTAATTACCCACGTATTTAATTTGAATAATTACAGAACACTGTGCATGCAATTAGCTTTTCAATTAACACCTGATGGAATGTCACTTTTTCACTACTCGCCCATAAAAACCAAATTTGTTTCTCAATCTCGCTGACGTCATTGGCAGAGTCAATAGAAAAACCATTCGCAAGCACACAAAAAACTCATTGAATACGGTATTCAGCCTTCGGACAGCAATATAGAAAATGGACGTTGATATTGTGTTAACTACATGTGCAATATATTATTCACAAAACAGCAAAGCTGAATACGAAAATACAAAATTATAAATAGAATTACACTTCAGTTCAAATTATAAGTACGAGTCACAAATAGTTTATAATATTTATTTGAACAAAAAACGCTATATGTAGCTCGAACATATGAAAACAGTGCAAGAAATGTAATAAAGGACTACATTTAAAATGTGCATGGCATAAAAGTAAATTTCAATATTTGTATGGAAAAATCTTTAAGTATTACATAATTTTTAACACCGTATATACCATGAACCCCATTTGAGTATCAATAAAAAAATGTTTTAACTATTTTTTATTAAAGTCCATTAGATAACATACTAACTTCATTTGAAACTTGAATTTACTAAAAATATTAAAAATTAAAATTTGGTAGTGCTGGGTTTTAATTCCACCATTTCAAACCCATGCGAACCCATTGAGTCTGGTCACTAGCAAACTTCATTTTTTCCAAGTAGTATATACTTTATCAATGTAGTAGGAACTATTTTTTATCCATACCAAACTTGAGTTCATACTTAACTGGTTTGTACATAAGAGTAGATACTCAAAAGAATATCTAGTTCCACATTTTTATTCTTACGAAACGAAGTATCTACTTACATTTTTGAAGCATAAAGTATATACACATTTTTATTCATATCACCCTTTATGTTTAATCGTACCAATATGCCTTTTTCAGGATTTTGTTAAATAAAAAACTCTTTCAAATTAGTTTTATTATCTTTTATAGGTTAGTAAAACAACATTGACTTCTCTAGTCCTCGTCCTTTGTCGAATGAATTTAATTTCATTCATGACACCTTCTTACTAGTGTGGGCCCATGTTCGCTCCATGTTAGAGTCCGTTAATTACCAATCGGTTTTTGCATTGAGTCCATTTGCAGTGCGGAGTTGGCGTCCAGATTCAGAGGTTAGTGCTCCCAGGACACCCGGAACTTACCGGATCATATCAAACTTTTAACATTTGTTT
Source organism: Ophonus ardosiacus (assembly GCA_943142095.1). Classification (NCBI taxonomy): domain Eukaryota; kingdom Metazoa; phylum Arthropoda; class Insecta; order Coleoptera; family Carabidae; genus Ophonus; species Ophonus ardosiacus. Next base: position 38,469,828 of record OW964830.1, read on the forward strand.
TTCCGACTCTTTTTTCCTTACACGGCACCAACAGACTTTTTCTTCGTTTGCCATAAAAATAAAACGAATGATGATGATGAAATGAAAGTAAATTTAGGGAGGGAAAATAGGTTTTTACATTTTCCACTAAAAATTTGAATAAAAATAAATTATGTATTTTAGGCTTACCTATATTAATTACCAAGAAATATAAATGCTAAAATATTCATCTATTTTATTACAATCAATCGAGTGAATCAACTTCATCTTGGGGATCGCAATTATTTATATATAACCTAATTAAGAAAGCGACCTAACGTCCTAGAAAGTCTTAATTGTTATTCGTTAATCCAGGTTTTTATAATTTTTTTATTAATCTTGACATACAAATACGTTAGTTTTTCAATTACATCTTCATCACCATAGTTATATCATAATACATTACAATGTTAACTACGATTTAAAATATATTAGTTATGGCACTCTCCGTGAAACGCATGTTAAAAGTGATACTTGTTTCCTTCCTTTTTTCCGCTAGATGCGCAGACCCATCAGTCACTCGTAATTTTGAAAAGAATTAAAGAATATTTATAAAATTATATAAAATTTGTACTTTGAAATTGTTATTTTGACACAATATTTATTCTTTTCTTATATTTTGTTTGTAAAAAGTAGGCTTAAAGTAGTGTCACGTAGAGCATCTAGCGGATATTCAACGGAACACGTATCAATCGAAACCAAAAAACAATGAAATTAATGGCAAGCGGTTATTTTAAATCGTGATGTTAACCTAATTTTACTAAAAATACGTCTTGTGGATTATTTAGTTTGGTGTTATGAAACGAAATCATAAAATATCATTGTTTACAACTAACTATAATGGATATTATTACCTCGGATTATTACAATCAACCCTTGCTCGCTTCGCTCGCTCATGTTGCAAATTTCATCCGTGATAATAAGAGCATCCATTATAGCGTTGTTGTATAAATATACTATTAAATGAATTGCGTTATTCTAGAGTTTCTAATAGTTTCAGCCAAAACTGTTCATACTCGTATATTCTGTACTACTTCTTGACATTAGGTGTTGGTAGAGCGGAGCGTTCTCTATTGACTTTTCCTTTCAACCCTTAACCAAACTCTTACGATGAATGAATTTCCCTAACTGTTAAGCTAACCCTTTCTACGTTGCTAGGTCGTGAATGTTTAACAATTGCGTCACGGTCAATTCTGATGCTAACATTTACAAGTTGAGTGATTGTTGCGTGCGCAGATTTCGCAGGAATATCAAATATTTATCCTGTGTCCAAGCGGCAATCCTGAGAACCCACATGTGTTTGCATGGGGCCTTTGTCCGCGAACCGGGCTGACAATTCATATGGAATGAGATCTAAATTCACTAGGTGTATGAAAATAGTCACTGTCCTATATTTTGTAAGGAAGATGACAATTAAGACCGTTACCTAAATAAATACAAATATATTCCGTAGGCAACAAATTATATTTGTACTTTTTTACCTTTCGTTTTTCGTTACCTATAAATGTGACGCAAGGTAAAAAAATCTGTTGTGTCCAACACAAGACCTCTCGCCATTTCCATATTTTTATTTTTATTTTATTTTTATTTTATTTTGTTTAACTTCGGCTTTCCAACAGGACTATGTCCCAATAACAGGAAAGCACATACAACATAAATGCAAAATAAAAAATACATTAGCAATTAAGTTACATTAGAAATAATAATATAGCAGTATATAATTTCATGATACAAATAACCAAATACAATGAAAACATAATAGAAAAATTAATAACAAATAACTAATTAAAGGACAGTACTACATTTGTCACTTGTTTTTTAAACTGTGATAAACTAAAAAGAAATATATCAATTGAATTATTATAAGACACATATTTATTGTAAAAAAATGGTAGACGATTTAGTGCAGAATTGAAAGCAGCATTAGTTCTATTAAATCCTAAACAGAATAAATCCGTTGCTCTAGTCGTATAAATTGGTACGCGAAAGCCCAAACTGTTTAATAGATCAGGACAATCGACCCTATTATTTACTAATTTATATAAAAATATCAAGTCAATTACTATTCGCCGTTTTTTCAGAGGTAAAATATTAATTTCAAAATTATTAAATTTATATCTAATAAATTTACAAAAATTTTCTTGAATACGCTCTATTCTTTTAATATGAATAGCATACTGAGGTGACCAACAAATTGTTGCAAATTCTAATTGACTTCGAACTAAAGAAAAATATAAAACTTTTAAGGTTTTGGGATTTTTAAAGTTCTTTGATGACCTGATAAGAAAACCAAGCATTTTAAATGCTTTCTTTGTTACGTTGTCGACATGTACATCGAAAATAAGTTTTTTATCATAAAGAATTCCTAAATCCCTTACTTCTGAGACAGGATTAATTATTTTACCAGCGAAAGGGTAAGAATAGCAAACATCAGATCTATTTCTAGAAAATGTGATAGAATGACATTTGTTAATATTTAAATGCAGACGACAATCTTTAGTATACTGATAGAAACGATTTAGATCAGATTGAATGGATTTACAGTCATTGATGTTATTTACCGAATGATACATCTTTAGGTCATCAGCATATAACAAAAAATTACAAAATTTGAAACATTGGGAGATATCATTGATAAAAATGTTGAATAAGAGCGGTCCTAAATGGGAACCTTGAGGAACACCAGGCGGAATATATATATCGTGCGACTGAAATCCATTAATCGTTACTCTTTGACTTCTTCCGGTTAAGTAAGAAGTGAACCAGTCAAGGAGGCTTCCACACACACCGAAATCAGCAAGTTTGTTTATTAGTAATGAATGATCGATAGAGTCAAAAGCCTTACTGAAATCGGTATATATTGAATCCACCTGACTACGCTCATCCATATATTAGGCTATATAAGTACATATTATATTTAACATTTCTAATCCACACACAAAAATTCAAATTATTATTAATATATATTTTTTAATTCATTCTATAAATAAGTTTCCTCGTACTCTTCTAAATGTTCGAGATTCTTCAAATTCATTGACAAGATAGGTGGTATTTCTGATAATATATATATATATATATACAGTGTGTCCCATTTAGAGCTGCCACCATTGGGATCTCGAGATACGATGTCGGTTAAATGGAACTTTTTGTGCCCCTTTAGGAGGCCATCTCAAATGTGCTTTTGTTTTTCCAAAAATTCTCATAGGGCACTAGACAATGACGAAAAACTGAATATTGTTGATTTTTTCTTTTTCAAATAACTTCTAAACTATCAGTAATTGAGAAAAACGTTGCAAATACAAAAGATAGATATTTTTATTAACTAACCACTGGCGTACGAAATAAATTTTTATATCCGTAAATTTCCGAGATATAACACAAACTTATATTTTTTTAAATGGAACCCATATCTGATTTCAGTCTCAAAAAAATCATTATTTTTTTCTCTTTTCAATGATGCAAGGGTTATTATGTTTTATATTTGTTTTGCTCCTAAAATTTAATTTTTCTCTTTATTTTACTGAACTTTCTTATTATTTCCCAAAAAAACACTATTATTTTTATTAATTATATTGTATTTGATCAAAATAATTTGTTTTATGCCTTTATTACTTAATATTTTTATTCTAGACTCATAATTACAAATTACACTATAATGTGCCAAGGGCAACCAGATACAAAATATTATAAAAATTAGTTTGATACGAGTTTTGAGCAAATTTTTCTAACGAAATAAATTATTTAAATACAAGTAGTATTTCTAAATAGAAATCTACCAATATTTTCAAAATAATTATAAATTTAATACGAAATAAGGAAAAAATAACAATTTTGAAGGCAAAACAAATACAAAACATAATAACCCTTACATCGTTGAAAAGATAAAAAAATAATGATATTTTTGAGACTAAAATCAGATATGGGTTCTATTTAAAAAAATATAAGTTTGGGTTATATCTTGAAAATTTACGGATATAAAAATTTATTTCGTACGCCACTGGGTAGTAAATAAAAATATCTATCTTTTATATTTGAAACGTTTTTCTCAATTACTAATAGTTTAGAAGTTATTTGAAAAAGAAAAAATCAACAATATTTAGTTTTTCGTTATTATCTAGTGCCCTATGAGAATTTTTGGAAAAACAAAAGCACATCTGAGATGGCCTTCCAAAGGCGCACAAAAAGTTCCATTTAACCGACATCGTGTCTCTTATAGTTCTCGAGATCCCAATGGTGGCACCTCTAAATGGGACACACTGTATATATATATATATATATATATATATATATATATATATATATATATATATATATATATATATATATATATAGGGTGTTAAAAATAAGTGTCACAAATTATGAGGGCATATAGTACTGACCAAAATGAGTAAAAAAAGATTAATCAACATAGGTCCGATCTTCAACTGTTTTTGAGAAACAGGACATTTTGTATTAGACTCGAACAAAAACTGACAAAGATAGTGGTCGAACAAAATTTTGTCCATGCCAGTAAATAGACTATAAAAAAACAATAACATTTTATATGACACATTTTTTTCACTTTCTAATTGTTACGAAATTATTTAAAAACTAAATATTAGCCAAGGTCGCCACAACATTTGTCTTAGTACAATTAGTCGATTGTTTTTGAAAAACAAAAACACATCTAAGATAACCTCTGAAAGGTACAAAAAGACTCATTTAATCAAAGTCGTAACTCTTATAGTTTTCGAGATAGCAGAGGAAAACCCAAAAGTCAAAAACTCATTTTTCACTGCCTCATATCTCGGAAACTATTGAAGATCGGACCCATGTTGATTAAGCTTTTTTAAATCATTTTGGTCAGTACTATATGCACTCATAATTTGAGACACTTATTTTTTAACACCCTGTATATATATATATGTCTCTCAAATAGGGACATGGCTTCTCACAGAATAAAATGACAATTTTACTTAATTATTAAGTATGACATTTGTACTTTAATTTACTATTATCCGATGTTAAGGAAAATAGGTTTTTTGTAAAACAATATTTTAAATGAATTCTTGCTCTAGAAGTTGTATATAATGTAAAACAAGCTTCATGTTTTATTTTATGAATACAATGTGTGCAAGTGCAACAACTTATATAATTGATATTTTTGCATGGTATTATGCCAGAACCAATTTGCCGTAAATTATATGTACATAAAATTATGAATTGAGTCGTTAGAATTTAATTTTAACATATATAATTTTATGGTCAATAAACAAGAGTAGATAAAAATTTACAGCACATACATTTTGCTAAAAACTAGTTTTACTATAACATTATTTTATAGATCATTTACTGTTATTTTATACTTCATTTTATATGATATAAATCATGAGTTTATCAATTAAACTAGTTTCCATCAACTTCAATCAGATCACCTCATCACCTGAAAAAACAACTCCAGCGCTTTTGTTTCTTGAAAACATTTGCATACTAAACAAAGGAAGCATTGTACACTCCATCAAATTTGACAAATTCATAAACAATTCTGAACAAAAAATAGCGAATCGCGGTGCACACAATGCAGCAATATTAACCGTATTTATTATAACGCAAAAAACAATGACAAGTTCAATAACAAGATCAGTTCATCGGTTGTATTATTTGTCAGTGAGGCGCAACCATGCATGTAAATGACTCTAATCGAACTTGTGATAAGTGTCAGTATCCGATGATAAATTAGACTAGGATTGATGTTTCTGCAGCCTTGTATAACACGAGTGTCAACTCATAGTTGATAGTTGCTATTAACTTTTTTGAATGATCCACTTCCAGTATGGTTTTAGTTTATTTTACTGTTTACACATATTTGTTATGCATAGAAAATCTGCCAAACACTATACACATATTTTTAATTTTCTTTTGTTTTAATATTAGAAAATTTATTATCAGTGAAAATAGGATCATGGCAACTTGGATGTTCGAGATACTTTGCTTACCTTCTGTCATCTGTAGGTAAGGAAGGTATTGTCAAAAAATTCGGTGGTGAGCTTTTAATCAATAAACAAATTTTAGGGTCCCTGGAATACGATTCCACTGGTTTTACAATGATGTATGTGGGTGTGTGTATGTGTGTGTGTGTGTGTGTGACAAAAATTCTCCGATGATAACGCCAACACTACAATTCTAAACATTATAATTCTTTCGTATTCCTCTTCTTTACATCCATATTAAGAGCCGATTAGATTTTGGTTATAATTGGTCAACTGGAAGTACCCATATTTGAAGTTATTAGCAGTTTTTCTTGAGAGAATGCAATTAAATATCATTTTTTGACATTTTACGTTATTATAAAAATGAAAGATTATCTTGTTGTCTACGGTTTGATTACACATTTTCCTTCATATTCGATAGATATGGAGTTAAAGAATTATATAAAAGATTGACTTTCATAAATCAGCGAGCTATGCAATAACCATAGAAACTGCTGATATATTCAAATAATTCTAATTGACAGACGTCAGTGTCAAAGTTAGTGCTCGTGTTACAATTTTGTTGGATATACAGTGTGTCCCATTTAGAGGTGCCACCATTGGGATCTCGAGAACTATAAGAGATACGATGTCGGTTAAATGGAACTTTTTGTGCGCCTTTGGGAGGCCATCTCAGATGTAATTTTGATTTTTCAAAAATTCTCATAGGGCACTAGATAATGAGGAAAAACTGAATATTGATGATTTTTTCTTTTTCAAATAACTTCTAAACTATTATTAATTGAGAAAAACGTTTCAAATACAATAGATAGATATTTTTATTAACTAACCAGTGGTGTACGAAATAAATTTTTATATCCGTAAATTTTCGAGATATAACACAAACTTATATTTTTTTAAATAGAACCCATATATGATTTTAGTCTCAAAAAAATCATGATTTTTTTCTCTTTTCAGTGATGTAAGGGTTATTATGTTTTATATTTGTTTTACCCCTAAATTTTAATTTTTCTCTTTATTTTCCTGAATTTTCTTATTATATCCCAAAAAAACATTATTATTTTAATTAATTATAGTGTATTTGATCGACATAATTTATTTTATGCCTTTATTACTTAATATTTTTATTCTAGACTCATAATTACAAATTACACTATAATGTGCCAAGGGCGACCTGATACAAAATATTATAAAAATTAATTTAATAGTTTTGAGCAAAATTTTGTAACGAAATAAATTATTTAAATACAAGGAGTATTTCTAAATATAAATCTACCAATATTTTCAAAATAATTGTAAATTTACTACAAAATAAGGAAAAAATAATAATTTTGACGACAAAACAAATATAAAACATAATAATCCTTATATCATTGAAAAGAGAAAAAAATAATGATTTTTTTGAGACTAAAATCATATATGGGTTCCATTTAAAAAAATATAAGTTTGTGTTATATCTCGAAAATTTACGGATATAAAAATTTATTTCGTACGCCACTGGTTAGCTAATAAAAATATCTACCTTTTATATTTGAACCTTTTTTCTCAATTACTAAAAGTTTTGAAGTTATTTGAAAAAGAAAAAATCAACAATATTCAGTTTTTCGTCATTATCTAGTGCCCTATAAGAATTTTTGGAAAAACAAAAGCACATCTGAGATGGCCTCCCAAAGGCGCACAAAAAGTTCCATTTAACCGACATCGTATCTCTTATAGTTCTCGAGATCCCAATGGTGGCACCTCTAAATGGGACACACTGTATAGAATATCTTCCAATGAACTTTTGGTTTTGAAATTTGTAAAAAATAGTATATGTCCGTGTTACAATTTTACTGGTACAAAGTACATAGAATTGAAGGAAGGTAATGTGCTGGCCACATCAGATTTTTTTGTATTTCAATTAGGTGTTTTATTTTTTATTATTTTCTAAAATTTTCAAAATATTGAGTTCTATTTTTTATTTAATTTGAGCGAGAATATGAATTTTTAAATATTAATTGATATTTTTAAATTAATTGGCAGTGACGTGGAGGAGCTGAAGGCATGTAAGAAATATGTAGAAATCGGAAACTTGTAAACACAAAATGTTAATAAAACTAACACGAGTAACACGCGCAAGACAAGTTAACATCCCGGTAATGGTAGAACAACAAACTGCTTGCTCGTATGACCATTTGCACCAACATAACTTAAATATTATACTCGGCTTAAATTGACAATATTGCATCGAAATGAAATGTCAAATGAATTATAATATATTGCTGTCAAAATTTCAATTTGCATTTTTTTGTTTAAACCTAGCTTAAAATTTAAGCCTTGTTGGTGCAAATGGGCATTAATAACACAGTTATACTCGTATATACAAAATTTGCTGCAAATGCGCGTTTAGCATCTCGGCAGCGCTGGCAGCGATGAGCACCGCTGCGTGCCGATGATTGCCGCATGCAATTGCTGGACCAATTACATTCGTCCATTCATTGTGTTCGTCAAACCTCGGAGGTCAGCGATGAGAGGTGCTGAACGCGGCCATTGTCATCAGGTATTCGTACGTCACCAATCTCGTGATACCTTTTTAGCGCCAAAATAAATTACAAGAAAATTCATTTTGGTTTTTTTACATTTTTCTGTTATTGTTCAAGTCCACAAGTCCACATATATTTTTATTAATTTATGTGGCTCCAATTGTTAGCGAACTCAACTATTTAAGAATTATCTTAGATAGTAAACTTATCTTTGATTTGCATATTGATTTTGTTGTAAAGAAAGCCTACAAAATGCTAGGATTCATTCTGAGAATTGGGAATAAATTTAGAAATGTTCGTACTCTCATTTCTTTATATTGTTCTCAAGTTCGTTCTCAACTTGAATTTGCTGCTATATGTTGATCTCCGGCTTACTGTATTTATATAAATCGAGTCGAAGGTATTCAACGTAAATTTATTTTCATCATGAACATTAAATTCCCTAATCGTTCTATTTCATTAGTTGCTTTGCGAATTCGCCGTGTGATATTAGATTTAACCTTTTTGTTTAAACTTTTAAATAACAAAATTGATTGTCCAGTACTGCTGAACAAAATATCACTCAGAATACCAACATATTCCACTAGATCACAAATGTTGTTCGCATTGGCGAGTTGTAGAACGAATTCTGCCAGTAATGCTCCCTTTCTCAGAATGATATCTACGTATAATAAATTGTCAAGTGTACCAAATTTTCCTGACATATTTAGTTGTTCTCTCAGAACGTTTAAATCTTTTCTTTATAATATTTGTATTTAATTTTTTTTTCCACAATCTCGTAATATTCTTATCTACTTTATTTCATTTTTAAGTATATGTATTATTTTTGTCTGATAACTTTGTAGTGCTGTACTGTTATTGGGATTTTTCCTGTTGTGCAGCCCAGATTGTAAATAAATAAATAAATAAAATAAATAAATAAATAAATAAATAAATAGTGAGTTTGACATCTCTGTCAGAGCATTAAAAAAAATATTACAACTTAAAATATACCAATTAAGAATTTTTAGAAATCGCTATCAATACAAAATAGTGGAGGATTTCATTCCTCAAGATATATAAGAACTAAGAACCTTGAAGTATTTGTTAATTGTGTTCCCACGAATAAATCTACATATTTTTATATTTATATACTCATATATGTATACTTGGAACAAATAAATATTTCTGGGTGTGCCAGTGTCTATAACACATGTAGACATCGGTAATGATGACGATATATTTTACCGTGGGGGCGCTTACCAGGCTTCACCTCACGGGCACTCATAACTGGTGTGGAGAGTGCACGGCAGGGGTCACTTTTGTGCCATTTAAAATTGGAAATATTTGGCGTCTGTCGGGATCGAACCCGGTTCCCCCAGACTTCCAACTACCTTGGAATTAAGTAAAAAATCTTTAAAATACAGAAATTTAAAAATTATATTTACGGTATGTATAAGTGTTCAGGCTCATTACAAATTAATGCTTTAGCTATGTTTTACTATTTCAAATCTATTATATTGTCCCTCACTACTTGTAGTTTAAATGTTAACAAAATAATCACTTCTGCAAAATTTTGCTAAATACATCAAAGGTAAAAAGTAAGTAAGTAAGTTTTATTTTCATCTAAATACAAAATAGTATACAAAAGAAAGTGGTTCACAGAAAAATATCATCATTTAATATACATATTTTTTATAAGAAAAAGGACATTATAATATGAAGTAGCACATGATGACAATTAAAATGTGTAATAATCATTTTTCGTGTTGTTAATGTCTTTCTTGTTTTCGGTTTGTCATAGCCATTAAGAACACTTTTCGCCTTTTGGTATTTTTTTCTCGGATTCTTTAAATTTTCCTCTACATTAAAACTTCCGGTCTGTTTCGCCCAAATGGGGTAATTCTTATTGGAATTTTTATCGACTCTCAAAAAATTCCTTAATATCGATGAGATGTCATAAAATATAATGTAATGGTTATTTGACGATTCCCGGCGTAATACACTTTTAAAAACAGCCATGCAGATTTTCAAATTATGGCAGAATTAAAAGTTATGTCTTATTAAAATACATAGAGGTCATAATTGGCCATTTGTGTAAGCCGATTTCATTAGGGGTAGAATCCTAACTTATTTTATATTTTAATTAAACAATTAATTTTGTTCTTCCTTTCCCTAATATTTCAACCGACATTTCTTCTTTTTCCCTAAAATTTTTATTTGATTTTATATAATTTAGAGAGGAACAACCTTTACAAGGATAAGAGTTCTTAATAAAGTGTTACTAACAACTTCAATAAAGCTGCTTACCAGGCTTAATTAATGTTGGTTAATTTTTAGCAAGTCATTAAAAATTTTATGAATGAAATTTGTTGGCTCGCATCAGTAGTAGATACATAACAAATATCTAATTCTTTAAGAATTAAAATCTTGTGATAAATTTGAATGCCATCTTTGTCAATTCAATGAATTTGAGAAATTTGTAGCCTTTGTAATTTAACCTTAATAATACACACTTTTGTTATAAAGAAATTTGTATTTTCTTAAATTTCATTTCAAGAATGTTTATTCTACGTCGTTTTTTACCTCTCTCTAAGAGAGGTATTGGATTCATGCTAAAAATCGCATATCCAAATTTTAGTGAATAAGCACAATTTAAAGTCCCTAGAATCCGATTATAACATTTTTACGACGATGTGTGTGGATGTGTGTGTGTGTGTGTGTGTGTGTGTACGTGAGGATGTTGGAAGGTCGATTCCTCAAAAACTATAAGACTTAAGACCTGTTTAACTATGAATTCCTCAATCTGACATTCCTGGGAAGAGCTGAAATGGTTTTGGTAACAATTGGACAACCGGAAGTAATAGTTGCTTAGAAAAATTCTACAAATAACTACAGTAACGTATATAATGTTTTATACGTTACTGTGGTTATTTGTAGATCAATGTTAATTGTAATCATCAAAGAGAAGTTTTTTTAATTTTTTAATTTTTGACGATTTTCTCTGTGATTTGTAATTTTTAACTATTTATTTATTTATTCATATTTATTTATTTATATTTTTAAATGTCCGTCTTGTATGTTCCGTTACCCACATATGATTTCTTTTTTCGACTAGACCATTCTAGCCCTGATGAAGACTATTGTATAGTAGAAACGTCGGCGTGAATAAATTTTATTAATTGACTACAAGTCCGAAGAATTTTTACTTTCCTGTATCTACCTCCATCCTAACACAGTCGAATATTGGTTTTTCAATACTCATACAGCCTATACAGCGAGTAACCCTCGGAAGAACCACAAGAAATTAATGTAGCTTCTGCAGCTGTTCTAACTTATTTCAAACGAAATCGAGTAAGTTATGCGATTCGACTTATAACTTAAAGCCCATATAAAACCACAGATTAAAGAACATACATTAGATATGTTTGTGCGTCTTTATCTGTGAAAAATAATGTGAACTCCCTACGATTTTTTTATTGAGCTTAGAAACGAAATTATTTACATCTATCATTTTAACATCAGAAATATCAATTTCTGTTCCCTATGGAGAAAAAATTGATTTTTTAGTTGTTAAACCTGTATTTAACTGATAAATATTGTAAGCGCATTCTAGTAATTAACCATGTAATCTTAAAATAAGCCCGTATTTCAGTTAATACTTGTTACATGTTTAATTTAAATGATCTTTTTTTTTTCATTAAGCCTATGATCCACCAAAAAATAAATGGTGAATTGTAATTAAAAAGCTAAATCATAGGTCATATTTATACATTTTTAAATTCAGCTTCTTGCGTAAAATTGTTAAAAATTTAAAATTTGATTGATCAATCCCAATATACATTCTGCCTTTGGCTAAGCCACGATCACGAGATTTCAAAAAAAAAAAAATGATATAAAATGTCCTATAAAATTTTACTTGATACGGGTAATTTTAACATGGATGTATAACTATGCAAATAAAATATCTGACAGGATAGCGACACTATTCTATTAATTAGAATATTTTAATAAAATTTGATACTGCTATGTAATTTAACCCGACGAATCGAGTAGTCTTCAAATTAAAACACTTAACCCACTTTAATGGATTGAAATTTACTGCGCGAAAATGAGTATACAATCAATGACACCGTAATATAAGCTACTGCATGTTATAGATGCCAATATAAAATTAAAACAAATAACCTTTAGCTCGACCTTTAGTTTTATCCTGTGTGATTTAAGATTTAAATGCCGATGCAGTGGCCGTACGTATTAATGCGCTATATCTCTGCATGTTCTAATTGAATCTGAGGTTCGTCGGTTCGAATCTACCGGCCGGCTAGTGCGTAGTTGTTAAAATGCCAGCATATCAGGCATTAATCGCATTCACATGCGACGACCTGACCTGCTGTCCATGTTAAACATAGATGGTGCTAACTATAGAAAGAGTATGTCTACTGCCACACTGGTTGCATAGCAATCAGTGGTTGTCGCACGGATTATATACACCAACTGCACTAGTACCTATTGATCTAGAAACAAGTACCTACGGTACTTGAGGCCATGGCCCTACAAGTGCCGTTGTGCCATAAACTATAAATTATGATTTAACAAATATAATAATCAGATAACTAAACGAAATGCATTTACGATAGAAAATTCCTGTGGTGTCTATTAATGTTTTCTATAATGTACATAATAAGAAAGTTGTTCATATAAGGAACTCGAATTTGTTCCATCCTATACAGTCCGCGACACGAAAGATGGACTATGGAAAATATGTTATCACAAATCACTGTCTAATATATGCGCGCCGTTTAAATGCATATGAATTACAATTAATTTACTTTCCTCATACCTAATATAACATGTAACAGTTTTAAAGCTACGCAGTCTTTCTTATATGAGCTGTATTCTTTTTGGTTAAAATCTCAGTTCATCTCAGCTCACTTCAGATAAACTCAATAAATTGTTGTTGTTTTTGTACGAACTGAGTTGAGTTGTACTGAGTGTACTCAATTCCCTTCTTACCGATACTGCATCACCCGTGAAACAAACTCAAAATGATCTGAGCCATGCAGATTAGTGAAGGGGGTAATGTTGTGAGGAGAAATGTCAATTGTGTTGCGAAAGTTGAGTTGTTAAAGTAAACAAAAATGTCGTATACAGAACTTTATGATGAAGGTAAGAAATAAATATATTTCATTTGTTACTCATTTATAGCGTTTTCCGCTTACACATTCAGTGCGCACTGAGTGCAAATTTAGCTGCACTGAGTGTGAGTGGCGTTTTCCACTCACCTTTTCAGTGCACACTGTTCCGGATTTTTATTTTCCACTTACTACGAAATCGCACTCAGAGCAACATCAACTCGCACTCAGTGCGCATTTTGTTGTATCGACTAATGTAGCAAGTGCGACAATTTGACTGCAAATATGGCGGCGGAAGATTTCAAAAATACCGTAGTGGTATCTACTATTGAAGGACTTTTATCTTCATCTTCGTCATCTGATGATATAACAGAAATGGCTCTAGACTATTTAAATAAACCAGACCAACCCAAAATAATTAATTTCATATCTAGTGTAGTACATAAATATTCTGACAAACAGGTAATAATTACATATATTGTTTTGCACAATTAAAAAAATTAAATTTTATCAAGTTTCAAGAATCCTTCAAAATTAAAAGAGTTATTGCAAATGACACCGTCGTCATATTTTATATTTATTGTCAATTATGTCAATAAAACTTTCAAACGCCAAACTTACCCTCAACTTTTGCACAAACAAATGTGAACTGAAATAGGAACGTATTTTCCACTTGTCACTGGATGGGTGCGCACCGTTCAGAAAACCAAAACAGTGCATGACGTCATACATTGCACTCAGTGTGTTCCAGTGTGCACTAAATTTTGGTAAGCGGAAAACGCTATTAAATTAATATAAAATAAATAAGCAAGCTTACTTACCAGTAGAATATTTTCAATGTTTTCCATCTTCAAATACGTATTTGTTGTTTGTTGTAATCGATCCTACAGCGTAACCGCCTAACCTCAACCTAATTCAAAATTAAAGCCCAACAGTTGACAACAAATTACTTTGTTTTGTACCGCGCGCGCTTTGTCGTTCACTCTTTTCAGCGGCCTCTCAGCTCAGCTCATCTCAACTCAGTTATCAACTGAGCTAAGCAAAAATGTCTTCCCAAGCTAAGTTAGAAGCAGAAAGTTACTGTAATAATTATTATTTGATGTCCCGCATTGTATACGCAGTTCAACTTTAATTTTTATCTTTAACGTACTCTATTGTACTTTCTACCCCTGCTTTAATTAATACTTTACTATCGATGAGAGAATTTAAAAGTTCTGTGTAAATCTGGGTTTGAAAGTTTTGGGCGTTGATCGATTTAAAACTCATATGAAATGAAGGCGGCTTTTGAAAACTAAATCGGCTCAAACTGTAAGTCGGATAACCGAAAATCTCTGCAAATTAACAGAGTTATCGGATCCGTTTCCGACAGTCTGGCGTCGCTGCATGCTTCAGGAAACATCCACGCACAACGGCAGGGACGAACTCACTGAAATTATCCTTAAAAACAAGGGAAAAAATCGAAAATAAAAAATGTTGTCTTGTGTTAATTTCTATTAATTGTTTGTCGCTTCCTATGTGTAGTGAATAGGTAAGGGATTTACTACGTACATTGTAAGGTATTATGTAATTTAATATAATAAATTAATAAATAAAATGTGTGATACTTGCTGTTAGATAATGTAATAATTAATATATTTATTGTGTGAATCTGATGGGGAAATCAGTATCAGGAGAATCGGTCGACTGTCAGCAAGTGTAGCGGTTTGTGTGTTGAGAACAAATTGATTATCAAGGTAAAGTGTATTCTTTAGATTATTATCAGGCAACCAAATAAAGTCGTGCGGTTTTTGTATAGAGCAGAGTGTCATAAATATTTTTTAAGTTGGACGTAGTTATGCAAAAAGGAACCATCCCACAATGAAGCAAAAATTGAGTTTGGGTCAAATTTAGATTGCTAAATGTCCATTTTATGTCGTGGAAAATAGAACCAAGCTACAACTGTTATATGTTAATAGAAAATCTTACTGAACCAATCGACAAACTTAAAATGAATATATATAGTTTTGCGAAACAGAACCAGATAGCTTGGTTCTTTTTTGCAAATTTAGGAATTATTGTTATGAGGGATGGTTCCTGTTAGGAGCCAGGGACACTCTATGCAAGTAGTTTGTTTTATCATGTACCAAGTTGCATGGTTCAGTATACATTCTGCTTTAGAATAGTAAACGTGATTGCGGTTTTTCTCTTTAATAATAATAATAATTATTGCAATGTTTGTGTCTAATAGAAGTGAAAAAATTGTGCAAATGGCTGTAGAGGAGAATATAAATAATCTCCCTTCTTGTTCTAAAGGTATGAAATTTAATGCATAATTTTTGAGTATTTTTATTGCTAATATATTGTTTTGATTCAGATCATACAACTTTTAATAATAATTATTCATCAACGACTGGGGATATAAATCCAAATATCCCTTCTTGCTCTATAGGTATATAGTTAAAATTAAATGCGTTAATTTTGAGAAATTAATTCAAAAATATTCTGCATTGATTTAGATCAAGCATCCATTATTTCTTCACCGCCTCCTGGTTTGAATTCTGAACTTTTGAAGTTTATTGATGTTCTGTCTGATGACTCCGATGCGGATCCAAATTATTATCAACCAGATGGTTTGAACGAATCTTCAACGGATTCTGATAATCCGAAGGTACATTTTTGGTAAACAATTTTATTTGAAAATAATTTTAAATCAGACTTTGGGAGTCGATTCTATCGGCACAACTCACGAACCACATGAAAAAGGTCGCCCGAAAAAAGGTAGAAAAAGAACACATGATGGCTTAAATAGAGAAATAAGAAAACAACTTAAATATCAAAATGAAGAATATATTAATTGGAAGAAAAAAACTATTCCTGCTAAATTTTTTTGTGATTTTAATTGCAAGTGTTCATTACAGTGCATGCAAAAGTTAACAAAAGATCAACGTGAATTCGAATTTAGAAAATTTTATGAACTAGGATCTTACGATACGCAAAATATGTTTATAGCAGCTAATATAATTGAAATGCATAAAAAAAGGTCTTATTTAAAACAAAGTAAAAACAATGATAAAAGCCATCGTACTAAAATTTTTTCAAGAAAATATCAATTACAAAAAATTACTATTTGTCGCGAAATGTTTATAAAGACTTTAGGAATATCTACGAAACGTGTAAATACTGCACTAACTAAAATGAGATCACTGTCTACCGTAGTTGATAAAAGAGGCACTCAGGCAGGTTGGAATAAGTTAAGCGATGAAAAGAAGAATAAAGTTATGGCTAATATTAACAAATATCCCCGTTATACTTCGCACTATCGAAGAACTCAGACAGAAACAAAATTTTTATCACCAGAATTAAATTTAACTAAAATGTACGAGCTTTATAAGAGTGAAGTTGGAGATACTAATGCCGTCAGCTTTTCGTCTTACAAGAAAATATTTTACACTAATTTTAATTTAAAATTTAAAGCTTTAAAGAAGGACACATGCAATAAATGTGATTCATATAATATAAAAATTGGGAATTCGGAAACAGATGATGAAAAGACACTACTAAATAATGAACATGAAGAGCATTTACAAAGAGCAGAATCAGCACAGAAAAAAATGAAAAACGACATGTCCTTAGCTTTTACATCCGAGAAAGTCGAATGTTTAACATACGACTTAGAAAAAACGCTGCCTTTACCTCGAATGCCGACAAATATTATCTTTTACAAAAGGCAAATTTGGCTTTATAACTGTGGTATACATTCGGGAAAATTCAAAAAAGGTTTTTGCTATCCGTGGGTAGAAGGAACAGCTGGAAGAGGAGCACAAGAAGTAGGTTCATGTCTTCTAAAACATATTAAGAATAAAGTCAACAAAGATGTGGAAAAAATAATTTTGTGGAGCGATTCATGTGGCGGTCAAAATCGCAACATAAAAATAGTACTTATGCTGAAAACTGCATTTGAATTACTACAATGTTTAAAAACTATAACGTTTCGATATTTAATATCTGGACACAGTTTTCTTCCCAATGATGATGACATTGGTAAAATAGAAACTGCTCTACGTGGGTACCAGCGTCT
Source organism: Ophonus ardosiacus (assembly GCA_943142095.1). Taxonomy (NCBI): domain Eukaryota; kingdom Metazoa; phylum Arthropoda; class Insecta; order Coleoptera; family Carabidae; genus Ophonus; species Ophonus ardosiacus. The sequence continues at coordinate 38,487,508 of OW964830.1, forward strand.
ATATGTACCTGAAGATTACTATAGAATCATGAAAACTTGTCGAAGGAAAAATCCTTTAGACATTAATGTGATGACAAAGTCGGACTTTTCCGGCTCCTCAAAACTAGAGAATAAAATTACAAATAGAAAAAAAGGGACGAAAAATGAAAAAATTAATTGGTTAAATACTCGGGAAATAGTATTAAAAAGAGAAAAACCATATTCTATTTTTTTGCGTCAAGATTTTGACGGATATGTTACAGAAATTGATTTACAAAAAAAAAATTGTGGCCGAACTCAAACATCTCTTTCTATAAAGGACCTCATTGCTCTCTGGCCTGATGGTAAAGCTATATCAGAACCAAAACTAAATGATATAAAATCTATTTTATACCTGATACCCAATGATTGTCTTTCGTTTTATAATGAACTGTTTGCTGATAAGGATGAAGTAGATGACATTGACGGATTTGGTGTTTCAATCGATTTTGCTATAGATGATGAGTAAAATGTTTAAATTACTTAGAGTTAGTAATAATTAACCCATATACCACATATTGTATTTCATTTGTTTCAGAATATTGTTGATATTTTATAGAATAAAGTTTATTTTTCAAATAAAATATATGGAAACCAAACTTACTTCTGTTATTGCGCTTATATTGTTTTTTGCAAAATGGAACCATGCCACATTTTATTTTATTTTTCAAAACTCATTTATGAATTTCTAAAATTCTTTATGTAGACAAAAAGCCGTGATTTTTACACATTCGAATAACACAACTGTATAAACTGCAAAAATACGTGTAATTTTATAATTCACTCTCAAGCTTTAAACTTAAAACGTAATTTACTCAAAACTCACTTGTTGTGGGTTGGTTCCTGTTTGCATAACTACGTCCAGTTGTTGATCGATAGCACTTGTTTATTATATGTCATCTACTTTAATATAAATCCTTCTTCTGTCGGATACATACACATTTGGTGACAATTGTTTACTTCATAATTAGTCGAATAGTTGAAAATAACAACGAATATACCTTTAATTCGAGGTTGTTTACTCTTTAGTCAAAGATGGAGCCATGGAAAAATTTCTGGTTTAATTTAAGAATGAATTGTATCAAAAACAAAATTTCTCGATATTTATCATAAGATACATAATTAAATATTTTTTAAAAATATTCAACAGTGAGGTTAAAATCACTCCTGTGGGGGGGGAGGGGGGGGGCAAGTGACGTCATTCAGGAATGGCATATGCGTAAAAACAAAAGAGTGCAAACTTCTAACCTGAACCGTCAACTATCTGTCTATTTTATAATTATTAAATTTTTAATTTTTCGGTATGGATATAGATTCAGAAAACTATACCTTATTAAAAAAAAAAAAGAATTGCTGCTGCAATGGCAATCGGCTAGACAAGTGAAAAAATTGTAACATTTCTGTTGAATTAGTCACTAAACAACGTAGCTGAAAATGGTGCCCTCGTAAATTATCATAATGCATTAAGCCTTATGTACTAATCATTATGCATTATGCATTAAAACATTCGGTGGAAATGACGATTAATTGTTATTCTATTTTTTTTTTTTCTCTAATCCGGGCATTATGTATGTTTATACTCTATGTAGAGTTTCCCAATTTAGTGCGTTATTATTAGGAGCTCAGAAACTATAAAAACTACGAGGTCGGTTAAATGGGCAAAGTTGTGCAGTTTTTAGTGCTGTAGTGGCAGCACGCACTTTAGAATTTTATCGTAGAAAACAAATTCTATATTCGCTTTTTTCGGGAATTTTATAAACTAGAATTTTATATAATATACTTAAGTAACTTTTTATAAAAAGACAATAAAAAACATTTCAAAAATACTTTAATTGTTGTAGTCCTTTACAATTTTGTCAATATGGAAATTAATAATTAAGGTATGAAACAAGAAATATATGCGTAAATATATCTTGATTCCAATAAATTAATTAAATTCAACGAAAAACAGTAACACGAAATAAAATAAATATATTATCACGGCATATTACCCATTACTGGGTGTGCCAGTATCTACAACACATGTAGACATCGGTAATGATGACTATATATTTTGCCGTGTGGGCGCTTACCAGGCGTCACCTCACGGGCACTCATAGCTGGTATGGAGAGTGCATCATAGAAATCACTTTTGTGCGATTAAAAGTGGGCGCCATTTTTTCTTTCTAATTGTATAAGGGTTATTGCGTTTTAAATTTATTTTACCCCCCAAACAATTATTTTTCTTTAATTTTCATGAAATATCTTACTTTTTGAAAGTTTCTGACTCCACTGTATTTATTTACGGGTATATAGATAGTCCTAGATGAATTGATTTGTTGGTTGTAAATACATGCATATAGGTATTCTGAAGTTTTTGTTCGGTAAATAATTGTACTGATTTTTAGTTATAATATTTAAATTTTGTTAAATGTACTATTATTTAAAACTTTCACTATTCACTAATATATTTTTAGCGACCTAACCTGTATCATTGTTTTAAGGTGGAACAACGATTAATTAAATTAAATGAAACAATGAATTCACCGAGAAAGTCTCGAAAAGCGGATAACACTAATTGTTGTGTATACGGTTGTTCTTCTAAGAAAAGTAAAGACAAAAATCTTAGTTTTCATTTATTCCCAAGAGCGGGTACTGGTTTAAAAGGACTCATAGTTTGTGCCTTCTGTTTACTCCATTGGCATTTTATATCTGTCTGATATTATTTCAATATCATTTATTTTATTCCTGAAACACAAAAGAACAGACAACAAAAACAAAACCTAGAAAAACAATATAAGAAAAAAGTAAAATAAAATGCACTCGTTTCCTTCTGTGTAAAACAGAAATTAAACTAAAAACATCTTGAAGATATATACACAAGTACAGCAGCAATGTGTTTACATCGTCCACCTTTTCCTGCTTTACATGAACATAAAAAAGACAAAAATTTTCTATTATTTTCATACGCTAAAATACTAGTGATCTCATGTGGATCTGACATTAGAGCACTAGTTTGTAATACCAGTGCAAAAATATAACATTTTTCCTCGGCCGTATTTGTAATACCGCATACAACCACCAAACCACTATTTATGACTTCTTCTCCTTCCGAAAAATTCCTGAGGCATTCGTGGCTTGTAAATAAGAAAATAATTCCGTCGATATTAATCGAAGATTTTTTTCCATCAAACATATTCAAGATTATCTGCAAATAAAAATGTTATGCCATGTATAATCAAATAATAAACCATAAATACGTACCCTTCAGCTAAAAACCACTTTAAATAACAAACTGTGACTAACGCCGTACAAAACAGATGTTTTATCATATATGGACATTTGCAGCTGTCATTCAAAGAGTATGTTTTTGAGCGGCCATGTTGAAAAGCACACTAGCGCTGCGGTGGTAATTTCAGTCGCGAATAAGCAACCTGAAAACTTTCAAATATGTAAGTAAAGTTTGTCATCATTCAATATCAGTCCTTCTGCTCTCTGAGAGAAATTTATTAAAATGAGCCAGTTATGAAAAAGTTATAAAATATACTGCTATCATGTGTTTCCAAATGATTTGAAACCCACTATAAGTCTCTTGCAGAAGCTGGAGATTATAAACCTTTTCTGTTAAAATACTAGTCAAGCTTGCCAAGAAACATAAAACTCCGGTCTCTTGCTCTACATAGGAGTTATGACATTTGTTATATTGTGATATCTAACTATTAATAGACAATTAGTAATAACCTTCAATCGCTTGTATTTTGTGGCCTAGTCAATACTTAAACATTTTCTTTTCACTAATACTCATTAATTTATGTATATTTTAGTCTTTAAGTACCTTATTATCATTTGAGCTGTCAATTAAGGTTTTGACAAAAGGATTTCAATTCAAATATAATTTTTGCATATATGATTGCGTACTGTGCTTTAAAAGGTATGAAGTTGTTATTATTGCTGGTTAATTATGAATATATTAAATGACAATTGATGTTTATATTTTCGAAGTTGTGAACACCAACCATAAAGTCTGTTATTACTAATATTAAAGAATATAAAAATTTCATTATATTTTTTATGGAGTTAAAGATAGAGACATATAAACATATAAATAATAAGTTGTAAATGAATCTCGCAGACATGGAAAACAAGTGGAAAAATTAAAATGTTTGTAATTGACAGATAAATGTGAGTGTCAAAAAGCCAGAGACATTACTGAAGACTTTTTCTGGGAAGTATATTTAATATTTCTTATTTTATTATTAATTAAATATTTATAATTATAGTTACATATATTACATATACCCTTCAGAAATACCGCCAATCTCATCAATGAATTGGAAGAATCTCGAACATTAGAAGAATGAATTAAAAAATATAAAAATATATAAAGAAGATATGTTTTTTTGTGTGTATCAGAAATGTCAAATATGTACAATACTTATATAGCCTAATATGAAAATAGCGAGAGGTCTTGTGATGGCCACAACGGATTTTTTTTTTTTTTAATAATCGCAGTTTTGAAAAATTGTTTGTGAAATGTTCCTGAATGTCTCTCTGGCCTTACCTAATCCAGAGTATTCATCGGGCCGATTCGTAAAGAGCGAATTCGGCTTACTTAGATTTCCCGTACGCTGGGCGCGTTTACCGTTTACGACGAAACCGATAACTCGTTTACCGGTTCGGCAGCTAGTGCCAACTTTGCCACCAATTACCTACTAAATGTTTTTAACTCAATGCGGTTTCCTAATCTCCTACTCGTTTAGCAGCCGTTGTTTCTTCCCTAACTTCCCCAGAAACGGAACTTTCACCCCGCAAGGAGCGGGATTATGATACTGATTCGATGGGATTTATTACATTACCACTGCAGCCTTAAAATTGACGGAAAAATAAGTTTCACTTAGGGGGAAAACAATTCATTATTTCTCAATATATACTGGAAGACTGAAACCTGAAAATGTAACATCATTATATTGAAAATAATGATACGAGTGTATGTTTTTATGTAATCTATTTAGCCATCAAAAAAAGAAGAGATAATTGGCTCTCACTGTTGCATTTGTCTGCTTATAAAATATTCTATAAATCCAATAATATTATTATTATTATTATGTATACTCATATATAAATACTATAAAAACGTACACTTATACGTAAGATTCTCTTAACAATTAATAATATTACTACCAAGTTTATATCTCTACCCATTTTTGAATTATTGCCCCAAAAGTCAATATACCCCACATTTACATAAAAACTTCAAAATTTTCAAAAATCTAATTTATATGTATCTAGATTCTTTTGCGCTGACTCCAAATTTTGAAACCGCAGGTCGATATCTCTATTCGTTCTCGAGATATTTAGATTCAAAGTTTTGCCCAAAACTGCCCATTTTTGGGTTATTATCCAAAAATGGGTCGAGATGTGAATTTGGCGACAACACCATTCGATTTTACACCAATTTTCAGAATTTTTGAACGCCGCATACAATTTCTAAAGCAAAATAACTGAAAATGGCCAAAAATCGCAAAAATCTAAGGTATACCCCTAACGATTTTTTCAGATTTTGGCCATTTTCAGGGGCTTTCAAGCTTTTATTCATAAAAAATGAACCGGTTGGACCAAAATTATGAAAATTGCTATACTTATATATTTTTGTCCGTAGAATCGAATGGTGTTGCCGCCAAATTCATATTTCTAACGAGAATCCAAGAATGATTAATTTATATGGTGTTTCCGTGCCTTCACTATCGCAAATTTATGTATCATTTCTTCCTGACTTGATTATTTCGCAAAGGCATGTTCAATAAATTACACAATTTATTTACACAATATTAACTTTGAGGAGTTCTAAATTTAAATATACAGGATAGGTATATATCCAATACATTGATTTTTTTGTTTATTTATATATTTGTCATTAGTTTTTATATTTTTTGGGCGCCCCAAAAACCCAGGCGCCCTAAGCCAGTGCTTAAGTGGCTCACGTCTTAAGCCGCTACTGTGTCTAATACAACTTTAAAAAAAATTGTCATAAATTTTAATTATTACTGTATATTCAACGATTGCTGAAGATGGGCTTGCTCTAAGCCCGAAACGTCCGTACAAAAATAATTTTCCAATACACGTGGACCATTTATGCCTTTTGTTTTTACCTTTAAACCATTCAACGGTTGGTCCTTGCACCCCTTTCTTCAAACAACTACATATACATGTATGCTTATTCAAAATGAAGATTCAACATAATGTTGTAAAATTCTTAATAAAAGAAATATGCCATCAAATTTTGATGTAATCAATTTCGATATAACCTGGCATCGAATTTACAAAGTGCGGAAGGATTGCGGAAGAAAGAACGAAGGAAAACATCAAAAAAGTGATTAAATTTTAGTGTCACTCAGTAAACAGGATGTGACGGTACACTTGAAGCTCTTATAATTTTTCTTCTTCTGCTTGAATAATACTTATAAATTATGTTATATAGTTGTAGTATATAGGTTCGTATATATTTAAATACATTTTGAAAAAAAAATATATTAATTTCAACAACCAAATGTAAAATATTTTAAACAACTATTTGAGGCTGGATGAACCACCGAAACGTCCTAAATAAATAAAAAAATTATCAATAAATGTGATCTGCAGGAGATAGCATATCTCATGCAGTTATTTTGTATAGCTTTCTATAAAGATTTTTTCTAAAATCGTACAGGAAATAAGTGTTCTCTTAATGAGTGCGAGTAATAAAACTCAATTGTTTTTGTTTTATTTATTTGTTTATTGTTATAAATGCAATTGTCATGATAGCTCAAAAATACAATTGCCTTCCAAGTAACAGATGATAAGTCAAAAATTTAGAATTTGTAATTTTTCTTTTTTTTATGTTACAATTGCAGAAAAAAGTCTTGGTTGCGACATGTGCGGAAACTTCTTGCAAATTGCACTAATTTCTCACACATGTTACAAAAATAAATTTGCTCTATTTCGGCTTTCATTTATATTATTTTTTTGTAAATATTATATAAGAAAATATCACCAAAAAAACAAGAGCGTGGTAGATTATGTCATTTATGTTCCGAAAACAGAGAGTAATGATTTTTGTCATCTAAATCATGAACAGAATTTTATGTATTCATATGAGAGCAACTGTTAACACTGGCAAATATTTCAAGCATAAAATTACGAATTATGCATAACATGCCGTTGAAATCTTTCTTTGTAATCTTATTTTAACATTAACTCTAGTACAATCTTTTATATAGTGAACTGCGCTCGGGTTATATTTTAGCTTTGGCGTAAAAGAAAATAAAAGATAGAGAATAACATTTGTGTTTTTGTAGTCCAGGATCCGGGAGAAAGAATTCCATTACGGTAGTGTAATTAAAGTATTTTAAGTAAAAGCCAGTGGTACGATCAAAACAGCATTTGAAGGTTGTGGAACAAATGTAACTAGTTGCAGCGGCTTTAATTCGGAATTTGTGAGGCGTGGAGAAGCCCGACGTCGACGTCGACGTCTCCAGGTCTCTCATTTCCTTCCTAAAACACACCTGGTTAATAGGGGCCTGAGAACGAATGCTGCTACTTTAAGAATTCAATTAGGAAAGGCGCTGAACCAATTATTTAATGGCTCTTTTATTGCGAGCGTTTGTTCGGGAGGAGAAAACATGGATGTCAGCTCCCTACAGATAAATTCCGCCAGCTTTTTAATGCTCTGTTCTCACTGATTTTTATTGCACAAACGGAAATTAAAAACGAAAGGCTACGCCAAATTTCACTTCTCCAAATTGAATGCGGTTAGATCTATACCCTTTTACTCTACAAACGAAAAGCGGAAAGATTGTATAAGGAATGATTTACTAAAAGAAGAATGTACGATAATAAAACACATTTTATTCTTTACTCTGTAAAGTTTACAGTATATTAAAAATGATTTAGTACAATTTACACAATACCTAATTTAAATAATGTAAAGTAAACAAAAAATTGTACTCCAACTAATTGAACAATATTTTTAATTGTCTGAAATAAAATATGATTTATTATTGCACAATTTACGACTTTATGCATATGAGCGATAATCTAGAATTATTTAAAAACATATTTGATAAATCAGGTACACTATTAAAAACATAATTTGTATTACTTCTGTAATATATCTGGATATTTAAAGGGATAGGGACGTTTAAATAAAAGATTCACTACATTTATTTATTTATTTAAATCCCAAGGCGTACACACTACTTCGTTGAGCACTTGACTAACTCTCACTGACAGCAGTCTATCATATCCACAAACTTTACAACACACTCAAGACTACCGCAGCAGTCTACCAACAAACTCAACAACATGAACTCAGTACCTTTCAAACAATAACTCAGTACCATTCAAATAACTTAGTACCTTAATTCTCGGTCGCCACTGTATTGCTCTCATTGCCTTTGACCTGTTGGTTTTGTTTCGCCCGCACACGACTCGGGGAAGTCCCGTCTTCCAAAATAAGAAGCGAGTACGCGTTCTTGACTCAGAAGTCTGGGAAGCCCCTATGGGAACCGCCGCCGCCGACATATATATATATATATATATATATATATATATATATATATATATATATATATACAGTGTGTCCCATTTAAAGGTGCCACCATTGGGATCTCGGGAACTATAAGAGATACGATGTCGGTTAAATGGAACTTTTTGTGCGCCTTTAGGAGGCCATCTCAGATGTGCTTTTGTTTTTTCAAAAATTCTCAACAAATATAAAACTTAATAACCCTTATATCATTGAAAAGGGAAAAAAATATTGATTTTTTTGAGACTGAAATCAGATATGGGTTCTATTTAAAAAAATATAAGTTTGAGTTATATCTCAAAAATTCACGGATATAAAAATTTATTTCGTACGTCACTGGTTAGTTAATAAAAATATCTATCTTTTGTATTTGAAAGGTTTTTCTTAATTACTAATAGTTTAGAAGATATTTGAAAAAGAAAAAATCAACAATATTCAGTTTTTCGTCATTATCTAGTGCCCTATGGGAATTTATGGAAAAACAAAAGCACATCTGAGATGGCCTCTTAAAGGCGCACAAAAAGTTCCATTCAACCGACATCGTATCTCCTATAGTTCTCGAGATCCCAATGGTGGCACCTCTAAATGGGACACACTGTATATATATATATATATATATATATATATATATATATATATTTGTGTGTGTGTGTGTGTGTGTGTGTGTATGTGGCTGTGTGTCCATGTGTGACAATTTTTTTTCTCCGACGATAACTCCAATACAGCAATTCTAAAAGTTATATTTTTTTCGTATTCCTCCTCTTTATATCCGTATGAAGAGCTTTAGATTTTGGCTATAATTGTTCAAAACGCAGTTAAATATCATTTTATGAAATTTTTTGTGATTATCAATATGAAAGAATATCTCATTGTCTATATGGTTTGATTATACATTTTCTTCCATATTCAATAGATACAGAGTTAAAGAATTATAAAGAGATTAACTTTCATAAATTAGCGTTTTGCTATAACATGAAAACAGCTTATAAATTCAAATAATTCTAATTGACAGATGTCAGAGTCAAGTGCAATATACATTGTCTATCTTCATGTTACAATTTTACAATTAGTGTTGTGCTGGCCACATCAGATTTTTTAAAAATTAAACTGAAGTATACCTAAAATTTATTTTAAATATATAAATAAATATAATGAAATGTATTATAAAATTTTATTTAAAATTGTATAGAAATAATAATAATTTGTTGGTTACACAGTTAAATATATACAAACATTATTTATTTATATGTATTTTAATATTAGAGAAAATGAAATACTGTACAACAAATATATAATTATTCCCTCAAAAAATTATTTTTTTAAAAGATATTATTATAAATCTGATTAATATATTAAAATATTAATAAATATACTCTAATTTACATACAAAAAATTATAATAAAATATACAAACATTACAAACTACGCAATATTTAAATAAAAACATGCACACACAAACATTTACATTATCATAATACAAAATATAATAATTTATATAAAATTCAACAATCATTTCATCCATATTATATCATCGTCATCAAATTTCTCATAGTCGTATCTTCTTGTGACAGTTCCTTCTTAATATTTCTTTATCCGTTGTCCATACACCCCCCTGGCGACTTTGGACGCAACTTCAAGGTCAACTCCGAGACCAGGCATGGTTGCAGGGGTGACAAATCCAGGACCGGCGTAAAATGTAGGGGTGTACAAAGCCGGTTTGAAATCCATGGATTTCTTGTAAAGGAACATACTTGGATAAGGGATGGTTTCGCAAGTTGGTATTGGGGATGCGAGGGGGCTTATTTGGGGAGACTTAGTCGGGGGGATGATTGTTGGGGGTGGGTACATATATTGGGGCGGCATCCTACAAGAAAAAAATATTTTATTAATAATAATAGTCAATTTATTTGGAATTGTGATTTTTACATTTTGTATTTATCCAAGTACCAAATCATTTTGATTTAATCTCCAAATATTTGTTAATCATCACTGAGTTTAATATTCTGACACCAAATTTTAGGCCACAAGAAAATTAGAGTTTGGTAACTTGTTTATCAATTTGTGCTCCAAATATTTAATTTTGCTATCAAAAATATAATTTGAAATTCAGTATTTGAGAATTAAAATACACTTTGGCTGTGTCTGATGTAGCACTTTTATCACTCTAATATCTAAATCCTAAATTTATATGCCCTAAATCTAGTGATTATTTAGGATTTTAGGAATTAGATTTTAGTGTTTTGCAGGAGCACACTATGCCTTGAAGTTGACGCCCACTAATTAAACAAATCGGCTGGTAGTGCGAGCTCGGTTTTAACTACAACGCTGTTTTAAGAAATGTCAAATTCAAAGTTTAATATTTAATTTCACCGTTATGTTTAAAGAACGATTTTTTTTTTAAATATTTGTTTGAATACAAACCATGTCCTGCTTAAGGAGGTTCGAGCGATTCTCGTGTAAAAATTAATTTTCAACTTTATGGTTTCAAATTTTGTAATTATCACGAATGATATCTTATCCAACTATTCTAAAAAATAAAAAACATTCCACCGTCTAGTTTCTTATAAATACCCTTATAAAGTTGACGTTTTCAATGTTCTAATACATAAGCTCTTACGGCAGAATCATTTCCGTAGATACTTTTTTTATTTGTTTTATACTGATCTTTCCAATTTTGATGAACAAAAAACAAGTATAATAAAACTGAAGACTTGTAGTATATTATGAGAAGTTTATAATTCCTTTTTACCGTTCAAATTAATTTGAAAATTAATGTTGAACATTATGTTTTCATTTTACATCGATAGTTGCAGAACAGATGAAGAATGACATGGCAACGTTGCACGTCCCAGCTGATATAAAGGAAAAAGATTGAAGTATAACTTGTATCTATATTACGGATAACTTTTTTTCGAATATAATAAAGCTATTTAGTTTTGTTCTTTTTAAAATTTGTGATTACTGAAATTGATAGATAAATTTAATATAATAATTTTACAAGACGCGCTGTTCCCACATAACTTTCTTCCATCACATATGTTCAAAATACTAAAGTCATTTCAGTACTTTTTTTTGTTAAATACAAAGTAATTATGTGCTTAGAGGATCAATACACGTATATTAATTAAAATTATAAATTTTTACAACTATTTTAGCAATTAAAAGAACAAAAAATTATAAATATTATTTTGACTCATTAGTTTCGCTCGAACCTCCTTAAAAATCATATTTTGATAAATCTGATATTATTTATTTTTATTATTAAATAATGAAATTTGACATTTCTTAAAACAGCGTTTTAGTTAAAACCGAGCTCGCACTACGAGCCATCATGTTCGCTACAATTTGAGCAAAACGTCAAATTTACTGTCAAAGAATAGCTTCTTAGCTTCTATTTTATGAAATATAGTATTAATATTTAATTTGAAGCATCAAATTAAATCGAAGTGTATAATTCATTTGTTGCCATGCAAAACAATGGTGTGCCCTTCGAATTTATGTGAAGAAAACCTAAATCCTAAAATCTAAATGTCAAAATACGACATAGGACAGAGCCTTTGATCCTGAAAATTTGCAACCAAAATCATTTTTTAACAATTTTGCGAATGATTTAAAATCATCACGAATATATGCCGTATTGGTGTATCATACTCGCCAAAAAATGTTAACAGTTGTTTACAACCCTGGAACAAAATTACAAGTGAAACGCATATATCCGCGATAAAAACTACTTTATGATTATGAGTTATATTGAAATACGATAACGTTTCAGTATAAAGTAAATTATTTTACTCTATTTACTGTTTTCTATCATCCGTGTTAAATGAATGTGGTAAAGAAATTAAACATAATCACATTACTTGAGCAATTAGTAGACCAAAATAGTTTTCTGTGTCTCCTGCAAAAATTTCTATTTCGGAGAAGTTTTCTCACGAATCTGATTTTTCTCTGTGCTCTTCAAATGTAACTAATTCTGATTTAAATTGTCTCACTAAAGCAATTTGAGATTTTATTAACATGTCTACATAACATTGGTTATTATTGCAATAACTTATTTTATAACATGGGAACAATAATTTCTATAATTTTCTTAGTTGAACTTCTGCAGTTCTGGTACTGTGTCCAAAAAAAATCTAACTCGCACTAGGTTATAAAGAGAGAAAGGTACGTCTTAATTTAAAAGTATTTAATTAAATCTGAATTCAACAAGAGATATTGTCAAAAATGTTCTCTAAAGGAATCAAATCGTTTTGAATCTTATTATAGAAATAAATTAGAAAACGACGAATATTCTTTAGCTGCCTCCACCGTGCTACGAAATCCCTTTTGTCCAACTTTCTTTTACGGTGGATAATATTTATTAATTATTATAATTATAATAATATCAATATTATTATGTCCAACCAGTACATTATCGTTATTATAATAACCCTGTTTGTAGGGTAATTATATAATAAATAATGCCCATGGGTATAATATGAATTGTTGCTATGGTAATGTTGTCAATACTGACATAGCAAAACTATTCATAGCTTACCTACTTCTTAAATTTTATTAAAACTTTCTGATCTGTAATCTGTAGAATATTTAAAAAATAATAATTAATTAAACGTTGAAGGCACCACGGGAGTTAAACGAACTGAGGTCAACAGTGTACTTTCCGAGGGCCTCCGACCCGAGGAATGTACGTTGACCCTTGATACCTTAATTACTATAATGACCAGTTGCACCAACAAGGCTTAAATTATAACCAAGGTTTGCACAAAAAAAGCAAATTAAAATTTGATAACAATATATTTCGATTCATTTGACATATCATTTCGATACAATATTGTTAATTTAAACCAAGTTTAATATTGAAGTTACGGTGGTGCAACCGGCCATAAATTTGCTATAACATTTTCTAATTTTCTTTAATTATTCTTTGTTAATTGTGAACAATTAATTATTAAATTATTGCAATAGGTGTTTACGAACATGCGTACAAAGTTTTATAGCAATCAGTTTTAATATGAAGCAAATATTCAAAATATTCTAATTTCCCAAGTTAAATGCCTGTATAATGGATTTCGAGCGTTACCCGGTTGTAGTGGTAATATTTATTCTTAATCGGGATTGATTAAGCTATGACCAAAATAAAGAATTCAGTTGTTTTCTTAATCCTATATATTTAATGATAGCAATAGTAATTAGTTAAATAGTGTGACAAAAATTTGGATTAAATGCTACCAGTAGTCATGATTTTTAGCTAATTAAAAACCAGTGCTATTATAAGAAAAATGACATTGGCTGTTCTTACTTTAATTTACAGAATTATATTCTTTTTTCAATATTAACGAAAAATTGTTTGGTTTTTAAACTTTAGGCTGTCACTTTGAAATGAATAATTTAAATAAAACATTTATATTTGAACCGACATTTTAAAATGAATTAAAATAAAATATACATTTAAAGTTGCATTCTCTACATTGTGCTATTATACTCTTAAAACTTTTTATTTTTGAAAGCTGCAGCTATTATAATGTGAAGCTGTTCTACGTATATGATTATTTTCTTCCAACTGCACATTTATAAAACCTGTATCAAATTCCATTTAATGCAAGTCCACAAGGTGGACATTAAATCTGTTCTTATAGTCCTTCATTAACATAATAACACATGAGTTGAAAAGCCACCCTATATAAAAATCCTACACCTAACATCTGCAAGTATGCGTGGTCCAGTTCACCATTGTCCACTTGCTATTGTCCAGACTCCCTTCCTATATTCTAATCATACTTCACAGTCCAGCCTCTTAGCCAAACGAATAGGGAAGGACAATAATTAATAGGAAGTACATTACAAACCGGATTCGAATTTGAATCCCACGAAGACGCATAATAATGGATATTCTCACATGACTTCACATATTTTGAAAATCTATATTTTATACTTATAAATTACATTAATCTAAATAAAAATCTATAACTATAAATGTTTTATTACTTGTTTTATTTTGTTTTAATAAAAATTTCTGATCAGAAAGAAATTAGATAAGTTATACTTGTGTCACACTATGAAGTAGGTACTCATACTTGAAAACACATTGGCTGGTAGCACAAGAGTGGTTCTAACACCGGTAGCAACTAGAACCGTGTCAATGACTTGGCACATACTTCAGGGTTATTAACAAAATAAGAATTGCCAATATACTGAATTAAGTCGAAAATGTACTGACAGCCATTTTCAATAAATTTGACAACATTATTTAAAACTGTTTTTCCTAGAAACAAGTTAAAAAACAAATCATATTAAATAATTTTAAATAGTGTTGGCAGATTTATTGTCAAAAAATGACAGCAATGTAATATTTGTCCATTTTAAAATGCAACATACAATATTTGTAGTTTTGTATTATCAAAACTAATTTCCTATAAATTAGCCTACATACGATTAACAAATAATCAAAACATGAATGTTGTACATCTTAAAAAACTTTAGCTTACAAAAATTCATAACTTTCATATAATAAATGTTAAAAAAAAAATACCCCCAATCACTTTGAGGCAATATTCTAGTCGGTCGTAATAAGAATTGAAACCATTTGTGATGTGATTTGGAGGTATCTCCTGTGCTGCAATACTATTTATAATGTTGCATTTTAAAATGGGCAAATATTACATTCCTGTCATTTTTGACAATAGCGAGTAACCATGGAAGTGATGAACTATAATGTTGCATTTTAAAATAAATTCTCTGTATATTAAATACTATAACTATTTTTTTTAAGTATAGGGACATACATATATCCGATAAATTTTATTTAAACATTACTGAAAAGTTACTTAAATTATGAGTATGGGAATATTTTAAACCTTGAAAAGGCTTAAATATTGCCGTATTGTATTTTACGTATACTGATACTGCGATATATTTCTTTCTAGGTACTGTTGTTACCAAATAGAAATACATTTTCGTTTTACTATCTGAAATTCTGGTATTTTTCGTGTGACATGCGTTCATTTTAGTTAATTTATAACAATTACCTATTCTGTTTTCGGTACAATGAGTATTATGCTATAGATAGCAAATGCTGAAACTGTTTATAACGTACGATTATAGTTCAAATGTATGATATTTTCAAAACAATAGTCAGTGCACACAATACCAATAAATTGTACTGTATTGGATTTCAATAACAGTTACACGCTGCTATTACGATATAATGGAAACATAAGAAGCTCTCTTTCTGTACTCATAATAGATATGTTAGTTATATTGAAGCTTCAAAGTACATTTGTACTTTTTTGTTCTTTTGAATCGGTTGGTCGATTTCTTTTACTCAAAATAGTTATAGTAATATGTCCATCCCTAAATAGAGGTTGGAAAATACATCATTTCTAACTGCAATGACAATCTCTTGGTTGGTAAATGACTGATCAAGATTTATACTCTGTTTGAAATAACGAAAGAATTTTGACAATTAATTGGGGCGTGGTTTAGGAATCAGTTTTACACCAACACATTTTCGATGTTTAAAAAGAAGCGAAAATTGCACAAAACTGTAAAAGAATAAATAAGTACAGGGAAATAACCACGTTAAACTTAAAACCGAAATAGAACAACGAATAACACATAGCACGTACAAAGAATAAAATCAAAATTGACACAATATTTGAATGTACCGATTTCACATTTTTTAAAAATTATTTTAAATTAAATTTTATGTAATATTTTTCATGGCAATAAAAACGATAATTAGTATATTACATCCGAGGTGGGATAATGCGCGAGGCTGTTATGAAACTCCCACCCAGGTTATGTATACTACGAGTATTTTATTCACAATCATCCTCATTTTAAATCAATAATTTTCAAAATAAATCAATGAATTATAACCTTTAATTTTATTAATATTTTGACAGCTGTCTTAAAATTTGTTTAGCCTACTTAATTATGGGGATATACGGCAATGTTGCTAGGCAACCCCTACATAAACATTTCCAACCCAAGAGATGGAAGTGAAATCTGTTATTTCCACCCCAAGAGATTGTCATTAAAGTTAGAAATGACGTATTTTCCAACCTCCAAAAGGTTAGAAATCTGTATATTACTATAATGATTGTGAATAAAATAATTTATTATCATTTTCGTAAATAATTCAATAAAAAGATTGGCGCCACAAGTAGTTTTGAAAAACCCCCCACTCCGGTGACGTCGGAGTACATACAGCACGTTATTCATAGCCAATAGGAAAGCAGTTTACGTTATTTATATAAATATAAGTAGGCGATAGTTTGTCACATGTCAAACTGTATGTACTCTGACGTCACATTCTGTTTCAGATCATGTGGATACTTCATGAACTTTTCAAATTTAAGGGTCTTTGAAGAACAGAATCTTTTAAAATTTAGTACTTAGAAGTCATAAAAAATACTGAGTTGTGGAAAATGCGCTTGATTACAGCGCATAGCAGCCAATAGAATCACAAAAATCTATCTGTTAAAATTCATTATTTTAAACAGATTATAGTATGAAGAACAATGCACCTCCTATAAATATTATTTTATCAGCTTTAAAAAATAATTTTTATTCACATTTTTTGTTGCCTTTCATTTTAACCAGTTAAACAATCTTAAACAATAACAAAATTGCTAATTAAACGAAACTAAAGCTAAGAATATTGTAAAGCACATGAGAGTCAAAAATATTGAACTTTAAACGGTAAAAAGTTTTAAAGTCTTATTCTTAGGCAGTGTCCGACATCGCATTTGGCATTTAGTTTTTAGGATTTAGGTCTTCTTCCCATAAATGCAACTCTGAATGGCACACTAATGAAATCCATTTCTTTGTATGGCAACACTTTAGAATAACAAAAATGAATTATACAATTCGATTTAATTTGATGCTTCAGATTAAATGTTAATATTGTATTTTATAAAATAGAAGCTAAGAGGCTATATTTTAATAGTAAAATTGTCGTTTTGCACAAATTATAGCAACGAACATGATTTGTTTAATTAGTGCGTGTCAACTTCAAGGCATAGTGTGCTCCTGGAAAACCCTAAAATCTAATTCCTAAAATCCTAAATAATAATGTTATTTAGAGCATATAAATTTAGTATTTAGATATTAGGGTGATAAAAGTGCAACATCGAATACAGCCTTAGTCTTTTGTATGTTTATTTCGTCGCTGCGCTTGCAAAAAGCGCTGAGTTATCAGTTAAGTTTTTCAGAAATGAAAAAAAACGTTTTTAAAAATTTTATTCTACACTGATTTTTCTTATGAGTGTTTTTGTTTATTTATCATGTTATGACGAGTATTTCTACAGTTAGTTAATCCAATTTGTTTGCAAATTGTGGAATATGCACAAAGAAGTTTTTGCAGACGCAAAGCTATAGTTGTACTTTTAGCGCTATTGGCTTAGAGAGGAATTATTGGCCTACAATATTACAATATAACTGATTTTACAGATCAATTCTTTTATTTTTTCTGTGCTTCCCAACGAGCTATAAGTAAATATAGAGTGGGGCATCGCATGCTGAACGCGTACTTTACCCGTACACAGTTGAATGCTTAGGTCGGCGGCCATTACTATAACTGAGCGCTCAGCTCAGACGCTATACGTTGTTTTTCTCAGCGCTTATTGCACTATTTATTAAAAATGCCCGCAAAGTGTGTTGTTCGTCAGTGTGGAAACAAACAAATTAGAAATAGTTGCAACTCGTTTCACAGGTAAATTTTATATTCAAAAATTTTAACTCAATGTTTTAATTAGCGACGGATTTACGATTTTACCGCCTGTAGTCTGATAATAGTTACTCGCCTAAATCCAACAACGAATATAATCAATTTATTTTTATGTAATTACTGATATTTATTATTACAATCAAATTTTCTTTATTGAAACAAAAATTTCTGTTGTAATTAAAATAAAATAAATACAAGAGCAATTATTATTGGTAATCAATTTTTTGTGTAAATAGTAGGACTGTTTCTACAGATATTCAAGTAACTAACATTCGACAATTTTTGACGAAAACAATCATATTTAAAGGTCAATAAAAACATTATTTTCTATTTCATATATGTAGCGATTATTTTCACAATTTTGTTTATTTTATTTAAAGAATATGTTTTTGTTATTGTATTTTATATGTTATATTTTTTATATACGTTATTATTGTCATAATAAAATTCACTATTCACTATTTTCGTTTTTATGTATCTATCATGTGTTGTAGATACTGGCACACCCAGAAATGGGTAATATGCCGTGATGATATATTTTATTTTTTATTTATGTATCTATCTATCACCTACCTTGCTACTTTTTCAATATATTGTATTAATGCAGTTACATTTTTCATATTAATTGTTATTTATTATCGTAAAATATTATAACAAAATAAGGATTCACAGTAAAAATTCTTAAATTATATTAATTTATCAATAGATTCACATCATCCATATTATATATCTGTGAAACTAAATATGTATTAATTTATTTATTTATTTCGAAATATAATATATGTCAGAATAAAACTTTTCGCCACAAATTGCATTATTTACATTTATAATTCTAACATAAAAGGTAAATTATTTCGTTAAAAATAATTCAGATATATTACTGGTATGCTGCAACCTGCCTGGCAGGTTATAGTAGACATGGCGTCCAAGTGTGTACGGCCAGCAGCACTCATCCGCAACTCTATATTTACTTATAGCTCGTTGGTGCTTCCAAAAATCGCAACGACGATTTGCTTTTTTAAAACAAATAAAGTTCTGCACTCACCCCATGTAAAGCTCCTGCTGTCCCCCCACTCCAACCATTTGCCCCAGCACCCTCCTCTTCACCTCCAGATACCTCCTTCCATTGGCGAGCACCTGGAGCGCCAGATGCTGTGGAGGATGGAAGAATTTACATTGCTCTCGTCTGCACCTTCCTCGTAGGCTGTCATAGCAAGCCGTAATCCTTCCGTCCACCACGTGGCAGGCGTCCACGTGGGCAAAACGGCAGTCCTCCACGTTGCGTGGACAGCGGTGACGTAGGTTCTCTCGGCAGGGCTCGAGAGTCAGCCATAAGGGGTCGCGAAGAAGGAGGTCCACGATAGACATGCTGGGGACGAAAATTAAATTATAGTATGTTTCAAGGTAGGGTTGACGTTCACTGCAGTGTGCACTCGAAGAAATTCTGTGATAAGTAAACCCTAAAATTGGTTCATATGGCCTTTGCGATTTAGTGTGAATTTTACGAATATTTATTAAATTGGTCGGCAGGTGTAAACAGCAACAATTCTGGTATAAATAATTTAGCAACAATACATGATCAGCAAAATAACATCGTACGGTCAGATTATATTTGGTTAGGCTAGGTTACTTTTTCGATAATCAAAAAGATACCGTTTTGATTTAGTGTGTCGTTTACAGATTGCTGCTCCATCTATACTTTTGCTAAGACTACTAAAAGTCAAATAATTTGATGCCAGTATAAATCGTAGACAAATTTTACAGCGCACAAATTATTATTAAATATTAATTTGGTGACCGTTTTAATTTTGTTTACAGATTGCTGCTTCATCTGTACTTTTACTACGACTACCAAAAGTCAACTAATTTGCTACCCGTTTAAATAGTAGACAAATTTTACTGCGTACAAATTATTATTAACTGCTAATTTGGTGTCCGTTTTGATTTCGTAGCAGATTGCTGCTCCATCTGTACTTTTGCTACGACTATCAAAAGTTAAATAATTAGCTGCCCGTTTAAATCGTAAACAAATTTTATTACGCACAAATTATTATTAATTGTTAATTTGGTGAACATTTTGATTTCGTGTGTCGTTTAAAGATTGCTGCTCCATCTGTACTTTTGCTACGACTACCAAAAGTCAACTAATTTGCTACCCATTTAAATCGTAGACAAATTTTACTGTGTGCAAATTATTATTAATTGTTAATTTGGTGACCACTTTGATTTCGTTTGCAGATTGCTGCTACATCTGTACTTTTGCTACGACTACCAAAAATCAAATAATTTGCTGCCCGTTTAAATCGTAAACAATTTTTTTTACGCACAAATTATTATTAATTGTTAATTTGGTGACTATTTTGATTTCGTGGATCGTTTAAAGATTGCTGCTCCATCTGTACTTTTGCTACGACTACCAAAAATCAAATAATTTGCTGCTCGTTTAAATCGTAAACAAATTTTATCACGTACAAATTATTATTAATTGTTAATTTCGTGACCACTTTGATTTCGTTTGCAGATTGCTGCTCCATCTGTACTTTTGCTACGACTACCAAAAATCAAATAATTTGCTGCCCGTTTAAATCGTAAACAAATTTTATCACGTACAAATTATTATTAATTGTTAATTTGGTGACCATTTTTATTTCGTGTGTCGTTAAAGATTGCTGCTCCTTCTGTACTTTTGCTACGACTACCAAAAATCCAATAAATTGCTGCCTGTTTAAATCGTTGACAAATTTTACTGTGAACAAATTATTAATTTAATTTTGTAGAAAAGCACTCGTTGAGTTGATTAAAAATTTATCATGCACTGTGTAAAATTAATTTAAAAAAATAATAATAGTAAATTAATTTAATTAACACGGTTTATTTTTTACCATATTTTATAATTATCACTGTACAAAATTTTACAAATTTAACACGTATAATTTTTAAAATATTTAACTTTTTCTATTTTTTTGAGGAACTTTACGATACAAATCTGCAGTTCTAATTATAATTTTGTGCAATAAATTCAACTACTAAATGAATAAAGCAGCTCTATATTTATAACAAAATAAATACTCTACAAATTTTAGGTTTAATGAAATCTTAATTTTTTTCTACGTCCGTTTTTCAAGCTGTTAGTTTAGAACAGAACGTTTGCATTTGACCGAACGATTTACAGTTTTTCAGCTATAAAACTAATTGTAAATTACAAAAATAAATTCCTTGGAAACGTACTAGCACGGTTAACTGAAGAATGGTATCACTCGGAGTACGATTTGAAGTTAAGAGTTCTAACCGTATTTTTGGTCATTTTTTAACGGACATAGAAAATGATGTGTGTGTCACGAGCAAAAAGTGTCTTCCAAATTTTTCTTGTAATCTTTTTGTGCAGCATTGGAAATTCTTTAAAATAACTTCTGTTTGATAATACTACAGCTGTGAATTTTTATGTAATAAGTAATTTGAGATCTGTATTTAAAATTCATAAAATTATTATACTGACTGTTATTCTAACGACCAAATTTCGAATACAAATTACAAAATTGACTGTCGAGTCACACTGCTGTATTTTGCCGTTTAATTAGGAAAACTAATTTTTAAATTTCTCCAAATCCAACGCATTATTTTCCGCAGAAATTTTACTTATCCCTTCAGTAATAATTATAGTCACATCAGTCGACTATAACTTGAAACATACTATAGTAAGATGATTTCACATTTAACAAAAAAATATGACATTTTATGATAATATAATAATTCATAGAATTTTTTATCAAATTAGATTTTGACTCTTTAAATTATTAATATTTGATTTAAACAAAATATAAAATAAACTTGAAAGTAATTTTCTCATTAATGAAAATAAGTTATAGAAAATAAAAATTTGGAATATACAGTGGCGGTCAAATATTTGTGGTCCAACAATTTTTTGTTAATACTTTTAAAAAACCTGTAATTATTTTCATGTAGTTTTAAAAACACGTGTTTTTAATTATTAATAAAATTGTAATATATTTTAAATCATCAAGTGTAATATTTAACTGCTTGTATTTTAAAGAATTTGTTCAAATTCAAATCGTGCAAAAAAATTTCGGCCGAGCATTTTCGTAATATTTAAACAGAATATGTATTTTCATTTTCACTCCGAATACAGTTATTAATGTGAAACTGGATTTTTTTGGTTTTATAATTAATCAAAAAATCAACTCTAAATGATTGTTTGGTAAAATTTGTGTCTGCAAAAATTATTAAGATGAAAATTTATTGTTGATTTTTGGAAAACAATACAGGGAAGAATCTAAACAATGTGAAGTTTGAATATATAAATTACAATAGTATTTTGAGACGTTTTCGTGATGCAATATTTTTTAACTAAAGTTAGTATACAAAATCCAAACTAAAAAACGTAAGGCTTGATTCTATTTTGTAAAGCATATTGAAATATTATTTTGAATTAATAATAATTGAGAAATTTCCCACAAAAATCAAGCAGGTCCATTTATATTGTTGGGTTTTGGTCGCAAAACATTATGATGAGCAACAAATTTAGTCAAAAATCAAGCAAAGCACGAGATATATAAAATGTTTTGGTTTTTTAACAAAATAATAAAAATTTGATAAATATGTCTAACTTCATTTTTTACATCATTTTCATTTTCATAATTTTCATCTGGTAAATGCAAAATTATTACAAAAACCAAACAAGTCCAGATGTTTTCTTTTTCTTTTTTTAATAAATTATAAATCCATAAATTAAAATTTTAAACTAAACATATTGTTTTTATTCTTATTATATGGAGAAATATTATCACAGTAATATAATGAAAGGTTTTGAAATGAATGTTTCCTGAAAAATTGAATTTTTTGACCATGTTCGATTTTTGTAGAAGAAATCCTCAATTATTAATTCAGCCAGGTATATATTTATATTGACGAGAACTTTTCTCTTATATTAACAGACCATTATGTCAATGAATATCTTGAAATTTTTAAAGTAGTAACTTATATGACAAAATTTTAAATTATATCTTTTTTAAAAATGAATATTATTATATTCTCGTATATTACCGAATGTATTGTATTATACATATATTTAATTGAAATTGTTGTATTATTAATATTATATTGTTGGGAATTAAAGCAAAAAATTTAGCAAATTCAAATACAAAAATTAGCCAATAACCGACGAAAACAAATATATTTTCCTGTGAATCCATGTTTAAACTATTCGGGAGTGATTTTTCTATAATTATATTGTTGTGATAAATGGAGCCCTTATTTCAAAAGTATTAACAAAAAAAAATTAACCGAAAACTTAAGACTGTCACTGTATTAAAATTTAACATAACTGATAAACAAAATAATTTTTATAATTGTGAATAATTCTTACCTCAGATTATTGTTCTGCATTATTTATTTTGTGGAATATTTTCCAGATATAACACTGCGGTCAGATTATTAAAATGAGCTAAAACAAAATAAAATCACTATAATTAGTTATTAGTTACGTGTTTTTGGAACAATTGCGGGAAATTTGTTTTTCTGAAACAACGCAATGCTGCATTTCTTTTCGAAATTGGAGTTTCAAATTCGCATTTCCCACATATGCTGCAAATAATATTTTTCTGCAATCGTCCAAAAATAAGAACAATTACGAAATACACGTATATTCAGTTTTGTCATAACATCAGCTAATTGAGCGGAAATGCATTGGTTTTACTTTCCGCCATATCGTAGGTAAGGAAGGTAATGTTTTCGGTCAAAAAATTCAATAGTGAGTTTTCAGTGAATAAGCACGAATTAGGGTCCCCACAACACGATTTTTCTATTTCTACAATGATGTCTGTGTTTATGTGTGATTTGATTTTGGGTAAAATTGAATAACCGGAAGTGGTACTTTACTTGAAGCCCATAACAGATTTTAATGAAAAACTATATTAAAATATAACCCCAAACTTTTCAATTTTTTTATTTAAGACTTTCATATCAAGTTGAACAACAATTGGATTTTTTCTAAAGTTGATAATTTACTTGAAGCTCTAGACAGATTTTCTTGTAGAAATATATTAAAATATGATCCTAAACAACAACAAATTAGATTTTGTTTACAAACGATCAACCGGAAGTGATACTTTACTTAAAGCTCATTGTTATTTTAACAGGGAATTGGTGGGAGGTTATGTGCTGGCCACATCAGATTTTTTTAAATGATCATGCTTTCTTGGCAAAAAAAATTAAATTATTTTCCGCACTAGTGCAAAATGTAGAAAAAATAATAAATCTTACGTACAGTAATGGTTTATTTTTCTTATTTGGTCCAATTGTCCTCTTTCTCGTTTGGTATTAAATTTCTGTAAATCTTTTATGCAACAGGTCCAAAACAGCAATTTTTGAAGCACCTGCAATATACCTGCAAAGCAAAACTCAAGCAGTATCACTTTCTACAACAATAATTCACACAAATACTTATCTTTTCACTGCAGTAGACACACTTTTCCTGAAATCTTTGACTCATATAAAAATATAACGCGGCTAACAATAAATAAACTAATAATATTAATAATAATAAATAAGTTAAAATAAGCAAAGCTACAGCTCAGATACACGTTAAGCTCAAAGCCAAAGCTCTAAAGCGTCAACAATCAGCATGAAAGCACAAGCTAAACTGCTCGCGAAACACCTCGAGTTTATATATAACGGGAAGAGAAAAGAATAAGAATCTGAAAAAACTCGCAACTGACCACACCATTCGCTCACACTTGCTCCCTTCGCGAAACAAACCAGTTTTTATTCATCCAGCATCCCTCTCTTATTCCTTTCTTTCGTCTCGCAAGTAATTGCAGTTTTCGTACTGGACGTTAACGTAAGGAAATCAACATGACAAAGGAAAGCAAAGGGTGAGAAGAAAGGTTTAAGCAAACTTGGAAAGCAAGGAGTGAATGGAACAAGTTGGGAACCTGTAGGAATGGAAGAGTTAACTTATTGAAAATTCAGAATTCGTGAGAATGCTGATGGACAAAATGCTGGGAATTTTAGGATAAAAGAATCTATTTGAATATGTTATAATTATAAAGCAAGTAAAATACAAAGAATTTTATCATTTCCATATATGAAATCTATGAGGATTATATCTGTAAGTCAGTGTTTCTCAAAGGTGTGCCGCGAAAATCTTTAAGTGTGCCATGGAATCTTACAAAAATATCTCGAGAACGAACTGTTCGAAATTAGGCCTGGCCTAATATTGAAGAAATAACAAAACATTGTTAGTCACATATTAACTGACGATCATTTTTACCTCCCGCTACCCTAGGTAAGGGAGGTATAGGGATCGTGCTAAAAATAGCATATAGAGATTTTATAAGCACATTTTGATGTCCCCAGAATCCGATTTTAACATTTTTACAATGATGTCTGTAGGTATGTATGTGTGTGTGTGTGTCTGTGTGTGTGTGTATCACATAGCCTATGCGTCAAACAAAATCATAATTTTAATGACAGTTTTGACATATTTAAACAAATGTCACTGACAGGCAGCAATTATATTAAAATTAATAATGAAACCGTGTTAATGAGAATATAATAGTAAAATATTTTATTAAGGTTTGTAAAAATAATATATTTTCCATCATACATAAATGTTAGATGTACAGGATGACCTGATTTAAATTTGCTAATTGCTATTTTTGCAGCACTATAAATTAATATTAATTTACAACTACACATTTACGAAATGGATTATGTACGGCGAAGAATTTACAAAGATTGCGTTTTAGAGCACCTAGAAGATGATGCTGATTTTTATAAGAATGTACGTGTGTGACGATTTTTCCTTAAAGCCTATTAAAATATGATCCAAAACTTCTCAAATTTGGTATTTAAAACTCATATATAATTTGAAATAACATATTAGATTTTAACCATATATGATAAATCGGATGTAGTACTTAATTTTTGAGGAAAAACAATAAAACAATCCAAAATTTCGTATTACAGACTTTTCTATTTATTGGACAACAAATTAGATTTTATTTACAAACGATTAACCGGAAATGATACTTATAGGAAAGCTCACTGCTATTTTAAACATGGAATTGACGGGAGGTCATGTGTTGGCCACATCAGATTTTTTAAATTTAACTTATATCTGTTTCTACCACATCTTTAATGTAAGTTTACTCGAACACAAAAATTGTAAATTAAAATGTTTTGACACTAAATTTTTTTTTCTCTGTAATAGGGTATGTATAAATCTTCCCATGCAGTTTTACGGGACATATGACAGATACTATTTGAAAGTTATAGTATATTTTAATTAATTATATAAGATTGACTTGAAAGTTCTTTAAACTTTGCACACATACCTTGTTCTGATGAATACAATATTTTTGCGATGAACTTTACAAGACTATAACGTAAAAACTTATTAAATTTTAATTAAATTAATCATGAATTCATAACCATTTCCAACAAACTTTTAAACTCAAAATAGAACAAGTCCATTCCCTATACGATAAGCCAATTATCCAAATGTTCCTAGCACGTTAAATTAAGTTTAGATTCACCGCATTATGAAACAAATACGTGATTATTACTTCTGTTATTACACTCTTGGAAACAAAAAGCCCGGGAAATGGCTAATCCTTCATTACAAGGAAAATTCCACTTGAAATGGGGAGGGAAGCATCTGAGACCGACGCTCCAAGAACAAGAAATGAGAATATTATTACAAAGTCGCAATTTGTGCAATCTATCTGGCTTGCTATGACACAGACTGTGGTTTGTCTATGCCTAGCTTTTGTTTTTCTCGGATTTTTCTTCGCTGGAAAAGGGGAGGGTATTCTCCATCTCCACGTAAGAGACACAGACATAGGAGAATATTTTCAATAATGAATGTTTTATATTATTGACAAATGATGCAATAAAAAGTTGAGTTCCTTGTCAGTGAAGTTCGTCTATTTAATTTAGTTCCACAGTTTGATAATTATTGTGATCTAAAAATAATAATTCATATTTAAAATATCTTACAATAATTCTCAATTAAATATTTATCTTCCAGATAAATAAACAATATTAAATTTGATTATTGACAATTGTTATTGGCAGTTCTTTTTGTTTATTTAACTAGCAGTTAAAAATTTAACCGGCGATTCTAAGATTTGCCCTAAATAAATTCTGAAATTTTCTAAAAGGTGTTTTGTCAATTTTTTATACTATTTTTGTGATTCTTTCGTCATCATCAATTGAGATGCAAGCATGCATAATGAGTTCCACTTTTGATCAAAATTATTTTTATTTTATTTCAGTATTTAGGGTTTAGGGTATGGGCTAAATCCATTGGTGAACTCAGTATCAAGCAATGGGTGCTAAAAACAGCGAAATCAAGCAAGGCGAACTAAACCATGTTAAATCCATTTTTTTTTTTTAATAACACCAAAATGGCTGAACCAAAATATACTATATTATGGGTATTTAAACTGCTTAACAGTATCAATAGAAAGGTATAATGGGTGTATTTTAAACACAATCCGTTACATTAAAACGGACCGTTACAAAATTTAGCGAATCATATATAATGACAATTTTTTTTAATTCGTTGGAAGAAAGATGGCAACTTGAGTCTTCATTAATGATGTATTTATTTAGTGGGCATTAAAGTTCCATGTATATGAATATATATTAACAAACATAAAAAGTGGACGTTTCGGCCCTATAACATATGTGGCCATCATCAGCAAAAAAAAATAATTAAATGTCAAAAATCTTATATAAATATTTATTAGATTTAAAAGTAGTTTAAAATAGTGCAAATTTAGTTTTCTTTATTCTCAATAATTCTAGCAAGATTCTCGTAAAAATAAATACTTATGGCTGTATTCTGAACAAAACTGTAAGTCTTACAGATCTGTAAATCTGTAAATAATGAACAAAATCGCAACGAAAACTGCCAATTTTATACAATTTTATTTTAATCAACAATAATAGATGCGCTTTTATAGATCTGCAGGACCTATAAATTTGTTCAGAATTGGCCTATTAATTATGGTGCGTTACCAATCTTTTATCATTCATTACTAGATTTTCCAATTTGCTCTACTCAGATTTATTTTTACCGTTAAAGCTGCTGGCGTCTCCCAGACGTCATCTCACGAGCACTCATAGCTTTTATGGTGAGTGTTCTTTCCTCCTTCCACGTTCAATACTCTCCGTACTTCAATTTCCTGGTATCGTCGTGGGTCATCCTGGACACTGTAGGAATACATAAAGAGTTAATACGATTGGTCGGTCCCTCCAGGCCGAATGCAGTTCTGCCAATAGTAACTGAGGTACAAGAGTACTGGAAGCTTACTTAGCATTCCTAAGATATGCTAGGCAATATCCATGCAGAACTAAAGGGAGATGTTATTGCAAATAATAAAATGTAGGGGGAATTAAATAAAGAACCTATAAATAAGTAGACAAGTTCATGTAAAAAAAAAATCATAGTTATTGTTTCGTTTCACATATTCGCATGGAAAGGGATAACTGTCGCGGGGCAAATTGTTTTTTGCACAATCGGATATTCTTTAATGTTTACCGATAAGGTTTCCCAGACAGTAGGCTTTATTTACAAATTATTGATAGAACCGATGAGGAGGCTGAGACGGTAAGTAAATAGAAACAACGTTCAGAGCTTACTTTAAAAATCTATTGTGGCCAGCACTATACCTCGCGCCAGTACCTGATGATGTCGCAATTGTACAATAAAGTAAAAATATACTTCCCTTGTGAAACTAAACCGAGTGCTATTTATTTTAACTTTTATTAATTTATATACAAACCTACATATTTATTAATGTTGGAAACTATATTCCTATGTTCCTTTGCATTCGTACAATATAACTATTGTTGCAATTAAAAAAATTTTCTACACGAAGAGGTTTTTGGATGAATGCTTCATTTATTTCAATATAGTCAAAATTTACAAATTTCACAACTGCGACGTTTCAGTTCTGTTTAGAACCATTTTCAAGCTAACAATAAATTATTTATTTGTTAAATACATGTAAATTTTAATGTACAATTGTCAAACTTACCAGTAAATAAATTATTAAAACATGTGAAAATATTACATTTTAATTATAAACGATTTTGTAAAAAAAAAACCTATGACCGGTAGTATTTACTCTTAAACAGGGATGATTAAGCGTTGACTAAAGTAACAAATTCAGTTGTTTTTTAATCACCCCAATGTATTTCTAAATGGTAGTCTTGGTAATTAGTTAGTCAGGGTGACTAAAATTTTGAGTAAATACTACCGGTCAATGAGTTTAAAGACTACGACCGGTAGTATTTACTCTTAAACAGGGGTGATTAAGCGTTGACTAAAGTAACAAATTCAATTGTTTTTTAATCACCCCAATGTATTTCTAAATGGTAGTCATGGTAATTAGTTAGTCAGGGTAACTAAAATTTTGAGTAAATACTACCGATCTACAGTGTGTCCCATTTAGAGGTGCCACCATTGGGATCTCGAGAACTATAAGAGATATGATGTCGGTTAAATGGAACTTTTTATGCGCCTTTGGGAGGCCATCTCAGATGTGCTTTTGTTTTTCCAAAAATTCTCATAGGGCACTAGATAATGACGAAAAACTGAATATTGTTGATTTTTTCTTTTTCAAATAACTTCTAAACTATTAGTAATTAAGAAAAACATTTCAAATATAAAAGATAGATATTTTTATTAGCTAACCAGTGGCGTACGAAATAAATTTTTATATTTGTAAGTTTTCGAGATATAACACAAACTTATATTTTTTTAAATGGAACCCATATCTGATTTTAGTCTCAAAAAAATAATTATTTTTTTCTCTTTTCAATGATGTAAGAGTTATTATGTTTTATATTTGTTTTGCTCCTAAAATTTAATTTTTCTTTTTAATTTCCTGAACTTTCTTATTATTTCCCAAAAAAACGTTATTATTTTTATTAATTATATTGTATTTGATCGAAATAATTTGTTTTATGCCTTTATTACTTAATATTTTCATTCTAGACTCATAATTACAAATTACACTATAATGTGCCAAGGGCGACCAGATACAAAATATAAAAATTAGTTTGATACGAGTTTTGAGCAAAATTTTCTAACGAAATAAATTATTTAAATAGAAGTAGTATTTCTAAATAGAAATCTACCAATATTTTCAAAATAATTATAAATTTAATACAAAATAAGGAAAAAATAATAATTTTGAAGGCAAAACAAATATAAAACATAATAACCCTTACATCGTTGAAAAGAGAAAAAAATAATGATTTTTTTGAGACTAAAATCAGATATGGGTTCCATTTAAAAAAATATAAGTTTGTGTTATATCTCGAAAACTTACAGATATAAAAATTTATTTCGTACGCCGCTGGTTAACTAATAAAAATATCTATCTTTTATATTTGAAATGTTTTTCTTAATTACTAATAGTTTAGAAGTTATTTGAAAAAGAAAAAATCAACAATATTCAATTTTTCGTCATTATCTAGTGCCCTATGAGAATTTTTGGAAAAACAAAAGCACATCTGAGATGGCCTCCCAAAGGCGCATAAAAAGTTCCATTTAACCGACATCGTATCTCTTATAGTTCTCGAGATCCCAATGGTGGCATCTCTAAATGGGACACACTGTATATGGTTAAAAGTCAACTAAATAAAAATTTTAACAATTCGTCTTATAAGTGACCGCAAAGAACGACATCTGTAGAAAGATGCAAGAATGAATGACAAAAAACATTAAAAACCCTAAAAATAAAAAATTACTGTGGAGTGATATATTTAATATTGGGATATAAATTTTTAGAATTATTGTAATCAGATTTACAATTTATAGAATTATCGTCAAGATTTATGTAACAACTTTCAAGAAATAATCTCTTTTGAATGTTAGATTCATGATGTAAATGTAAAACCATTAATATGTAATTTTATATTCATACATTTGAGAACTGAACTGTTTAACTAAGGAATTGTGTTTATCTTTAAAACACAGGCTCGGGATTTATAAAATAAATTATTTTATATATTTATCTACAAAATATATAGAAAAAATATAAATGCATACATGTAGAAAATTTAATAATCTTTAATTCTTATAATAACATAAATCACGAAAAAAATATATTTATAGGTATTTTACGAAGAAAAACTATTTCAACTATTTTAGGTAACCTGCATGATTTACACCAAAATCTAATGGCTCTTTTCCATATTAGAATAAAGTAGAAAACAAAGTTTCAGAATTTTTTGAATGATGGTATTTGAGTTAGAGCGTTGACAAAATCTATACACATACAGACATCATCGTGACCTTAAAAAGTACTCATTTACCGAAATTTCGACATGCGATTTTTAGCACGATCCCTATACCTCACTTACCAAGGATAGCGGTAGATAAACATAAAGATAAGTAATTAAAATCATGGCACATTTATTTGATGTTTATTGAAATAAAATACTTCAAATAAAAGACGCGTACAATTAATTTT
This sequence comes from Ophonus ardosiacus, assembly GCA_943142095.1. NCBI lineage: Eukaryota > Metazoa > Arthropoda > Insecta > Coleoptera > Carabidae > Ophonus > Ophonus ardosiacus. The sequence goes on from OW964830.1 coordinate 38,519,308, forward strand.
TCTATAACTGATATTTGAAATATTTTTTTTTTTTTAATAATACATAAGCGACTGAGAGAGAAAAAATAATGATAGTCAACTCGATAATCACCCTTAATTAATTCTTCCTACTAACGGACAAATGTTTAGCTCGTATTCCATAATTACAGAAACTCATTCATAGTGCACTCTTCACGTCAACAATGAGTGCCTGTGAGGTGACGCCTGGTAAGCGCCCGTACGGTACAAATATGTCATCATTATTATCATTACCGATATCTGCGATAAAGCTTTTTGTGGCACACAGAAATGGGTGATGATATATTTATTTTATTATTTCATTCATAGTACACGTTATAATATGTATCAACAATAGAATCGCATATTTCGTCCGTTACTATACTTCATCTCCAGTGTAGTCTTTATTGAAAACCTTCTTTCTCTCCTGTCTTTCGATGGTAATTGGTAAAGGGCTACCGGTGCCCTGGGCGTTAATAGCACATCCCTGTGCCCTTTGGCTCCCTCCATAGTTTCCCTTGTCACGTGCTAAAGGGAAGGGCAGTCTGGTAAGTGAAGTGAAGTGTACTGTACGTACGTAAATAACAACCCTGAACAGCGTGAAGCGTGGGAGACGTAGAAAGACTAAGGGCGAACGACAGTGATTATGACTACAGATGATTATTCCGATTGTGTCCTTTCAAAATTTGTATCTCTGTAATTATCAAATGATTCATTTGTTAGAGGGTGACGCGGAACTGATATAACAAATGATTTATAGACCGAATTGCTAAGTTTACGGAGATAGGAACTAGTCAAGGAAAGTTCATAGATGATGTAGAACACAGATATCTAAAAGACATTTTCGAATTTAAAATACTTATTATAACATCTTCACGGACTAAGAGACAATTATTCCCCTTGATTTACCTTTCATTTTTATTTTAAATAATCTAAAAAATTAACTATACACAGGCAGTCAAAAATTTTCAATCAAATAATTTTTGTATAATTAAATCCTTGATTTCCATCTCCTACTAAAGTTTCGTAACTTTCAAATAAGTTTATTCGACAAACTATTAGCTCTAGTTGATGATCGGAAAATTTATTAACTAAATAATTAATTTATTTGCCAAATAGCTATCAGGTAATTTATTAGGAGATGGAAATCACTAACATAAATATTTAATTACGTATTTAGTAGCTATTATGTAATAATGCATTAGCGTAGACTTCAATTTATTTATTTATTTATTTACAATCTGGGCTGCACAACAGGAAAAATCCCAATAACAGTACAGCACTAGGAGAATTTAAACATAATAATTACAAAGTTATCAGACAAAAAAAATACATATACTTAAAATTAAATAAAGTAGATAAGAATATTACGAGATTGTGGAGAAAAAAAAAATTAAATACAAATATTATAAAGAAAAGATTTAAACGTTCTGAGAGAACAACTAAATATGTCAGGAAAATTTGATACACTTGACAATTTATTATACGTAGATATCATTCTGAGAAAGGGAGCATTACTGGCAGAATTCGTTCTACAACTCGCCAATGCGAACATTTGTGATCTAGTGGAATATGTTGGTATTCTGAGTGATATTTTGTTCAGCAGTACTGGACAATCAATTTTGTTATTTAAAAGTTTAAACAAAAAAGTTAAATCTAGTATCACACGGCGAATTCGCAAAGCAACTAATGAAATAGAACGATTAGGGAATTTAATGTTCATGATGAAAATAAATTTACGTTGAATACCTTCGACTCGATTTATATAAATATAGTAAGCCGGAGACCAACATATACCAGCAAATTCAAGTTGAGAACGAACTAGAGAACAATATAAAGAAATGAGAGTACGAACATTTCTAAATTTATTTCCAATTCTCAGAATGAATCCTAGCATTTTGTAGGCTTTCTTTACAACAAAATCAATATGCAAATCAAAGATAAGTTTACTATCTAAGATAATACCCAAATCTTTGACATGATTTACACGATTCACATTTTTACTATCAAAAGAATAATTATAATAATAAGTCTTTCTGTTCCGAGTGAAAGTAATACAAGAACATTTATCAAAATTTAGTGTTAAGTCATTCAACGATAAGTTTGTCATTAAATCTATTAAGGTCTTCTTGGAGTGCATAGCAATCTGACAAAGATTCAATAGGCATATAAACTTTTAAGTCATCCGCGTACATACTAAATCTTGCATTATGAAAACATTTTCTAATATCATTAATAAAAATAATGAACAGAAGAGAACCGAGATGAGACTAAACTATAAGAGTGGTAAAAAGGAAAATATGTCTTTTTGAAATCAAAAAACAGTGATATTTTTAATAAGAACCCAAGAATTTTAGTGGTATATTACTAATGCAAGGTTTATACAGACAATTTAATTAAAAAAATTAAATTGTAAAACTAAACAAGTAATATAAATATAAATATAAATTTTGTATTTTTTTGTAAATAATAATAATCCATGTGGAAAATTGTACTGGATTTTGATTTGTATGTACTTCTTTAAAGCATTTTTCATGTTCTTTCAAACGGTAATGGCTATTATATACTTAAACAAGAATTATTTAATATAATAAAGAATAATGACGTTTAATTTTCAAATTTATGTTTAATAATAGTTAGGAAAAAAATGAAAACGACAAAATTTTACTTATGTGAGTGTTCCATTACTTTCCAACGATATGTAGGTAAATTTATCTGTGTTCATTTGTTTCAAACAGCAAATATGCACCATTAAATTTAATGTGATAAAAATGGTTGTACCAAAAAAATAAATGATAAACACATTTATTATAGACTATAATTTGTTTGTTTTCATTGCTAATTTATTTCTCTAAATAGCTTTCAATCCATTTAATTCAAATCATTTTATGGACATTATAGTGCTGAGTAAGTTAAAAATATGAATGAAAATGAAGAAAATAAATTTAAACAATAGAAAACGATCGGTAATATATTAATTATTTTTCAGTACTCGTGATCCCAATATTGGACATTATGTATTATTACTATATTAATTATTAAATCGTACTTTGTCGCAAGAACTTCTTATTTAAATATAATTTTAGCCGTACAAGAGTTTCTGTAATGCCCCCTAGATATTCCTGTTCACAGGTTGTCAGAAACTATGTAACTGAAATTAGAATAGTTTTCTAATAATCCCCAACTTTCTCCCGTCTCCATCCATTTCATTGCAACTAAACAAACAATCTTAATGATCAAACTTCAAAATAACAACTCTAAACTTTCTATTGTGAAAGCCTCACCTCTCGGATTTTAGAATTTCATCCATGGGATTAATCTGAAAATTGTTTACTTAGCAACGCGTCGTTGACAGCTCCCGCGTCCGTTTCTAAGGATATTATTGGGCTGATCTGTCAAAATCCGATGGAATCAGCACAGGGATAGACTAGGGGACATTTGAGGGAGATGTAAGATTAAGATGAGGGTTGTATAGTCTTAAATATATTGAGTGACAGTTAGGAGAAATAGTCAGCGAATTTTAGTGGATGCATTTAATTTGAATCATTGTCTACAGCATTTGTGGTCTAAGTGTCTAAGATACCAAGCTTGGCAGTACTATTTTAGAGTTGTATAATATATAGATTGACAAGGGCGTTCACGTTACTGCAGAATTGAAATAAATATGTAAAAGAAATGTTTACAGTATAATTTTTTATTAATTTAGTAATTGGGTACCGGTTTCGGGAAGTCCGTCCTCAGCCCTCTAAAAGACAAAAATACATGTGAATTTATTGATATTTTTATATAAATTTTTACCTATTTAAGTAATTCTTTCAGGGCATCGAACCCGAACCTGAACCGAACCAAAACCGGAACCAAACCCTAACATTTTAGGGAACTCAAACCGAGAACCGAACCTCAGATATATTTTTAATTGAACCTGAGTCGAAACCGAACCGAGTATTAAAATTCAGGTTCGGGATTCAACTTCGGTTCAGGTTAATTTTTAGTTCGAAAAGTAAATACAGCCGATAATCGACGTCTTAGGCTTCTGCGTTGCTGTCTGGGTTGACTTTTCGTGAAAATTGTGTTCATTTCTTGTTGCGTTTTGAGTCAATTCCGGCTCTCATTTTATATTATTTCGAACCTGAACCGCGAACAAAACCGCAAATTTTATTAATGCTTGAACCAGAACCGCACCCGAACCCATCTTTCAAAAAACAAATTAACCTGAACCTAAACCGAACCCAGTTTTTGGCGGGTTCGATGCCCTGAATTCTTTTACTATGTTTTCACTTAAAGCATTTACGAAAATTCTACCGGTAGATACCGCACCTACCGACTGCGTTCGAAAACACAACTGGTTAATAGTAGTGCTGTCAAGAACCGGAAAAATTTGGAACCGGGTACCCGGTTCCAAAACTATCCGGGTACCCGGGTAGTGGAACCGATCTTCGGTTCTGAGTAATGGAACCGGTCATCGGTTCCGGTTCCGGGTAGTGGAACCGATCTACGGTTCCGGTTCCGGGTAATGGAACCGATCATCGGTTCCGGTTCCGAGTAATAGAACCGATCTTCGGTTCCGGTTCCGAGTAATAGAACCGATCTTCGGTTCCGGTTCCGGGTAGAAAAACCGGTTCTCTGGAATAAAACTTCAGATTCTGGTTATGGAATCAATAATATTATTCAATTATAATTTTAAATTAGCCTCGCTATTTTTGAGAAATAAACAGATTTTCTGTTTTATTTGAGAAATATTATTGAACGATATTAATTTTTTTATGTAACTTAATTGCATATAATAATGTGTAAATAATATTATACCATATGCAGGAGGATGATATTATTTTTTAGAAAATGTAACCGCATAATTGCAACTTACACTTTCAGTTTCATGTTATATATTTTCAATTTTCATTCATTATGGTTTATTACAGTAGCTTGACCTTGAGTGATAAATAAATAAATAAATATATCATCACGGCATATTACCCATTTCTGGGTGTGCCAGTGTCTACAACACATGTAGACATCGGTAATGATGACGATATATTTTACCGTGTGGGCGCTTACCAGGCGTCACCTCACGGGCACTCATAGCTGGCGTGGAGAGTGCACCACAGGGGTCACTTTTGTGCCATTTCAAATTGGAAATATTTGGCGTCTGTCGGGATCGAACCCGATTCCCCCAGGTTCGCGGCCAGACACTCAGGCACGCGGCCACGGGACCCCACCTTGAGTGATGTTCTAAGATATTGGTACCTATCTACATAATGATAATAGTGACCATAAAATGAAGGGACAAAGTAATAAATATTTCCTAGGATTTCAATAAGCTACTTATACATTCTGCTTTAATCTTTACATTTTGATCTCTCACTTTTGTAATATAAAGGAATATTTCTTAATTTCTTAACTTCAGTTCGATTAAATACAATCAATATATCCATTTAATATTTTGTTTGTTTATGTAAAAATTTTAAATCCATCATTTTTGTTTAATAGACAATTATATGTTTTGTTTATATGTATTATTTTCTTTACTGCAAATTCACACCAAAGGTTAATAGCTACCGTGTTTGAAAATTGTACCATATCTAATATGTCCATCTACCGGATCCATGATTTGTGGATCGAGTAATTCAGCCGGTAATTGCGGTAAATGAAGAATCTAACCTCAAAAAGAGGTAGAGATACCAAGTGAAGTTGGAATCAGAAGTAGATTTCAGAAGTTAATTATGATAATACAGAAGACGAGACAAGATAACGTTTAACTACGTCAAATTTCAAATCTGTTTCATCTATCAACTGCTTTTCATAGGTTATAAATCTACCCTGTTTATCACTTGCGTTCTTAAAGTATCTATCCCGGTAGTTGTAACCTGATGAACAGCTGTTTACCGGTATATACCTGTAACAGTTCACCGGTAGAATTTTCGTAAATGCCTTTAGACGTATTTCTTTCTGCCTTTTATAATTTGACGATAAGTTATATTTGTTATATATTACTTTAAGTCTTCAAATTTCTATTAATTTATATAAACCTGCAACAAAATATCAATAAATTCATATGTATTTTTGTCTTTTAGAGGGCTGAGGACATACTTTTTTCCGAAACCGGTACTTAATTACTAAATTAATAAAAACTTTCACTGTAAACACATTTTTTCATCTTCATTAATATAATTGAAGCATTTAAGTGCCAAAATTATCGAATAAAATTTGTACATGAAAATATTCTATAAAATAAACACATTGATTTAGAAATACTACAAAAGTGTCCTGAAATTCTAAAAACGGTTGAAATGGAAAGCCAAATACCTATTCAATTAATTATTGAACGAAGGATGATATATCGCGGTGGACCTAGCATCTAGCAATACGTCATAATTATCTGTCATATTTAGCGAAAATAAATTATTAGTAGATTTGAATTTTACGTCATTATTTACTAGTGCATACATTGTACACTAAAACCTGTTTTTACACGGATTATTTTTACACGATTTGGAAATAATACGATATAGAAAATCACCAATTTTGTACCATATAAAAAAATAATATTTTATGATAGAAAAAGTTCCTTGACTGGATATATTGATGAGGTAATAAAAATTTCTGGATTGCAGTCACAAAATTTTATTTTAAATTCTCGGGTCGACCGGTTTCGAGCTCCACGTGAGCCTTCCTCGGGAGATGAGAATTAAGAAAATTTTAGATACACTTTACACTTTACTTAAGTAGTTCCATGGGTGTGGTTCACGTAGAACATTTGTTCTTAGTTTTTTATAAAAGTTTTATATAATTTATTTTTTTTATTTTTTTATCTTTTGACGAAATCCATGTGCTTTATGTTGCATTTACGTTTTCATTTTTTTGCCATGTATCTAAAATTTTCTTAATTCTCATCTCCTGAGGAAGGCTCATGTGGAGCTCGAAACCGGTCGACCCGAGAATTTAAAATAAAATTTTGTGATTGCAATCCAAAAATTTTTATTACCTCATAATATATTATGACTATGTATATTTTTACACGATTTTACGAATGTACCGTGTAAAGACAGGATAGGGTCATTTCACAAATTTTAAATTTTTCAATTGTTACGAAAAGGGATAATTGTACTCTACAGGCACTTATTATAGATGATCGCCGATTTTCTATCCCAGATTTGTCTGTCAAATATTAAATTTGATTGATAGACCGATCTTTAAAGACACGCCTGAGAATTTTGAAAAAACTAAGATATGGGTTCTCTAAGGTAAAATGAATCATAATATAACAATCCAAACTAGTAACTTTTTCATGTAGGCGATGAAAAAGCCTCTTGTTACACAAAAACATAGCAAGTCATAAAAAAATGCAAATTACAAAATTGTTGAACTTAAATCAAAAAATGCTGAGGACAACATTAATATTGATTATTAAATTCTTAATTTTTTGAAACAAATGAATAGAGATGCACTCGATCTCTAACTTTGGCGCGGCCCGCAGCCCGCCTCGATTTCGAATCGATCATCGAGCCGGGCCAAAGATATTTTTCATTGGGCCGAATCGGGCTAATCATTTGCAAAAGTTGAGGCGAGTCGGCCTTTTGATTTTGGCCCGACCCGAAAATTCGAGCTTTTCGGGCCGGCCCGAAAAATCTTATAGTTCAATCAAATGCACAGTTTTCTTAAGATTTTAATGAAAATGGATGAAGTTGAAAAGGGCCAAAATGATTTAATAACAACATATTTCACATCTTAATAATAAAAATGTTATTTTACTTCAAAAATTCAAGGTTATTCATTAAAGCATAATAATGCTATTGTCATGTTGTTATTATTACTATTGTTACTATTCGTATACTTAAATAAAAGTGATTTTTATTTCTAAAATAATGATTTCTTGTCTTATTTTTGAGTAGAAATAAAATTAGATAAAAAAAATCCTTATGTAAATGATATCTTTTTGTATAAGATTTGTGAAACAGTTTAAATTTTCGAGCGCCTTTGGGAAACAAAGTGTTAAATACTCGTAAGTCTGTAATTTTTATAACAAACTTACACTAGAAGTGTCTCTTTTTTAACAACTTATGTTAACTAATGTCGAAAGTTATAAGGATGTAGAGGTTTTTTATAAATTTGGCACGAAAAAAGTTAAACATTTCGCCTCACATAAAAATCAAAATTAGGAAAGTCGGATGCACCCAATTTCGAGCTTTGGCCCGGCCCGGCCCGAAGCCCGGTCCGATTTCGAGTTAATTTTCGAGCTGGGCCAGTTAATTTTTTGTAGAATCGATCTTCGAATCGGGCTGGCAATTTTTATTTTCGGGCCGAGTTGATCCAAACCTCAAAGCCCGGTCCGGCCCGGCCCGAATGCATCTCTACAAATGAATATCCTCATTATTCACAAAAAATTCTTTTACTGCTTTCATTTTCAGTTACATTAGTGCATGGTGATTCCGCACTGCTTTTGGGTTATTTTATTAGAAAAAAATGAATAAGCAAGTAATTCAAATAACAAATATTTTAAGGTAAGTAATGAAAAAAATATGGTAAAACTCGGCAAAACTTCTTTGAAGAACAGCATTAATTTTGAAAAAATGCAATAAAACAAATATATGGGCAAATATTTTGAAGTGGTGTGTATTGAAGAATATAATTATTTTTTTCACCCCCAGTCAACTTACAATATTTCATTCCATATTCAAGTCACACAGCCACCCTTACAATATATGAAAATATTCCTGCATCGTCAACATACCCATATTTACTTATTTCATTTTCTATAAAATATTGCATCAATATCACTAACACTAAACAAATAATTCCAATGCATAAAAGCATTCCAGTGTTCTTTGCGTATTGTAATCCTACCCTCTAGAAATATTTTCACACCCTTAGTAAAAAAATTAACCCCCTAAAAATACCCCCACTTCTGTAATGCAATTTGCGTGTATCCTCAAGTGTCGAAGTTTTATTAACGCTGGATTCAATCAATCGCAGTGGCCATGATTTGGAGGGTAGGTGGTAGTAGTGTTAGTAAGTGTAACAGTAGTGCTGTCACCCTATCTTATTTAATAATGCTGGAGGAACAACGCTATACAATTCATTGTGGTTGTTATTAGTACATCGCACCCCTAAGGATTCGGGTTCGATCTGTCGTTTGCTAGATATGACTCATGTGACAAAGGTGGATGTCATCGTATCTAAAATTGTTGCTCTAAAATACAAATACTCTTTGTTATATTACTGTTAGAACCACATTGTATTGAAGACGAAAAGCTATCCAGGTTTTTTTCCAAAACAGAAACATGTTGCGGAACTGTTCTTTCTAAATATTTCGATAATAAGGTCACGATAAAATTATTAAGAATTAGAAAATCAGGTATGCCGCGGAAAACATAATTTGCACCATCAGTTATTTAACTTTTTGAAATTAAATTGCGAAAGTTAAGCTTTTTACCAGTAATTAATTTGACAGCTTTGGCAGTTTTTAAGTCTTTTGCAAATTAGTTTGAAGGCATTCCAAAGAAGATTAGTTGGGAGCTTTTAAAAAGTGGAACAAAAAAATAATGTACTGTATTACTTTCGAAGGGAACTACTTTTAACATATTTAAAATAAGATTCTAAAAAATATTAACCAACTAACATGTTAAAGATTTTAATTTTAAATGTCGGTTAATTATGTTATAAAGTGTCACACATTTATTTCAAAAAAAATATCTAGTCGTTCAGTATTGACAACAAACGACAATCTTAAGGGCCATGACGACTATATAGCAGTAAAGGGACCAATAATTTCTGAAAAAAAAGACGTATTTGTTTACCACTCCTACATCAGATATTCCGTAAAATTCTACCAATTTTTTAAATGTCAATAACAAAAAAGTCCTTAATTCACTTTATTCAAAAATAAAATCTGGTTGCTTCTCATATATTAGGATAAAAGAGTACAAGCAAGTAAAAGGAGAAAATTTTCTAAGTAGGAGAGTATCTCAAAAATGAAGATATTCCTTTTGAAAGTTGATCAATTTACTAAGTAAGCGCCCCTCAGCGGTACAAATAATTCGTCATTACTGAAATATGCAAAAAAAGCAAGTTGATGTGATGATATGTGTTTGCTTAATTATTTTTAAAACAATACCTTATTAATGGTTATTTAACATTTTGAATATTCTGAAACTGAAACTGTTCTAGCACTTTTCCATTTAACAAGACTCACTTTTTGTAAATAAAGAAAAAGTGGCTGAGTCTGGTTAAGTTTCAAATTGTGTAATTTTTGACTCAGAATTATTTGCAACTTTCTTCTAAAATTAATAAGTAACTACAGCAAAATAAAATTATTAAATTAGCATTATATTTTCTATATAACAGATTTCATATACATACACAGAAAAGTAGAATTGAAATTTTGTCTAATTATAATTAGATATTATTGTGTTAGGCAATATGTCTAATAATTTAGTATAATTTACAATTCTTAATTTAGCATTTAACTAATCCGAAATAGATAATAAATATTTTATAAAAAATCGTTAAGTTAAAAATGCAAATAGTTTTTTTTTAATTAATTATTTTATTTAATTTTGCTATATTTTTGTCCTACATATTTCGGAGATATATCTAATGAATTAGGTAAGTAAATAAAAAATTTAAATATATATTTAGTTAATTCCTTTATTTATGTTAATTCGATATTAAATGTAGTCATTTAACTAAATCTACTTAGGTAATTTAATGAAAACATAATAGTATGCTGAAAGTTAAAGATTTATTTAGTTAATTTAACTACAATTTAGATGTTTTTTATTCTGTGTATGATATAAGAATTTTACGACTTACAGGTAAAACCCAAAGTTTTAATTATAAAATTCAAAAAAAGAAATAGAACTAATTTTATAAACAGTCCTAAGTATTTGTCATGTATTTAATTAAAATATATATAAATATTTTTAAAGGCAAAACACTTTTTGTAAAATAACTTTAAAATTTAAAAATGGCATTCATATACCCAAAAATAGGTGAAAGATTATCGGCAACGATGTCACTTCTGTATTTATTCCGTCGAAAGTGCTTTATTAATTTTAAAAAATTGCAGTGTATTAAAAGTAAATAGTACTTTCATATGGTAAAGCCATCCATTTACTAATACATCTTAAAATAAAGAAACTAGAAACTAGAACTATTCGCATATAGCTTCACAAGTGTAGAACAAACTTTAAACATACTTGTAATCCTGCACATATGTATATCCACACACAATTACTAAACTAGAAATTAATATCCATTAGCTATTTTCTTCCCGACCACAAGTTATGGCTTTGCAACTCTGTACAATATCATATTACCACTACCTTCACTTTAACCTCTACGACTTGAGTCTACCCTCTAAGTTTAGACCATACTTTAGACCTCTCTCCGTTGTCCCTGGCTTGACTTACACGACACTTGGCAGCTCTAAGTGCACACGGATCCGGATCCAGTGTTTCATATCACAGAACGTGTTCGGTGTTTTGACAAGGTGCACGAAAGATGCAGTCACCCCACACAAACAGAGAACGGAAGAGAATAGATAACCGTTGATAACGGAATTCAGACTGAATAAGGATAGAGATATTAGAATAAGGGACCCCGTTAACCTACTTTTTTACAAACAAGAGATTGTTCGTTTTTTCTGCAAAACTTAATATTTAGTTTTAGTATATCGATCGGATATGTAACCGGTATGCGGAATACAAAGATACGAAATTAGATAAAAGTTGTCCCATTAAGAGGCCGTTCTATTGGTGTATTGTTTACCCGGAAAAAATCATGGCTAAAAAATAAATACTGGATTATAGTTTGCAGTTCTTTAAATTTTTTATCATTTTTGGATTTCAAGTTATAAAGCCAAATTAATAAAGTTTCAATTTTTATGTGTACGCCATAGAAGAAATAACACCATTGAAAAGATTTTTCTTTTAGAGTTTCAGCAATATGTAATAAATGTATCTATAGGTAATTACTTGACAGGGACGGATGATGGAAAAGTGTAGAATTACAGTATATGGAAATTATGGTTGTATATATATATATATTTTGTCCAAAACGAACGAGTTTAATAAAGTCAAACAATAAAAATTTGAAAATGTTGTTATACATAGTCATAAAAAATTCAAAAATGTATGATGTCGCACCAACAAATAGTTTTCAATAAGTAAAGTTTTGACCTGGTACAGCGAATTATACTAATTTTAAAAAAGTTATGTATTTAAACGTGCAATAATTACGAGTTTCGAGTATATCGCTAAATAGGGCTGTTGCAAGAATTTTTATATGACTTCTAAGTATTAAATTTTAAAAGATATTGTTCTTTAAAGAGCCTCAAATTTGAAAATATCACGAAATATCCTTTAGATATTTTACAATTAATTTTTGAAATTTGGATAAAATTTTGTATAAGTCATGTGATCTGAAACAGAATGTGACGTCAGAGTACATACATCTTCAGCGGTTCTAAGGTGTCAAGTGTATTGTCAAAGTTGTCAAACAAGTGTCAAATTTTTAGATTGGTTCAAGTTGTATAATATGTAGGTAATAAAAAGTTCAAAATAAAATGAGTAATTTACGATATTGTATTGTGCCTTCTTACAAAAATACTGTTAGGAATAAACCTACTATAAAGTTTATAAATTTTACAAAAGATGCGAAGAAAAGAAAATTGTGGCTAGAAGCAGTAGGTTGAAGAGCTGATAATTTGTCAGAAAAATCGTGTCTTCATGTTTCATTTCAACTTTCATCCACCTTCACGATAACAGTATATTTCTGTTGCTTCACTTTATGTTCAGGGCAAACTTTACATCTGACTATACCGATATTTTTTTCTCTACATAGATCTACATGTCCTATAGCAGATTCAATGTAAGAATTACGACCAGAACTTTAAAGTAAAATATATTATCAATTTATATAGTAAATTCAGTTTTTATATTTTATTTTACCTCAACTCTTTAACACCCCTTATTTCGGTAGCAGTAAAACAATCGTTCTGATATAAATTCAGCCATCATCCAGCTATCGACCTTCGGTAAATTGTCCGACTTAGCTTGAGTGTAATTTGAATTTGCCATTATTATTTTATTATTCAATTACAATGAGCAATGTCAAATTAAAAGATTTTTTTATTAACATGTGACAAACTTTAGCCTACGTTTATTTATATAAATAATATGAATAAACGTAGGTGATGGAAAAACTATTTTCCTATTGGTTATTAATGATGTAATGTATGTACTTCTACGTCACAGGAATGGGGAGTAGTTTTTAAGGACGCCAATCTTTTTATTTAATTATTTCCACAAATAACAACAAATTATTAAAATAAAAATTATTACTAAGAAAATCATTGCATAAACTTTCATTTAAAATAGTTTTTGAAAAATGTGAAACAGGCTCATTAGAACACATAAGAATATAAATTTAACAATTATTAAATTAAAATAATTAAATTTCAATAACGATGACGATAACAAGAATAACCTGTCAAACATGTCAGACAAGTAACGGAACTAAAGACAACAAATAGAATAATGTATCACTTTCTTTGTTGATCTGGCCGGTTACATGCGACGATTCACATGCTCTATCCATTAGTTAACAAATCCCTCTTCAGTTCTAAGTAAATTAGAAATATGAATAAAGAGCAATAAAATAAACTGAACAAGATACATTTGATTAATACTTTACTGAAGATTTCATTTGTTTTATTACCACAACAATTGTTTTGCTCTATAAATTCAATAATTGTTTTACATTTTTGCTATTCACTAACATCATACATCCTTGTAAAGCTAAAGCGTCCATACAAAAATTATAACTCAAAATCCAATAGTTGTAAAAAATGACATGAATTTCATTGACATTGTTTTATAAGGTGCTTAATAAATTTGATGGACTTTCCTATATTGCGTAGGTACAACTACAATAATTTTTTGGTATTGAATTTGAATGCATGATTAAAAAATACATAAGCTCTTGAACTATTCCTTATACTCGATTTTGTTTTCGTTCTAAGCGCGAACAAAATCTCTGCAATTTTTCTTCCTTCTGCTATCTCCATCTCCTAATTCGGTGTCTTGTACCAAATATTGTGTGTGTAGATCATTTTCATGAAGAATTTTCGCCGAGATAAGAAGTGAATTAGAGTTGCGATGGTCGAAGGGCGATAAGTCGGGCTTTGCAGGGACAATGCCCAATGCCCAGTGCCCAGTGTTCGCTGCAATTGTCAGCTGATCTTGCCAGATAAGGCTTCGGAGGTTTGTCTTTTTTATTCCACGCTCGACTGGAGATATACTACAGGATTAGCAGGAATTGAAGGAGACATTCAAAGGAAATTGGAATGTTATAGATACAATAATTTCATAGAAAAATTATTTTGTATTAACATGAAAAATTGCAGAATTAAAACATTTTATCAAGAGTTAACTGAGTTTATCAATAATACTCATACACCTTGTAATGACTACACAAGAGTCGACGAACAATCTAAACACCAAACAAATGTCTAGGAGAAAAAAAAATTCCACATTTAGGTATATTTATTTGCTCCGTTAAAGAGTATATTTTAAATCAAGTAAATTTTGTGAGTAAAATGCTTTAATCTACAACGTGTGCGTGTGTATGTGTGTGTGTGTGTGTGTATGTTGGAGCCACGATTTCTCAAATACTATAAGACTTAAAAAATATTTAACTGCAGTTTCCTCAAACTGACATTCCTGGGAAGAGCTGATTAGATTTTGGTAATAATTGGACAACCGGAAGTAATAGTTTAAAAAGAAAAATCTTCTAAATATTATTTTTTGAAAATTTATAATATAAAATATGAAAGAATATAAAATACTCTATCCAACACATTAAACATTTTCATTGTCTTCTATAGATTTAGAGATAGACTGAATTATAAATATAAAAAATAATCCATTCTACATATAATGAATCAATTTAGCCTTTGGAAATCAGTTGAAAAATTAAAATGAATCAGTTTATAATTGACATAAATGTCAATGTCTTATTTATTTAAATATTTAAAATTATAGTTAGATATAGAATTCGTACATGGACAAGTGGAAAATAATATGCTGTTGTTATGAGGAAAAGACTCCGTCAACATCTAAAATTGGTATAAAAAGAAAGGGGATTCATTTATAAGCCAAAGTATATAGTATCAGTGTCAACTTCCTTACAATACATATAAATCATCATATACCCTTCAGAAATACCACCAATCTCCTCAATGTATTGGAAGAATCTCGAACATTTAGAAGAGTAGGAGGAAACTTGTGCATAGAATGAATTGAAAAATAAAGAATAAATGTAATTAGAATTTTTTGTGTGGACCAGAAATATTAAATACAATACTTATATAGCCGAATAAGAAAATGGCGAGAGGTATTGTGCTGGCCACAACAGATTTTATTTTTTTTATTTTAATTAAAAGAGTTACATACAGGCTATTTAAATCTTTATTTATGTTTTTTCCAGTGTGGTGAGATGTTGATATACGTTATTAAATTTATAAATATTAATAATTTTGATCTAATTTAGAAAGAAATTACCTATCACGTATATAAAGTTTCAGAATAATAGGTTTTTGATTATTTAATTAATGAGGCGCCATCAAAATTTTTGCACACAGGCGCAGCATGCTCCTGGCGCGCCTTTGTACACCGCTTCACATTAGAATAATTTATCAGTAATCAATATTTAATTATGACATTCTCTTAACCACTTGACGTTGTGATCTGATGATGGCCTTCCATAAGCCGGAAAGATTTATAAATAAATTTTATTATAAATACATTGCGCGTCGATTATGATTCTTTTATACTTAATTCAAAATGCAAATGCTCACTGAACTGGATAACTTACATCAAATTTAAGTGTTTTAGTATTTATTGTGTCTTGTTTAATTACTTTAATAATACTCCAACAATCCGAATCTTCTATGAATCCGGATTGAGCCAGTTTTAATTAATCTGGATTAGCGGATTATTGACGGGCACTTCTATGACCATATTTATAATAAAATTTTAAAAAATATTCCAATAAATCTAGCATGACTCTCGTATTAATAAAATGCCGTAACCTTTATAATATTTTACTTGAAAATGTTAACCCACCGTATTATATTAGTTTAAAAAACAAAAACATGTATGACTGAAACAAGTAAACTGAGTGCTACACACTTGAAAAAGATTAAAGAGTTCTTTGCAACGAATAGTATTCTGTTTTCATTTGTAGTAAAAGAAGCAAGAGCCTTACAAAGTCAATGGCGCTTGGTAAACAAAGTTGGGAATGTAAGTAAATGTAAAGAGATCGGTGCTGGGTAGTGTAGGAGCAAAAGAAGGTGCAAAACTTTAATCAAACGTCAATTGTCTGTGTCAAGTAGTTTTTATTGGCTCTCGGACGCTGTAACTCTGACGTAAACAAGCCGTGTGGTAAATACACTGGAAATTGCAAAGAGAACAACTTTTATTTACCCAATGGCAGATTGCACCGCGTACATTTCATGTATTAGTAACATTTCTAAAAGCACTAATGCATGCTGAATCATTCATTACTAATCGCGCTTAAATATATATTGAGCTAATGTATAAATAAAATAAAACTAACATACACCTTTTCACTTTTCACAGAACAAAACACGGAAAAATTACTTTAGATATTAAAATTATAACCAAAACCTGTCAATAAAAATTGACACTTATTTTTAATAAATATAACAGTAACAAAACAGAACTTTCACATGTTAACATCGTTATAAACTTGGTTACTGTTTTGTCAAATTAACAACTTATTAGTTATCAATTTCACAAATCAGTAGCTAAACTTGCTATCAAATAAATATGGACTGGAGAGTTCTACACTTTTTTGCCAATTCCATTAGTCATGATGAAAGTGCTAAGTTATAAGGAAGCGGAAACAACGCAGGACAAGGAGAGAGTGGGGAGAAGGGAAAAATTAAGCATCAATCCATATTTATTTGACGACGACTATAGTAATAGGGTAATAGTAAAGATTAATTTTGAAAAGTAGTAGGCGGTATGAATAAACTAGTAAAATGTTGTTCGTAGGGTAATCGCTCAATAGCAGCTGTAGACACGTGTTTCGCTCTTATTAGAGCTCATCAGTACAGCATAGCTAGTTAATAGATGGACATTAACTAGAGATAATAAAAATAGACAAATTGTAACAGCACCAGTAAGCAGCCAAACACACATTTGTTGCTTCGGTCAGCATTTCCACGGTTTGTGGATAAATACAACGTCGCAGCGGCGGAATTTATAACCACCCACCAGACCCGTTACTTGGACCCCAAGGTAATTAAACAAACCGTGGAAATGCTGACCGAAGCAACAAATGTGTGTTTGGCTGCTTACTGGTGCTGTTACAATTTGTCTATTTTTATTATCTCTAGTTAATGTCCATCTATTAACTAGCTATGCTGTACTGATGAGCTCTAATAAGAGCGAAACACGTGTCTACAGCTGCTATTGAGCGATTACCCTACGAACAACATTTTACTAGTTTTTTTAACTTTACGCTAGCAATATATGTATATTTTGGTATGAATAAAGTTGACAAGTGTGTAACAAATAAAAATTTGCAGGATCCGATTTTTTTAATGTTTACCGATAGAGAAGCCGACAGTACGGTAATGTAGTTAGAGTATCAGCTTTGTAATCGGCAAGTCCGAGCAGGCTACACAGCAGCGATATGTTGGATGGGTGAACGATCAGCAACAAAAATTTATCACACTGCGACTCGCTGCGATCGACACCCTTACACCGAAAGGTACAAAAAGGGCTACAGATTATTTACCGATAGGGACTCCTAGGTAGTATGCTTTATTTACAAAGTGATTGGCATCACTTGTCGATCAGGATACGGAGGCGGTAAATAAATAAAAACAACGATCAAAATAAAAGCTTACTTTAAAAGTGACAGACAAGTCGATCGAGCCAAAAACATAATAAGCATTGCGGTCAGTAAGTGCTCTTCTACCGGTATCGGATATATTAGAGATCTCGACTTCGTCTCGATTTCCAAAATTACCCTCAGCCGGTAGGAAACACTTAATATTTAAATAACTATTACATCCTATGCGTGAAAGTGTTTTTTTGCACGACCCGATTTTTACCTCTCGCTAAGAGAGGTATTGGATTCATGCTAAAATTCGCATATCCAGATTTTATTGAATAAGCACGATTTAAGGTCCCTACAATCCGATTATAACATTTTTAAAATGATGTCTGTGTGTGTGTGTGTGTGGATGTGTGTATGTGTGTGTGTGTGTGTGTGTGTGTATGTATGTATGTATGTCTGGATGTTGTAGTCACGATTCCTCAAAAACTATAAGACTTAAAAAATATTTAACTGCAGTTTCCTCAATCTGACATTCCTGGGAAGAGCTGAAAAGGTTTTGGTAACAATTGAACAACCGAAAGTAGTAGTTTCTTAGAAAAAATCTTTTAAATATAATTTTTTGGAAGTTTTTTTTATTAAATATTGAAGAACATAAAATTCTCCAACTAATACACTTAAAAATTTTATTATATCTTGTATAGATTTAGAGATAAAGACTTATTTAATTTATAGAGTAAAGTAATCGCAGAGGCCAAGGCACTAAGGAAACCAGTTGACAAATTCCAATGTTTATAACATGACACATGTCATTGTCAAATATCAACAGTTTTAGTGACATTCTGATAGCTTTTTCTGGGAAGTATATTTAACTTTTCTTATTGATTTATTAATTAAATATTTGAAATTATACGTAAAATTGTGGTAAAATGCATATATCTATCAGAAATACCGCCAATCTGGTTAATGAATTGGAACAATATTTGACACTTAGAAACTTCCTCATACAATGAAAAATAGATATAATTTGAATTATATGTGTGCAAAAGACATGCTAAATATAGTAAGAAACAAAATTTGGGTAATGTTCTGTAAGATTTTGTTATAAAACGACGGCTCGAAAGCGAAGTGCAATACAATACTTATATAGCCTAATATGAAAATGGCGAGAGGTCTTGTGCTGGCCACAACAGATTTTTTATTATTTATCTATTGAGTTTCCAAGGCAGTATCTTTACAAATTACTGGTCAGTAAGTGATTGTGATGATTACTTCTTACAGAGCAGGAGGCGAGACGGGGCGGTAGGTAAATAAAAACAACAATCAAAGTTTACTTTAAAAATGACAACTAAAAATCTTTCATGTGGCAATAGTTATTTACGATATAAGTGGGGTATAAACATTATTAACGGATGTATTGTGAATTGCCCTACGAACCCGCATGGCGAGTTAAGGTAATCACAGGGCGTTAATAATATAGTATCCCACGAATATCGTACAAAATTTTATCTATCACCGTATACCATATCGCACTCATTTTAGATATGTAAAGCGTGAATTACGCGATGAAGTTTTTCTTTTCAAGTGACTTGAAAAGTGTCGTTATAAGTGACATTTATTTACTCGATCAAGTGTCAAAATTTAAGTTATATTATATCTACATTAAATTGTCATTGAATTTTCATCACATGAATTTTTCGTATATAGCCATCAAGATTTCAATTACTTCTCTACCCCATTTTGCCATTTTTCAGTTTAATATCGATTACTTTTAACACTACTTCAATACATCAAAAATATAAACACAAATGACATTTGACTGTCAAACTTATAGGGACTTTTAAGAAAAAATAACTCATGTTCCAGTTTTTCTTTAAAAGTTTTTCGTGTCAAGTCTATTCATTTATCTCTCTTGCACTCATGTTATCGTGTGGCCATTACATAACTAAAGTGAGTGCGATATAGTGTAACTTATCTCACGGTGATATATAAAATAATTTTCAAATCGTATTTATTTTAATTTTATGCGTCGATTTCGACTTCGCCTCGATCTCCAAAATTTTATAAACAAAAATAAACTACCATTTCGCGTGTTGGTAGTTGTCATATAAATATCAACTTTTTAAAAACGATATCTTTCATACTCAATGGTTTCACATTTTTTTAAAAATATTTTAAATGAAAGTTTGTGCAATATTTTTCAGATTAAAAAGAAATATAAATATAAAATATTGGCGCCAGAAATAGTCGTGAAAAATACCCCTCCCCCACTCCTGTGACATCGGAGCACATATATCACGTCTTTCATAGCCAATAGGAAAACAGTTTACGTTCTTTACATAAATAAAAGTAGGCGATAGTTTGCCACATGTTAAACTGTATGTACTCTGACGTCACATTCTGTTTCAGATCACGTGACTTTTTCAAAATATTACAAAAATTTTAATATTTAATTGTAAGATACCTAATGGATATTTCGTGATGTTTTCAGATTTGAGGCTCTTTAAAGAATAATATCTTTTAAAATTGAATACTTAGAAGTCATATAAAAATTCTTGCAACAGCCCTATTGTAATGAATAATAGTATAATATTAAATAAAAAATTACATGTTTTTATTTCACTTCGATATTTTCTTTTAATATTGTCATATGGAAGACGAAATTGAATCTTGCTTTACATAGCGACATAGCCGTTCTTGAATTCATGATAATGTGAAGTCTGTTATTTCATTTTCCCAAAAATGTAAAAGAGTACTTTGCCGCTTATCTCGTTTCCGAGGCGTGTTACAAAACAAAACTGGAGTGTTTGAAAATTGTTTGGAGGCGCTCTGATTACGCGCTTGCTAACCGGAAACATACCCTGCGTTGCAAGTCGTGCTTAATGTATTTCCGACTGTTTACATCCGGTTTAAAAAGGAAAAAGATTGATGAGGTTCAAGTCAACAAAATGATGAAAAAATAATACGTAATTCGTTTCTTCCAACACTAACACCTACCCCTGTTATTTTTTCATTTGTTTACGATGTTCACTTCATCTGTTATTTACAACATAAATATTCGTCAATGTTTCATCACGAAATTGTTTGGAAATGTGTTGTTAAATATTCAACTTAAATACACGTGACAGCAATATATATTAACAAAAAATAAAAATAACTCAAAAACAATTACAATTGCGGGGATATTTCAGGACTAATAATTGCTTTTTTGGTGAAGTTAATATAGTTCTGTTTACCAGGCAAATATCACTATAAAAATTGACATGGTTCTAAATTGTTTAGGAGTATATTACAATATTACAAACATAATTTGCACATGGAACATATTTAGAAGTCCTCTATTTACAGCTATGCTGTAAACAATTTTCGTAAACCAATAATTATTTTATGTTTCGTATTAATTTCAAATAAACTTTAAATAAATGTTTACTGAAAGTTTAATTAATATCTACATCATTATACTGGGTGTCCCATATAACATTACGTTTTTGAATATCTCGAAAACAATGCATCGTAACACAAAGGGTGCCGAATCAAAACCTTCATAGTTTTTGGGGGGACATCAGATTCTGACAAAATGGCCCCCCGACCCCCCCCCCCCTAAGGGGGTCGGGAAAGGGGGTCAACTTAAAAATCTTAAATGAGACCCCCTATTTTTTATTGCAGATTCGGAAAGAGCGTAAAAAAATATGTTGGTTTTATTCGGAAACTTTTTTTGTACTCCCAACAGGTGGCGCTACAATCGTAAAAATGTAGAATTAATTTCTGATGAAATCGAGTTGCCCATAGTCAGTTTTTAAAAAGTTTCTTTCTTTTAATTCCCCCCCGAGTGTTGAGGAGTAATAATCATTCGAATGATTAATAGCCATTACATGCGAATAGAATACTATACTTTATCCACAACTGCCAAATAATAATAATAATAATCACTGACATATTTGTATTGAAAATTAAATACAATTTTTTTCACTGGCAACTGCAAAAACTTTTGTTTTCAAACATAGACAAATCTAGTTTTCGTTGTAACAAAATTATGAAGTGATTTGACATTTAACAGAAAATCTTAAAACCGATTATTCAGCTATAGTTTAAACTTCAGAAGAAAATAAGATTATGGCTGTGTCCGATGTCGCATTTTGGCATTTAGTATTTAGGATTTAGGTCTTTTTCACATAAATACAACTCCAAATGGCACACTAGTGATATCCATTGGTTTGTATGGCAACACTTTAGAACAACAAAAATGAATTATACAATTCGATTCAATTTGATGCTTGAGAGTAAACGTTAATATTATATTTCATAAAATAGATGATAAAAAGCTATTCTTTGATAGTAAATTTGACGTTTTGTACAAATTATAGTAACGAACATGATTTATTTAATTGGTGCGCGTCAACTTCAAGGCATAGTGTGCTCCTGCAAAACCCTAAAATCTAATTCCTAAAATCCTAAATAATCACTAGATTTAGGGCATATAAATTTAGGATTTAGATATTAGGGTGACAAAAGTGCAACATCGGACACAGCCTATGATAAATAAAACTAATGGAACTTTGACTTCTTATGTGGAAAAAATACTTATTAAAGTAATAATTGAATTATTTGTATATTATTTGACAGTTGTGGATAAAATATATATCGCCATTACCTAAATCTGCGTAAAGCGGATTGCTGTATTCAACTTTGGTTATTATAAGTCGTAAGCCCTGATGATTTATTTATGTAGGAGTAGGGCTGCCTTCTTCATATTTATAGATGAGAGTATATTTTTACCTAAAAAAGTTACCAATCGATATCTCAAGGGTGTACATATGTCTGGAGAGCAAAGAAAATAGCTGCTATCGAGGGAATTTTCTTAAAAAAAAGTTAATAAGTGGCTTGAGAGGAATTCAATAATTTTTTGCTGTGCACTCAAATTTTATTAAATAAAAAATCGTCTAGAGTCTAGACAAACTAAATTCACCCAAGTCACCAATACAACCCTTATTTTATTGAATTACATTTCAAACCTTTAAACAACAAAACTATCAGGAAACAAAATCTCCTCTTACGTGCGTGGCATTTTTATTTGATAAGAGAAACAATAGAATCCACAATTAACAAGACTCCTGCGATGTTGTGTAAGAATTGGATGGTTTGTAAGCTGCTTACCGGACTAAATACCTGGTCGAATCCTGGTAGACTCCGGAGTCTGTTTGTCTGAGCTCAGGGCGATTCTATTATCTGTGAGCTGACGTAAACAGTCCACACCGTATGTTGCGTTCAATGGCAGGAACTCACGTACCAGGAATTATATATACCTAATAGAATGGAATACAACGATGGAAGGGTGAATTTTGGAGAAATTTAATATTTGAAGTTTGTAATGAGATGAGAACGAGGTATACCTTATACAGGATGTTTCCTTTAAATCAAGCAGTGCTTTTTTGAGCAAACTAATAACTTTAGAGAAAAATATTATTTACAAAAATTGATCAAGAATAAGGAACTAATTTCTCAGTAATACCATACCGAAAATTCAACTAGTGGTTCTCAAACTGTAGAACAAATTTATATATTTTTAAATGGTACCCTATGCCTACATAATTTCTTATGGCCTGTTGCACCATGGTAACTTAAATTTTAGGCGTTCCTTAAAATGGCAATATTGCATCGAAATGAAATGTCAAATGAATTATTATGCATTGCTGTCAAAATTTCGATATCCATTTTTACCTCCCGATACCCTTGGTAAGGGAGGTATAGGGATCGTGCTAAAAATCACATATCGAGATTTTAGTAAATGACCACGTTTTAAGGTCCCTAGAATCCAATTTTAACATTTTCACGCTGATGTCTGTATGTGTGTATGTGTGTATGTATGTGTGTGTGTATGTGTAGGGATTCTGTCTTCACTCTAACTCAAATACTATATATTCAGAAAATTTTGAAACCTTGTATTTCTATCCTATTCTAATATGAAAAGAAGCCATTAGATTTTGGTGTAAATCGGATAACAGGAAATGGCACTTTACCTGAAGCTTATAATGGTTTTTCATTAAAAAATATCATTAAAAGCCATTTTTTCGCATTTTATGTCTTATGAAAATTAAAGATTATTGAATTTTCTAAAGGAATACATTAATACTTTTTCTATATATTTTGCAGATAAATTAATTTTTTTTTTTATTAGTCCCGTAGCCTAAGATAAACACAATTCCTTTGTTACACAGTTCATATTTCAAATGAATGTAACTGACGGTAAATGTCACTGTCAAAAAACTAATCACTTCAAATTAATAATAGTGACATTTTAAAAAGAAAATAGTAAATAAATCAATAGTTTTATGCAATGGAATAGTTTGCAGCGTTAGTAAGTATGTATTTAAATTAATAAAAATGGATAGGAATGTGTGGCGAAGGATGATTGTTGCGTAACTATTATTGTGGTCCGGATGCGATTATTCGCTACCGAAAATCGGTCATTTTAATATGTTATGTATGAATGCTATGATGATTGTGGACAAGGCGAAAGAAGAATGTTGTTAAAGAGTGAAGTGAGTCAGATGAGTTCTTACTCTTATCCCTTTTCTTATTGTTACTATTGTTCCCGGGTTTTTGCTAACCCACTAAGTGGGAAACGGGTGATTTTATGTATGTATGTATGTATGTATGTATGTAAAAATTAAATAGCGGGAGGTTTTGTGTTGGCCACATCAGATTTTTTTGTTTAAGGATCGCTTAAAATTTTTTTTTATTGCAACTGGAAATTAGTCCATTATATAGAGATATTTTTCTGATTTCTACGATATAAATATTGTACAGGATTATATAACAATTATTTCCAGAAAAATGGTATTAAAAATTAGAAATAATGTAATAAAAATTGTTTTAGTAGTACCAGTAACCTACAGTCGTATCAATGCTGTGTTGTTTTGAATAGCCTATTTCAATATTGTAACATTATATATAATTTTTAATACCATATTTCTCGAAATAATTGTTTACAACCCTGTACAATATTTATAACCTAAAATCAAAAAAAATTCTATTTGATGGACTAAAATTTACATAGGGTACCATTTTAAAAAATATGATTTTGTTCTGTCGTTTGAGAACCACTGATTGAATATTCGGTTTGTTATTACTGATAAATTGATTCATTTTTTCCTGATCATTTCTTGCATATAACATTTTTCTCTAAAGTCATTAATTCAGCCATAAAAGAACTGGTTGTTTTAAAAAAAGGAAATAATTAAAATGAGAACCAACTTTTTCTGAAAATTGCTAAAAGATTAAAATATAACATCGATGAAATTTGTTTTTATGCATGTTTAAAACCGGAATAATTAATATTTAAACAAAAGGTGAAATGATATATGACATATTTATTTGTTTATTTAATGCACATTTTAATTTATTTATATTTGTTTCATTATTAAAATTAATATAATAGGATATTTAAAAGTTTTCAATCCATTATAATTATAAATATTTTATATTAATTATACGTAAATAAAACAACTATTGCTGCTTTTATTATAATGTTAATTTGTATTAACATTTATAATCTGTTTTATCGGACCACTTAAAAAGAATTTTTACTAAAAGTATTATTGTATTCATAATTTGGGTGTCACTTTACAAAACTCTATCAATTTTTTTATAATTACTAAAGAACCATTCATTTACCTTCTTCTTTATATTTTCATAGCTTTTAAAATTTAATTACTCACTCATAACCTTACATTTTCAATTTTTCAATCTTAACACATGGTTACAATATTAGCATATAATATTTTTTAAATAATTTATTAAAAAAATCTAACTTTTTCTACAATATCAAAATACTTTTACTATTTTTTACTGTTAACCAAAACAAATATTTTACATGTAAAAAATTTTTAAAAAATTTATAATAAAACAATTTTTCAGCATTGACCTGAAGATGCCGTGAAAACGGCGAAATCGATCGTCAATAAACCATTTTATTAAAAAATAAAAACACAGTGTGCTTTATTCATACAACCTACCCTCTATATCATGCATACTGAGCTGGAGCCTTTCATCAACTTCTTAATTAAATGACTTTGAAATGAAGAGGTACCGACCGACACTCTTCTTTTAATAATGAAGCTTAACAAAAAATAACAAGATAACGATAAATAGGTAAACTAGCATAAGCGTTGATGGATTGAAAAATATTAATTATTAGAAAAAATATAATTTATTTCCATGGTTACTACATTCGATCTGACGAATATTAGACTAAAGAAAAGTTCTTAATCACGGTGTATAAATAGAACATCGTAAATATCATGTTTGCGAAGTTAGCCTCTTCCAGGATGATGTCTCAGTGTGTAATGTTCGCGGCACATAACTGTCATTTGAATTCAGGCCCGAATTGGCCACCGGAACTTGGGAGATTTTCCGGTGTGCCGCTTCATTTTAAAACCGATTTAAACCTATTGGATTCCAATTTTTTTTTGTTTGCCAGGGCTAGATTTATAGTGAATCGCGGGTCTAAAATAATAAGGTTGTAACTGCAAGAAAGTAAAATGGCGATGAAATTGTAACTTGCTGTAATTGAATATAGTTATCGAATTACCATTTTGTAACTCTAAGAATTGATTTAACTTTATTATAAGGTTATGGAAGAATAATTACAATGGTATATACCTCCAATTTTTCATTTCTTTCCTGGGATCAAAGTTCTATCCACGTATATTTAAAAAAGAACTCAATACGACATAGAAAATTATTATTTAATTTATTTAATTAAATTTTTATTATAAGAAACATGAAAATAATAAATATATGCGCTACAAATAACAATAATAATAAAACAAATTTAAAAATAATAAATTTCTCCATTACAAAAAAAAATTAATTTAACTTTAATATTTTTTATATAGCTGCCGCACGGTAAGTTGATACTGATGTTGAATACGGAGAACCTAAAATTCGTACTTGGGCAAGTCGAAATGTAATAGTAATTACAATATGCTATTGTTATAAAGAGGAAAAAACTCCGTCAACATCTAAAATTGGTATAAGGGGAAAGTATGCACAGTATCAGTGTCAACTAAACACGCGCTTGCTATACTATATTTGGTTTTTTTTCAATCATTACAAGCATCATTGTTTTGAGCACAGTGATATTGTCAACAAATTTCAAATATCTCGCAAAGTAATTATTAAAAAAAATCTGTTGTGGCCAGCACAAGACCTCTCGCCATTTCCATATTAGGCTATGTAAGTATTGTACTGCACTTCGCTTTCGAACCGTCGTTTTATAACAAAATATTACAGAACTTTACCCAAATATTGTTTTTTATTGTATTTAACATGTCTTCTGCACACATATAATTCTAATTATATATATTTTTCATTGTATGAGGAAGTTTCTAAATGTCAGAGATTGTTCCAATTCATTAACCAGATTGGCGGTATTTCTGATGGGTATATGCATTTTACCACAATTTTACCTATATTTTCAAATATTTAATTAATAAAACAATAAGAAAAATTAAATATACTTCCCAGAAAAAGCTATCAGAATGTCACTAAAACTGTTGATATTTGACAATGACATGTGTCATGTTATAAACATTGGAATTTGTCAACTGGTTTCCTTAGTGCCTTAGCCTCTGCGATTAGTGTACTCTATAAATTATAGTGTCTTTATCTCTAAATCTATGCAAGATATAATAAAAATTTTAAGTGTATTAGATGGAGAATTTTATGTTTTTCAATATTTAATAAAAAAAACTCCCAAAAAATTATATTTAGAAGATTTTTTCTAAGAAACTACTACTTCCGGTTGTTCAATTGTTACCAAAACCTTTTCAGCTCTTCCCAGGAATATCAGATTGAGGAAACTGCAGTTAAATATTTTTTAAGTCTTATAGTTTTTGAGGAATCGTGTCTACAACATCCAGCCATACACACACACATACACACATGCACACATCCACACACACACACACAGACATAATTTTAAAAATGTTATAATCGGATTCTAGGGCCCTTAAATCGTGCTTATTGAATAAAATCTGGATATGCGAATTTTAGCATGAATCCAATACCTCTCTTAGCGAGAGGTAAAAAGGTTTCTTTTTTGTTATTTATTGAGTAATACTTTAAGTATAAAGTGTACATCTTATTATTAATTCTTCGTTATTGTGAACAACCCCATTTTAATATTCAATTTCTAGAGATTTTCATTTTATAAAGCAAGAATAAATATTAATAAGTTTTAGTTTAAATTCCTTCATAATTATTATTCCTAAATAAAACTTAAACCAAAGTTTGTGTTACTTTCTATGTGATCTATTTCTATGCTAAGTAAGCTTTTTGTTTGTTGCAGATCCTGAAACTCTGAAATTCAGCACGCATTGTCCACTCTGAAAAACACGAAGGATTCCATCACGTGTTTGCTAGATCAGCAGCTTTCAAACAGATGCAAATAATACTTCTCTATCTACTGATAACCTTGTGCTCTTCGACTCTGCAAATTCGAACCCCTTGCCTGCACTGCTTCCACCATCTCGCTAGGGCGAAATAGGTAAGTTTCTTACTGATTCTCGCTCGCTTCGCGATCTTTACGTGTTCCGGAATGCGTCGGTCTGAGACTTGAAATGGCCCTATTAAGGAGGTCCGCCGGACCTCTATTAGAAGAGGTAATGGCAAGCACACAGCTGCCACCTATCGGTGAGGGTACCAACTACATTTCACTGCCCAACGTCCGAGGTAGTAAACCCACTTTCCACGGAAATTGAAATTACACGTTTTAATTGATGGCTAGAATTAAATGGGCTTTTTATTGTTACTGCCGGACTATTAACTAACCACTAGATAGATGGCCAGTGGAAGCTTAAAGAGATTTCAAAAAGAAACTAAATCGAACATTTAAAGGATTTTTCACTACAGAAATTAGTTTAACTTGGTCCTGAGTGGACTGATCTTTTTTAAATCATTTAAATGCAGTAAATTTATTACAAAATAGTATGGACGCGTACCACATTGTAATTACATTTAAGATTTATTTAATATTGTATATATGTTACTTAGCTTATTTTAATGTTATGTATGTGGTTATATTACTTAGCTTATTCTTAGGTAAGTTTTTTTGAAAATATTATGGCAGGAAAAAAAATTTGTAGCCGAACAATGTATATGCTCAAGACAGAATGTACATTTGTGTTATAATTATATTGGATTTATAGAATCTTTTCAGAGGAACTTGCAATATGGAATTTGTAAAAAATAGTGTGTTCGTGTTACAATTTTACAGGATATATAAAATCTTTTCCATGGAACTTTTGGTATCTGATTTGTACAAATACATTGAATTGACGGAAGGTTTTGTGCTGGCCACAACAGATTTTTTAAATTAAATGTTGTTTCCTTTGCCCACGTACTTTTATTTCTTACATTACCCATACAGCAATAAACTTCTAAAGCATTTCAATCACTCAAAATCATATTAGCTGTTAGGCCCCTGTTTTGACATAACCTTTTGTATTTATTGTCAAAATGACATGTCAAATAGTATTTTCACTTGCACTTGGTGTTGAGTAAACTGTGGAATAAAAAGATCCCCGAAATTGTATTGCCAACTGTATCATTTATTTTTGATCACTTTGTACTTCTCTGCATAGAATATCAAGTTTCAATACTACTTCACAAGCACATATGACAATAACGTAGATAATTAATTCTTCCTTTTTTTTGTAAATCAATAAATATACGTATTTTTCTAATAGTAATTTATGATATAAGTGTTAAAAGTGACATTTTATGAGTGAGTGGGGAAGTTTGTGAAACGAGGCGAAGTTGAGTAAAACAAACCCCACGAACGAAATAAAAACACTTGTAACACGAATATCATACACTATTTTTCCTACGACCCTAGTTATGTATTACTAAAAACTAAAAATTATAGAATGAGATTTATGACAGGTCATGATGTATTTGCTATGAACAACTGAAAATTGTTTATTCTAACCTCAACTTCCAACAATACTGTTTTAAATTCCAACTCTTCAAGCGCCTTGCAAGGAATTACTATAAACAATTGTGATAATTGTACTATAACAATAAACGTTTCAAAATAATGTGTACTTCTAATAAAATACCTATATAAATAATTTCAGTACAAAAATAAATATAAAATGAAACTACATTTACTTATGAACACTAAATGTAACTAGATTTAGTTATATTTGTAACACTAAACGTAACTAGATTTAGTTCTTTTTTAACACTAGTGTTAAAAGTAAATTTGTTTTTTACTTTGTTGTTGTCAATGACAACGATTTAAAAGTATTCACTGTGTTATAAATTGTTATTTTTAACTCGCTAAGCAACCGTTAAAAAGACTGCTTTTAACAGTGGTCGTAGGAAAAATATTTTATTTATAGAAATATATTTAAAACCCAAATATAATACGAATTCCCTTGTCACTGAAATTCATACGACCTTCAAATTTAATGATGTTTATCTTCCTCGGATTGCTAATGACATAAATTGATAAAGTCTTTACAAATTACAAATTATAAAAGGACTCATTTAAATGAGCAGCAAAATAATTTCTCGAGCATGTATAGTCCGGGAAACGAAAGATGAACTATGGAAAATATGTTAACACAAATAACTGTCTAATATATGCGCTTAGTTGAAATCCACACGAAATACAATTAATTTAAATTTCTGCATATCTGATACAACAGTTGCCCAAATAAGTTTTAAAGCTACGCAGCCTTTCTTATATTGACAATTGATCAGGCAATTGGTGTTCGTATCAGTTTCTGTCTTGTTTACATTCGGATCATAAGCGTACACAAATAAGTTAGAAACACAAAGTTACTGTAATAATTATTATTTGACGGCGTCTATGGATTATCACGATATGAGCATTTCTTACCCTTACCCCTCAGGTCAAGATTGGTGTCCCGCATGTGTGTATGAATTCTTCAAATGCTCTATAAATCTACAACATATGAAATTTCGCATTTCTTACTTTAACGTTGATGGGAATTGAACAACCAGAAGTAATAGTTTAATTGAAGCATTAAACAGTTTTTCTAAAAAATAACCTCTATTGACATCTTGTCATTATTACAGCGAACAGTTATATTTTCCAATAAATTTTGACACATTTAATTTTGAATTTTTACACATGTTCAGTATAAAATTTATTAAATTATACATATTTATTAATATTATAATCATTTTCTTAATTTAAAATGCATTTTTTTGCCAGTATTATATCTGATTTTGAAGGTGTGTTCGAGATAGTGCACGAAATAATGTGCATAGAGTACGAAATAATATGCACAGTGTGTGAAATACGCGTTGTTTTGTTATGGTTACGTAATTATTGAAATATTGACATATTTGGCATACTGATATCAATGCACAAACATCAACTTTTTTGACAGTGTTGTAAAAAATAGTAATTTATGTAAGAAGTATATAAAGTAATACTTTTTTGGTCGACTGCGATGTTTTACGCATGAGGAGCATCCGAATACGGAAATTAGCACAAGATAAAAAATACTATTTACATACGAGTTGTACAAGTTATAATAATTAGGTTCGAAATTATATTTTTAAAAAGTTTATTTATTGATAACGATAACAATACAATATTAGGAAGGTTTATTCTACTTGTGAGAAACAACTAGACTAAGAGCAACAGCAAGACTACTATCTCTACTTCTTAACACCTATTTATAATATATAGCTATCTATGCTTACGTTTAACAATGATACGGCGAATGGTAGATAATTCATTAAATATAGATATATATAACTTACACCATATTTTTCCTACAACCGAAATATTAGTGCAAGTTCTCATAATGCTGAGTGTGAGTATGAGTGTACAGACATCTTGAAATATTGTTAGTGCTAGTTGACAAGTAAATTAACCGTTACCTAGAGTGCGTAAAGTATGTTCTTTACGCACGGTTGTAGGAAATAGTATATTATGTGGCAAGTGTGTGAAGCCTTCGGCTCGTGTCGCAAACCACCCGAATATAAAATAGGCTTCACACACGTGTTACATACTATACTTTTTCTACGACCTTGCAATAAAATATACTTTTTCTTCACATTGTCATTCTTTTAACGTAAAGCCTCTACATTATCGACTTGTGTAACCATGGTTACCAACGTTACGAGTGATTAACAGCTTTGTTTTATTAAAATACAATTCAGTTTATAATATTTTTTTAAAATAATGAACGGTGCGTGAAGTGTTACTTCACGTACACTGTGCAAAAAAATCAAACTTCACACAAAAATTGATACGTGAAGTACTCACTTCACGCATGGGAGTAGAAAAAATAGATTTTTTAGACGACCATTGTAATAAGTATGACATATCAACGTGGTATCCTAACACTGAAAGTTGAACTTATCACATTAGTGTTACGATATATTTCATATCGTAATAGTTGACACGGTTGCTATGTTACTATGTCATTATTTCTGCCTAGATGTATACATTATTCATTTGTCAGCTGTCAGTACGTTTGAACCTAAATATCAGTTTTGAAAAAAAAGTTAAATTTTCTAAAAAATAATGTTCATAACTTGTTTGAAATTCAAATATCTTAGCTCATGTATATTGATTTGCACTCCGCTACGCGTCGTGCGTCAATTTACACTCGCATATATTTCATAACTTGTTACGAAAATAACTGTTTTAAATAAAAAATAAGATAAAACGTATCATTCACTCCCTATTAAATATCAATCACGACGGAGCACTCACTGTATATTTTTAAACCCTCTCGCTCACGTCCAATCACGGCAAAAAAATTACAATGTATTCACGTTCAAGCGGGTCACGTCGTGACCCATCGTGATTCGACAGGGGCACTGACATTTTATGCGTTAGGTTTTTAGTGCAAATAAAAATAATTGTGGTGCATGTAAGCGCATAAAGAGAGAAATTATTTTGTATTTCCCTTATTTTTCAATCACTCTGTATCTATTTCGCGACCTGTCAACCCTCAATTTAAAAAGCGCTGCATTACAGAGAACAAAACTGTCAGAATCTTATAAACCGATGTCTTCCAATACTTTTGATATTTAATTTACCATCCCATTTTTCTCTGTAACTGTGTGTTTCTGTAAGTTGTTAAGAACACTTCCGCACGACTGCACCCACCTGCACGCATGACGTGCCGCGTGACCTGCGCGTGACAACTCATTCACGCGTGATTGTGACACGCACTACCCCACACTGTCTACATCTTCTGTATTCTACTCTAGCCCCGCTGTCTTCTGCTTCGTCTAACTTTATTGTCTGGAAAAGCTAAACGAAAAGAGGGAACGATAGAGGAAACTTGATAAGAACTAGATACAATTTATTGGAGATGAATCATTAATTTGTACTCGTATATTCAAAAATTGAAATAGAAATAGGTGTAAACATAGATAATTACTGTAATCCCTCGTATAACTCTGCAAGTAAAATCAATGCATAAAGGGGTCATTTCAAAAAAAATAATTGTCGATTTTTTTTATAAAATCATGAAATCCATCTCATTTAATAAATATAGTAATAGAAAATAATTTGAAATATGCGACTTTTCATTTATAAATTTGCTAATAAACTTTCGCGCTTTTAAACACGGACTAAATTTGTGACGATATATATTCATACTCACACAAAGACAATTCTCTCACACACACACGCTTCACAACATGAACCAGTAACCTAACCTAAAAGTGTGACAGCTGACAGCAAAATATACAAGGGAGAAGATTATTTTTACTTTCTATTGCTTTAAAAGTACTAGTGCAGTATAAGGTATGTAAATAAACCATTTATTTAAATAAATACCAAACCAAATAATCATAGTTCTAAATTAAACCGGTAGAGCTCGTCTGTCGTATCCGTGAATATGTGTCGTCAGCCGCTGAAATATTTGAAATTAAACGCAACTTTTAAAAAATCATATCTCTGATTCTAAAGACTTGTAAGATGTAAAACATACACATACGAAGTGTGTTCAAAAACTATCGCGAATTTTGAATTTTCGCGGGTTACGTATATTCGAATTTCGATCTTTTTGTGGCTTTATGTTGGTACTCATGTCTCTCACTTATGTCGACAAGCTCGGCCATTTTGAATGTTCACTTAATTGTTGACAGCTGCTTTGCTTGCACGTGTTTTGGATCGTCTTCGATTTTTACCTATTCAAAAAAATGGAACAAAGAACCTGTATCAAATTTTGTGTGAAAAACGAAATTAAGTGCGCGGATGCATTCCGAATGTTGACTGTGGCATACGGAGAAGCTACCTTGGACCAAAGCAACGTTTATCGGTGGTACAAAATGTTCTCAGAAGGCCGAGAAGATGTGAACGACGAAAAGCGTGCCGGACGCCCGAGCACTTCAACAACAGACGAAAAAATTAATGAAGTGGAGAAAATGATATTGGCCAATCGTCGAATCACCGTTAGAGAAGTTGCTGAGGACCTAAACATATCGATTGGCTCGTGCCATTCGATTTTTATCAATGATTTGGGCATGAGACGGGTCGCCGCGAAATTTGTACCAAAATTGCTCAATTGTTCGTTGCTTGTGCGCGACTTTTTAGCCAAAAACAACACACTAATGATGCCGCAGCCACCGTATTCCCCAGATCTGGCCCCCTGTGACTTTTTCTTGTTCCCTAAACTGAAGAGGCCCATGAAAGGACGACGTTACGCTACGCTTGACTAGATAAAGACGGCATCGAAGGAGGAGCTGAACAAGATAAAAAAAAATGATTTTTTGAAGTGCTTTGAAGATTGGAAAAACCGTTGGCACAAGTGTATAATATCTCATGGGGATTACTTTGAAGGGGACAAAATAGATATTCATGAATAAATAAATAATTTTTGAAAAAACACAAAATTCGCGATATTTTTTGAACACACCTCGTACATGTTTAATTTGACCTATTTTTTCAAGAAAAAAAAAATCAGAAAGTGTGAAATGACTCCACCCAAATTTTCTGTTTAATTTTTACCTCTCAATATCCTAGGTAAGGGAGGTATAAGGATCGTACCAAAAAGTCGCATATAGAGATTTTAGTGAATAAGCACGTTCTGATGCCCCAAAATCGGATTATAACATTTTTACAATGATGTATGTATGTGTGTGTGTGTGTGTGTCTGTGTGTGTGTGTGTGTGTGTGTGTGTGTGTGTGTGTGTGTGTATGGATCGTCTGGACACGATTACTCAAATACTATCAATCAGAAAATTTTGAAATTTTATGTACTCATTCTATACTAATGTGGGAAGAGAGTTTTTAGTGTATATCGGATAACCGGAATTATAATTTATAAAAGCTTTTAACAGTTTTTTTCACTATGAATTAATATTAATTTACAACTACACATTTACGAAATGGATAATGTACGGTGTACTCATTCATTCGCCCACTCGCCGCTGCACGCTAGTGTCCGAATTTCTTTCTCGAGCTAAAATAGATTGCCATCTGCATCTTATAATTTAATATACTCTTCCAGCTAGCCCGAAAGTGAAATAAATAATGGCTCACTTGCCAACTGTTTTGAACATTAAATACGCACGCTAACCAATTGTGAATAAATATATACAAATCCATATCGCTCATCAAAATTTGGGTTGGTATTTTATCAACTCACGAAAGTTAACACTTTCCGCGTGTTGATAAAATATATCTTTACTTACTTATATTGTAACGTAAATAACTATTATTCTGTGTCAAATGCATCATTCTGGCATCTTGTGAAATATTTTTAACTGTAAAGATTATTAACCATTGGTCACTTTATAAAGATGTATTTTATAAACTTTAATTTTACCATTAAGAAAACGCAGAATTCCAAAATTTTTCTATTTGAATTGATATAAAAATAAACTAGTTGACTGTCCTCATAAATTTCCATCTTCGTAATTTTCTCGACTTTCTCGGATAATAAAAATTCCAAATCAATCAGAATATTCAATAACCGTAATACCTGGTGATCTCTAATAATAAAAGATCTTACCGAGCAATGAAATCTACTTTCCTTAAATCAATAACTCCTCCAAATCCATTTCTTTCAATATCTAAGATAATATTTAACCTCGCAAAATAAAATGAACTCGGTTTTATTATCAACGCAGTTTTCTACTTGATCGGCAATTACTAACAGGGCGAATTCAGAAAAAAGAAGAGGGAGGCTTGGAATGTTTGCCAAGAGATCTTTCCGTGGTTTAGTTTTTCTGGAGATATGTACAATGATTTGCTTTTAGATTTATATGTGCCTCATGCGATTAAAAATCGTTCATTTCATCACCTAAGTGAAGTTTTGTGTCTGTCTAACTTTTATTTTATCTTTTATAAGAAAACTGAAGCATAAAAGTTTATTTTGTTTGTAAATTTTTTCATTTTTAGCTTTGCAATTTGTCTTTATGCTTTCAATCATTTATGTAACTCTCATTTTTTTACGTGTAAATCATTGTGGAGTAAAGAATATTTTCTTTTTCATTCATTTTACTTATAATTTACTATTGCAGGGCAATTGCATATTAAATTCTTTGGCATAAGAAAAACACGGAATATAAAGATATTTTAATAATAATTTTGAGCTCACTAGACACAATTTTTAATGATGAATAACGTTTTTTCTTATACTTTTTGACACTAAAATTAATACCCAGTGTTAGCAGCCGAATTCGCCACATGTAATCGTCATGTTTAAACAGGGAAGAGTTAATGATAATTTAATTTTTGATTTAATTGATTTAATTGATTGGAATTTAATTCTTATATTTTTGTTAGTTTTACGTAATTTGTTTTTAGCCGCCAGCAGTCGTGACGTTGTACGTTTACACTCTAAGAAATATTGTCCGTGTAAAATAACCAAATCGGTTGGTTAAGTAATTTGGTGTTAATTTTAACACAAAAATAAGTACATTTTTCGTCCGTGTTAAAAATACGGTTTGGTTAAATTTTGTCCGTGTTAATTAAAATAATTTTTAAAATTGTA
This sequence comes from Ophonus ardosiacus, assembly GCA_943142095.1. NCBI lineage: Eukaryota > Metazoa > Arthropoda > Insecta > Coleoptera > Carabidae > Ophonus > Ophonus ardosiacus. The sequence continues at coordinate 38,556,180 of OW964830.1, forward strand.
ACCACATATAGAGTAAATGAGACATATTACTCAAAAATATGGTTACTTTGAATCATAAACAAATTTTTGAGTTAGTTATAGTCTACTTTAGGGTATATTTGCACAATATGGTGTTGGAATTACACTATATTTTGTTAAATGTAAAATAACACCAAATGGTGTATATTTTATTCCGTTCTTACCTGAAGATACAATTTTATTCCAGTTTAATACACGCAGCGAGACGGGCAACAGTAGTGTATTGTGCAACTCAACTTTGAGATATACCTACATCACAGACCACATTTGTTACAAAAATATCATTACTTCAAATATCGATATACCCTGTGACATTAAAATTAATAGTGCTAAATGGATTTCGTATGATTTTTTGTACAAACCAGGTTACTTCCTCGTACCAGAAATTGTTGAGTCTTTACCAATATTTCACCAAATAATAGACATTATTACCATAGAAAACACTGTCATGTTTGTTACAAAATCTTGGAATACATTATATCTTGATGAAACTCTACAGGCATTTAAAATTGCAGAATTTAATGTATCTGGAATAGAACTAATATTTTTGAATACCTGTTTGTACAAAGAACCATACGAAATCCTCTTATGTTCCGATGGTAATTGTATTGTACCTAAACATATTTTTGTACAGCACTGACAGTCAAAATGTAATATTTTTTTTATACAATAAAATTATGCAAATTATATTTCAATGAATTTTATTTACCTTATTTAACACATATCTTGTTAAAATTTACTTAAATACGAGTAAATGGATACACCGAGTGGTGTTCTTGATATCCAAACTTACCCATATATGTGTAAATGGTAACACTATTTAGTGTAGAAAAAATAAGATAATTAACTCGTACATTTAGTTAAAATACTATTTTCAGTGTAAATTTTAACACGCAGTATTATTTTTAACCAGAAATTTTGTGTTAAATTTTAAACCAATTTCCAGTGTACTTTTTAACCAAACAGACAGTTTGTTAAAATTACACCTAATCTGGTGGACCTCCTGGAACCAATTTTAGTGTTAAAATTGGTTAAAAATTTCTTAGAGTGTAATATTCACTTGACGCTTGTAGTGAATGGTCGCTGATTATTTTGTAGTGTTTGTCGTGGGGTGAAATAAAAGTTGTTAAAAGTGCTTATGAAAGTTTGTGTTCACAGTTTATGTTCTGTATTTTTATTTAATACCAACGTTTCGGCACCATAAAGTGGTTCATATTCAATTGAATTGAAGAATGAAATTATTAAATTTAAATTTATTTGTAAACCTTCCATCTGTACTGAACGATAAAATCTGGTAATATGTATTATGCGAGTAACATGTCAGTGTCAAGTACAAATTAGATGTGTTCGTGAAATAATTTTACTAAAAATGTAAGTAGGTATAATATTTTGCAAAAAAACTTTATGGAATTGACGAGAGGTAGTGTGCTGGTCACATCAGCTTTTTATTTTTTTGATCTATAAAATCAGTGCTTAAAATAGCAACCAGTCTATTGAAAAATAATAATTCTTGTGTATAGAAGAAGAATTAGTGGCCACCCTAAATAAGTTTAAATGGTCTCCATTTTAGCTTGCTAGAATATTTACGACAAATACGCTAGCCTTTGGGATAAAATATTGTTTAGGAAAATTGAGAGCTTATTTAATAAGGGAGGTTGTAAGTAACAGGTGACTGCTTCATAATTTATAGTAGCCGTGCGTACTTTGTTATTAGGGATTTTTAAACTTACAAGGTTATAAACTCAGTTTAAGTTATTCAGCAGGAGAACGGCAGTTTATACTCTGTCAAATTAACTCATAAATTTTAACTTAGTCCAGGTTTTACAAAAATTAAAAGTGCACATGACCCCTCGAAACAACTTTACGTCTTGTAAGATTAAAAATATAAGTTTTACTACACAAAGTTAATTATAGAAATGAAACGAACATAAATTTGCGGAAATATTTTTACTACTTTTTATACATTTTGAAATAAGCAATTCGCGGATAGTATATTTTCAAAAAAAAGAGAATAATATTTATTAAAGTTCCCTTATTTGAAGTTCTTAACAGTTTTTCTTGAAAAACACGCAGTTAAATATCATTTTTCAACATTTTATGTAATTATCAATATGAAAGAATATCTTATTGTCTATGCGGTTTGATTATACATTTTCCTTCATGTTCAATAGATATGGAGATGTAGAGTTATAAAGAGATTAACTTTCAAAAATCAGTGATCTGTGCTATTTATCAAGGAAACAGCTGATACATTCAAACAATTCTAATTTTCAGATGTCAGTGTCAAGTGCAAAACCAAATATGGAAAGTATAGGATCAGAAAGTGGTATAAGTCATAGTTTCCTCGCAAGTGACTTGCAATTGCAGCTTCGCCTCAAGTATGGAACTTTCAATGCCGGGAGTCGAGGAAGGCTAAAGAGAAGATGAAAGGAATGTGTAGCAGAAGATTTGAGAGAGAAAGAATTGTGTGAAGAAGATGAGTTGGACAGGAATGAGTTGAAGAGAAGAGTAAGAAACAGCAATCCCTAATAAAATAGAGAAAAGCTGAAGAAGGAGAAAGTGTCAAGTGCAATTTACATAATGTACGTTCGTGCTACAACTTGTTGAAGTTGTAAAAAATAGTATGTTCGCATTATAATTTTACAGGATATTAGAATCTTTTTCAAGGAACTTTTGCTATGGGATTTATACAAAATACATCGAATTAACAGAAGGTTTTGTGCTGGTCACAACAGATTTTTACTTCCTTGTACGAAGTAAAGGAAGTATTGTAATCGTGAAAAATTTCTGTTTCCAGATTTCAACGGAAATATCTATTTTGACCATCCCTGAATCCATTTTGACTAATTTCGTCGTGACGTCTGTACGTACGTACGTATATACGTATCTCGCATAACTGAAAAATGGGAAGCCGTAGAAAGTTAAAATTTTGTGTTTAGGACTATTATAACATCTAGTTGTGCACCTCCCTTTTTGGTCATTTCATAATTTTCGGAAGTGGTACTTTACTTGAAGCCTATAATAGATTTTAATGAAAAACCATATTAAAATATAATCCAAAACTTTTCAAATTTGGTATATAAGACTTTTATATCAATGGGAATAACATAATAGATTTTGGTTAAAATAGTCTAACAGGAAGTGGTACTTTATTTGAAGCCTATAATAGATTTTAATGAAAAACTATATTAAAATATAATCCAAAACTTTTCAAATTTGGTACGAGTATATAATACTTTTATATCAATGGGAATAACATAATAGATTTTGATTAAAATAATCTAACCGGAAGTGATAATTTACTTGAAGCTGTTATCAGTTTTTCTTTGAAAAAATGGTGTTATTTTGATTTTAGAAATAAATGCTTCAAATAAAAGTTTTAAAGAATTGAATTCTGCGTCTATTGCATGATTAAATTAGCTCTTTGTATAAGCGAGATATGTAAATTTAAAAATTATGTACTTGTTGGTTTCTGTAATTAAGTTTGCTATGAATTAGGACGAAAAATAACAAAAAAATAAAGAATTTAATATCATTGTCTAATGTCCATATTCATAAACACTCGTAAAGTTTCAAAACGGTTCGTTATAATTTTTGACAAATAGAATCAAACTTGACAAATAAAATTTCGATTTTTCTTTCAATGTCGACTATTTTTATTGGATAAAAATTATAACGAACCGTTTAAAATTTTTACGAGTATTTATGAATACGGGCATAAGTCTTTTATAATACATATTTTAATTATTAACAAAATATGTATAGTTTAACAGGCGTACAAGGAAGTCATGTGGTGTCCACATCAGATTTTTTATGTTTAAAATTTAAAAGCATATTATTATTATTTTCTCAATTAAGTTTATTTTAGACACGAATGCCCATATTCATAAACACTCGTAAAGTTTCAAAACGGCTCTTTATAATTTTTGACAAATAAAAACAAACTTGACAAATTACATTTCGATTTTTCTGACAGTGTCGACTGTGTTTACTGGATAAAAATTATAACAAACCGTTTAAAATTTTACGAGTGTTTATGAATATGGGCTTTAAACTACTTAAAAATTAAAATACCCACTGGCCCGAAACGTGTTCTTAACAGTCACATTTTGTTTGATTTTATCCCGTAGTCATAAAGGTTGCCCACGCTTGTATCTTATTCCTTCCCTACATTCCTCGAAAGAGGATACACATCTCTTCAACTTTAAATGAGAGTTCCCTTCCCTATCCCGAATAAATTCATCGCTTCACAGTGTCTGTGTATGTGTAATGTAATGGGTATTGGTGTGATAGCATCGCATTTCCTATATGAATACCCACCTCGTCCTCATACTATGCTTCATATGATTTATCACTGTGAAATGGCCGCGCATTGTTCTACAAGCAATGAGATTGTTCGGACATAGTCCGCGTACCCAGCTATTTATAACTGAATATCTCGCGGAATACAATGCGCACAATGTGCATTATAGGAACATAGGATTGAGTTTTTCAAATTGCTAACGGTAATATTAACTATTACATTATTAATAGGTGAAACGGTTATAATAGGACGCCCAAAATAAAATAGTTATAAATAACGAAGACAGATTTGTGATTAATGAATCTCATTGGTATTTAAACCCAAGGCCTTCCGATATATAGTCGGACACTCTACCAATTGAGCTATGAGATACCCTTGAAATCCCTACACATCAATTAGTTACAGAAATTCACTGTTATTTACATTTACAAATACTGTAGTGCCATTACACTACCACGTATGTTGTCGCGGTGTTTGCGAGTAACGATACTCCAAGAGAGAGACGGTTATAATAGGCTGCTCAAAATAAAATAGTTACAAACAACGAAGACACATTTGTGAAAAATTCATGAATCTCTCTGGGATTTGAATAGGGATGCACTCAATCTCGAGCATTGGCCCGGCCCGACCCGAATCCCGCCTCGATTTCGAGTCGGTCATCGAGCCGGGCCGAAGATATTTTTTTATCGGGCCGAATCGGGCTAATCATTTGCAAAAGTTGAGGCGAGTCGGACTTTTGATTTTGGCCCGACCCAAAAATTCGAGCTTTTCGGGCCGGCCCGAAAAATCTTATAGTTCAATCAAATGCACAGTTAATGAAAATGGATGAAGTTGAAAGGGCCAAAATGATTTAATAACAACATACTTCACATCTTAATAATAAAAATGATGTTTTACTTCAAAAATTCAAGGTTATTCATTAAAGCATAATAATGATATTGTCATGTTGTTATTATTACTATTGTTAGTATTCGTATACTTAAATGAAAGTGATTTTTATTTCTACTGTAATGATTTATTGTCTTATTTTTGAGTAGAAATAAAGTTAGATAAAAAAATCCTTATGTAAATGATATCTTTATGTATAAGATTTGTGAAACAGTTTAAATTTTCGAGCGCCTTTGGGAAACAAAGTGTTAAATACTCGTAAGTCTGTAATTTTTATAACAAACTTACACTAGAAGTGTCTCTTTTTTTAACAAGTTATGTTAACTAATGTCGAAAGTTATAAGGATGTAGAGGTTTGGCACGAAAAAAGTTAAACATTTCGCCTCACATAAAAATCAAAATTAGGAATGTCGGACGCACACCAATTTCGAGCTTTGGCCCGACCCGGCCCGATTTCGAGTCAATTTTCGAGCCGGGCCAGCTAATTTTTTGTCGAGTCGATCTTCGAATCGGGCCGGCAATTTTTATTTTCGGGCCAAGTCGATCCAAGTCTCAAAGCCCGGTCCGGCCCGGCCCGAATCCATCTCTAGATTTGAACCCAAGGCCTTTCGATATCTAGTCAGACATTCTACCAACTGAGCTATGAGATGCCCTTAAAATCCCTACGCGTCAATTAGTTACAGAAATTCACTGTCATTTACATTTACATATTAAATACCATTACACTATCACAGGTGTTGTCGCGGTGTTTGCGAATAACGATACTCCAAGAGGAAGACGGTTATAGGTTATATGTAATAGGAAGCTCAAAATAAAATAGTTACAAACAACGAAGACAGATTCATTAATCTCACTGAGATTTGAACCCAAAGCCTTCCGATAGCTAGTCGGACACTCTACTGAGCTATGAGATCCCCTTAAAATCCCTGAATTTTTCACACGTATAGTTACAGAAATTCAGTGTTATTTACATTTACATATTAAATACTGTAGTGTCATTACACTACCACAGGTGTTGTCGCGGTGTTTTGAGAGTAACGATACTCCAAGAGGGAGACGTTGTCGTCTACAACGGTGGTTGCGACGTGTGAAAAATTCAAGGATTTCAACGGGATCTCATAGCTTAATTGGTAGAGTTCCCGACTAGATATCGGAAGGCCCTGCGTTCAAATTCCAATGAGATTCATGAATTTTTCACAAATCTGTCTTCGTTATTTATACATTTTAATTTGAACTCTCAACATAATTATTTTCATGGTAACTAAATAAAATTAATATATCATCACGGCATATTACACATTTCTGGGTGTGCCAGTATCTACAACACATGTAGACATCGGTAATGATGACGATATATTTTACCATGTGGGCGCTTCATGGTAACTGAGTTAAAAAAATTCACTATTCAATAATTCAATAATTATTTAACAACCGTTTAATGATGGCTGTAATGGGGGTCCTGTTACAAATAGATTAATCAAAAATATTTGTATTATTCCATTTAATAGTATATTACATCCGAGGTGGGAGATGTTTCATTACAACCGAGGGCTTATGTATATTAGATAAAGCGCGAGGCTGTGATGAAACTCCCACCGAGGTTATTTTATTCACAATCATCCTCATTTTAAATCAATAATTTTCAAAATAAATCAATAAGTTATAACCTTAAATTTTGACAGCTCTGTTAAAATTTGTTTTAGCATACTTTATCTATGACAATGTTGCTAGGCACCTCTACATAAACATTTCCAACCCAAGAGGTGGAAGTGAAATCTGTTATTTGCAAGCCAAGAGATTGTCATTAAAATTAGGAATGACGTATTTCCCAACCTCCAAAAGGTTAGGTATATTACTATAATGATTGTGAATAAAAGTTATTTATTTTGTCACATATTTTGCGAACCGCTAATATATTTTTTTCTATAGCAGATGTTAAACTGTGCTTTTATCTACTCAAAATAGTAGATAAAGTAGCACTTTAACCGTAAGGGGTAGATAAAGTAACATTTTAACAGCAAGGGTAGATAAAATACTTTAATTCTTATTTATTTACGTACAAAATCCATAACAACCCACATACATAATGTGATTTTAAAATTGTGTTCAATTAATAATAACATACAATTGGTATTTTTTATTCTTTTCTTTAACATCTGCTATAGAAAAAAATAGAATTTTATACACGACGATAAAATTAAATTATTTCCTCTCGTCGATAAAATATAATTTTATCGTCTTGTATAAAAAATAACTATGCTTTAACTAAATTATTAAAGTTCCAACATAATATTGTAATGAAATTAAATACTACTGAAACAAATAGAATTTACAGTAATAATATATTATATTCCAAAATAGTAACACCTCCACCTCCACCATTTTCTTAAGATCTATAACGCATATAAAAATAATATTATTTAATTTGTATATTACATTACTATATGAATTGTGCGCAATAATTTATGTAGATTTATTGCACAAACTACTGATTTTAATTTGAATTGTTCATAGTAAAAATTATCACTGAAGTGGATATAGATAAAATATGTTACCCATGTTCTAGGTCTACGGTAAAAATAAAACAGACAATGTACATTGTACGCAATATTTAACTGACTATTTTGAACAATTTACCATTTTGGATGCATACGTTTCTATCCTGTCAGTTGTATTGTCGCAGTTTTAGACACCACACCCTCACAAATTAATTATAAAATGTTATACGGTACACTAGCGTGTACGCACTATTAAAAGTTTTGTGTAATAATTCATCGATAACTGCGAGAGGAATAATAGCTATAATTTAAATGTACAGCATATTGTTCAATTTTTGATAGGTAATCTTTATAATACAGTTTGCCAGCAAGATTGAGCAGAAATGTATATAACTGACCATCTAAAAAGTATACCTAACGTCATAAAAATGGCATCTTTTGTGACTTGATTCACAGGGTAGAAATGAAATAAATAAATATACATAGCAACTATATAAAATGAGGGAATAAGAAGTAACTTGTAAAATAGAAATCTGTCATGGTGCCTCAGGTTGCACTATAAATACACTAGATAACCTAAGAATAAAGTTACTAGAAACCTCCAACAGCTGTCAAATTTAAATTGATAATCTACAAAATGAAATATAAAGTTTATATTTAACGAAAATAACATATAAAATAGCAGCTTTCATATTGGTAATGACGGGAAGAATACTTAGCTGTTTCCACCTCTTAACATAAACATATAGGCCATACAGCGAATCAAGCAGTTTACGTCATCGTTTAGGGATTTTTGAAATTTTCTTTATTTTTTTAAAAATATTTTATTAACGGTATTTTATTGGTTTTTTTATTATTATCATGTATTTGACAGCTTTAATAGAAATAATTATATTTGGATATATATTATTATTAAGTAAAATTTTGTAAATTTTTGCAAAATGACGTTTGACTATATTTTTTTAATATTGGTAATTCTGAACATGCATATTACTAAATATTATATGTCGATATTATACTTTTCAACGTGTATTGTGATTTCATTTTGTTTTTGGTTTCGTTGTTCATTGTCAAAATGTCAAATGCTCTGTCATGTCAAATTCAAGAGCTTGTAGTTAATTTATTGACTTATTTTGAAAATGAAAAATAGATTGGTGGGTTTTTACTTTCACTGAAATCTAATATTGAGGTAATATTTGGTTCTATTTGTTAGTAATAATTTGAAAATTAAATCTGTATGTACAGTACAGCGTATGGCAAACGCTATACGCAATGTATAGAAACAGTGAGAAATTGTATGGTATGCAGTATTCTGTATTTTTTTTTAAGGATCTCACATAATACTAGATAGTTTGTTGCATATACTACAAGAATGAAGTATTTCTAACGGCGTAAGCAGTATCGTTCAGAATATTTTAAATAAAATTGGATTTCGCTGGAAAAATATTATACCACATGTGTTTTTAAGAAAAATTTGGGTTTATGAAGCCAACCCATAGATTTTAATCCGTTTTACATGCTCATGTAAATTTTTTAACATATGACGTCATTGTTTCTAGTGATAATCAGCCCGATTCTGTAAAAAGTATCTAACATTGTTACTTGTTAGCAACGTTACTATGAAGTTACTCTGATAGCAACTATCCTAGTAACTTAATACATATTTCGTATTTTGTAATTATATGTTTAGGAATGTTACTCCCAGAGTAACTAAACAGTGTTACTATACTAAGATAGCAGTCAAATGAGGAACACGAATTGTGGTGCGCATGCGTATTTCTTCATCTGCTTGTGTTCTAATCTGACAAGTGACATTTATTAGTGTTTATAAGTAACCAAGTGTTATATCTGTTTTGCACCATGGTATATCCCAGGAAACACACACATATATGATATGTAACTATCAAGGAGAAATCACAGCACAATGGAATTGTAATGTGATTTATCCTTGATAGTTATATATCATATATGTGTGTGTTTCCTGGGATAACAAGCCTAGGGGTTCAAGAACAACCAACGAACAGTTGGAAATATTAATAGCTTATTTAAAAAACCACAAAATAATGCTCGAAATAAAAATACATCCTCTGAAAACTAATGAGCTTAAATTGTCATGGGAAGAACTTACAAATATTTTGAACAATACAAAGAAAGGAGCCAAGAAAAATGTACAGATTACTTTTAAATGAATAGGTACGCCTGTTGATCTTATTGAAGGTTCCGCTAACGGAGTTACTTTTTCAATAAGATCTTGTACAATTGGTTTTGGTAATCGGAACAATTTTTAAAATTTTATATCCGGAATTAAGAAAGGATTACTCTCGTCTCTTACCAATCTATTTTCTAACCTATTTCTTCTTCTGTGAAATAAAAATATAAATTTATCAAATAAATTTTCCAATTTCATAAATAAACGTTACCGAAAATTATTTACAGTTACTTATTTATACATACCGATTTTCCAAAACTGCCAATGCTCTATGAAATTCAAAATTCATCCAAATTTCAGATATTCTGAAAGGGTACTACACCTTAAATACTACGTTTGGCTAGTCTCTAGCGTAATAACTTGTTTAACAACTAAGTATCTAAAACTGTAATGACTCTGTGCTTATAGAATACAAAAAATAACAAGTTACTGTAGTAGTAACTGACCTTCATTTTAAAGACTATTTTAGTAACTTTATTCTAGTAACTTTTCTTACAGAATCGGGCCGATTGTATTTATGACGTAAACCGCTTGATTCGCTGGATGGCCTATAGTTTTTTGTCTTTGCCACTGAACTTTTGTTTTTGTCTTTGTCAGAAAAATTTGACCGTTCCATTAACATAAGCATAAGTCACGGAGAATGCAATGAAAATAAGATTTTTATTCGGGCCACTATTTGCCAGGGCCGACGTTAAATCTCGTATCCGGCCATGCACTCTGTAGTATACGATTATACCCTGCATTCATTTTGTTGCATGAACTGTACAAATGATCATTTACCTAGAATTCTATTATTATCTCTCTCTTCTCATCATGCTGTCGCATGTTATCTTTTTCTTTTGCGCAACTCAAATGCGTTGCTAAGATGGACGAGCTGTACATAGAAAAGAGAGTATATATTGAGTCACATTGAGTCACATTGAGTCACACAGCTGTACATCTCAACTTTCAAGGACTTTCTATAGCATTCAAAAACAACAGTAAATCCGTTTACATGTTGTGTTAATACTCCCATTGTTGAAAACTTATACTTTCAAGATGGCACATTATTATAATCAGTCAGCTATTTGTTGATAACCTTATACTAATATGCTATATGCTTCTACCAGTATATTGTAGAATATAATAGAAGTTCATCTCAATTAGTTAGTTGTGCATAGTGGATGGAGTATGGATTATATTGTATTATAGTGTTATTGAAATAGTTTGAAGCAGCAAGCACTCATGTATATGATTAGCTAGGTATTCCGTGAAATCTAGCTTAGTAGGGTAGGAGAGTATAGAAACAAAACATCCCATTAAACAATAAGACAGTTCCACGGTCTGTCGACAGTTGGCGCTGCCAGGGTCCGATGTGCATTTGTTCCGGCGACGTAAGCACATTGTCGACGCGAACTGACAGCAAAATGCCAACAGAACTAAAGCCCCGTTGAATACGTTAATATAATTACGCTACAATACTTGCGGACCCGTCACTTAACCAAGCATACTTTAGTGACGTACACAGTTCACGGGCCAAATGGAATGGAAACCTAGATGTCACATAGCCAACGCCAACACAGCAAATTGAATGCAAGAATCAATTTACATGCTCTTCGTCTTCTCATCACAGTCACAGACATCAAGATTCTCGCTAATTTTGCATTACTCTCTATCATTCATAACATGTATTTCCTATTACTTTATGCCACGTTCGTTAAGTCTAGTAGAGTTGTCAATTTAGAAGAACGAGGAGAAATGTATGTAGGTCAGGGCCGTAGCCAGAGGGGGGCTGGCCGCAGGGCTAAGCCCTGGTAAAATAATATTGAGCCCTGGTAAAAATAATCAGGCTTACATGTAGAAAACATAGTATAATTACGTATATCAAGATTAATGTGAATATTTGTAGCCCTAAAATCTAATTCTTAATATCCTAAATAATCACTAGGTTTACGGCATATAAATTTAGGATTCAGATATTAGGGTGATAAAAATGCAACATCGGACACAGCCTAAGAATAGTTTCATATAGTTTCTATTTTATGAAATATACCTAATATTAATATTTACTCTGAAGCATCAAGTTAAATCGAATTGTATAAATCACTTTTGTTTTTGTTGTTCTCAAGTGTTCCCATATAAACCCATAAATGTCAATAGTAGAGTACGTAAGATTTTCACTAAAAAAATTTAAAATATGCATTAAAAATATACTAAAATATGCTCGTATATATGTTCTTATATGCATGTAGGCCGTTATGTTTAATTATTACCAATACATAATTGCACATAAGACATTTTTTTTATTAAAAACTAAGTTCTTATTTCAATTCATCTATTTAAAATTTTAAATATAAATGTAACAATATCTAGAGACCGGTTGAGCCAACGCAACTTAAATTATCAATATTGCATTGAAATGATATGTCAAATAAATTATATTGCTGTTGTTTTTCTTTGAAGTAATAATTTAAAATTATCCAAATGTCAAAAATTTTGCAAAATATGCACTTATTTTACTTCGCAAAATTTGATTTTCTTAAAATTATGTAAGCATGCGCTTAATAGGCAATTTGCATATATTTCGAACTCTAGTCATTAGTTCACCATTAGAAGTTGTATTTATGTGAAGTAGAACCTAAATACTAAATGCCAAAATGCGTCATCGGATTACATGTGTACACGGGATTTTAGTTTTTCTATTCGCCTGTTCATTCTGCGGCAAAAACTGGTGAGTGCAACATTGTACAGCATTGTATAGCATTAAAAGTTGCATGCAAAACTGTTTTTACATTTTTTTATTACGTTTTTGATTTATTCACAATTTTTAAAATTACAAAATTCCTAAGGATCTCAAAATTTGCTTTAAAAAAAAGCACTACTATATCTGCGCTCCTAACTATTAGATATTTAGAAAAAAACTAAAACTAATATACGTAAGCCCTGGTTAAAAAAATATGAGCCCTGTCTAATATTTAGTTCTGGCTACGGCCCTGATGTAGGTATCGATTTACATGAAATGTAATGTGTAATAATAACTTTTATGCACGGACGTATCATAATTTGACAATTATACACGAATGTCTTTGACATAAACGCCGGGCTATAATGAGGCCCGCGGGCTATAATGAAACTTCAAACCAAATTATAACCTACAATATAAACAATTTAAACAGGCAACATGAAAAGTTTTTATTACAAGTCGAAAATTTTTATATTCTTTAATGAAAAATTAAAATTAATTTTGTGATATTTATATGGAAAACACGGAGATACACAAAATAAAACTCTAATCAAATGACATAATTAATAAACAAACAATAAACTGTTGTTCTCCGCTTTCATAGCAACACTAGATACTGGATGTACGATGTACGAGGACAAATTCTTTTCGATACAATTTTTCTAACACTCATAATTTGAAAATTTTCGTCCATGCATAAAGTTTTGTATGTACCACGAGCGTAACTTGCTTTTATGGCCTTTGACGTGTTTTTATCCCTTGGCCCACGCCTCGGGCTTAAAATCCCGCCGCAGGCCCTAAAAGCCTTCTTACGCTCTTAATACATAAATAACTATTTCGTTGAATCCTATATCCGATTTCAACATCAATGAAGTTTCAATTCGTAAAGTAATTATTTAAAATAACTATAACAATTGCTCGAATTCTCACACCATTATTTATTCTCTTACAACATTACAGGAATGTTGAAAAAAGTAATTTTGTTTGTACTCTTTAAAAGGTTGATAAGATTTGATTTTGACATAACAATGGAATAATATTATTTCATCGAACTGTCAATATTACTCAATTAGTAACGAAGGTCATTAATTGATAAAAATCAGTTGAATTATCGATATATTCAATGGTGAAATAAAAAATATAGCATTTCATTTAAAATCAGAAAGTTAGGGACTATTTTCAGTTAAACGGGAAAATAATATTAAATAGTTATTAAAAGGTTACGTAAGCTCGTCGTGAAACATTCTGTGTATCTCTTTTCGTTCACATATTTTATTTAATATGAAACGCGAATGCATTTCTTTATTTTTTAATTTCATAAGCTATATTTTTATACGACCTACTTATTTCTTTGTAATTCACCAATTCTTGTTAGTTGTATTTCTAGAATGAGCTTCTAATAAATATTATAAAAGACAGGACGGATATTACAATTTCTTTGATTTCTATGATTCATAATGAAAATAATTTAATATTTCATGAGAATTTTCCAATAAGAACATCTAACATTTAGTATTTATTCAGAAAGAATATTAAAAGAATTATATAGACTTCTCATTCTATATAAACTACAAGAAATAAAATTTTATACTCGTATAATACAGTAAGATTAGTAGAAACATTTATTAAACTAATAAAGAGCGATATAGAGTAACTAATTTAAAATTACATATTTCTTGGCAATATGCGTTATCGTCTATTTATATTGGACGTTATCTGCGTTCATAAAGTATCTTGACACGTTTTATTTCCCTGAAACTTAAATATAAAATATGTTAAAAAAGAAATAAAATTCATGTCATGCAACTTCGCATGTGTTTCATGTTAACTTTTATGAAATTGCTTATGTGTAATAACATCTCTACACTCACAGCGTGTTACTAAAATTCGAACATATATGAAGAAATTTTCATGTTTGAAACATAATTTTCGCGACTATTTTTAGCCTTATTTGCTCGGGATTATTTATTCGGAAAATATTACGGGTTGAATATTAAATTCTATATTTTTCAAATCTTTATAAAATGAATTTCTCTCTGAGATGTAAGTACCTGCCTTGCAGTACTCATATACAAGAAAAGGTATTTTTAAATAGCTTAGAAATACAAACACATTGACAAAAATATTATATTTTTACCTCTCGCTAAGAGAGGTATTGGATTCATGCTAAAATTCGCATGTTCAGAATAAGCACGATTTAAGGTTCCTAGAATCCGATTATAACATTTTTAAAATGATGTCTGTGTGTTTGTGGATGTGTGTATGTGTGTATGTATGTCTGGATGTTGTAGACACGATTCCTCAAAAACTATAAGACTTAAAAAATATTTAACTGCAGTTTCCTCAATCTGATATTCCTGGGAAGAGCTGAAAAGGTTTTGGTAACAAATGAACAACCGGAAGTAGTAGTTTCTTAGAAAATTTCTTCTAAATATAATTTTTTGGAAATTTTTGTTATTACAAATATTGAAGAACAAAATTCTCCATCTAATATACTTAAAATTTTTATTATATCTTGTATAGATATAGAGATAAAGACACTATAATATATAGCAGATTCTTATCGCAGAGGCTAAGGCACTAAGGAAACGACTTGACAAATTCAAATGTTTATAACATTGTTTGAAAATGACATATGTCAGTGTTAAAAATCAACAGTTTTAGTGGCTTTCTGATAGCTTTTTCTGGGAAGTATATTTAATCTTTCTTATTATTTTATTAATGAAATATTTGAAATTATAGGTAAAATGCATATATCCATCAGAAATACCGCCAATCTGATGAATTGGAAGACATATAGGAACTTCCTCATACAATGAAAAATAGATATAATTAGAATTATATGTGTGCAGAAGACATGTTAAATATAATAAAAAACAATATTTAGTTAAAGTTCTGTAATTTTTTGTTATAAATCGACGGTTCGATAGAGAAGTACAATACAATACTTATATAGGCTTATATGGAAATGGCGAGAGGTCTTGTGCTGGCCACAACAGATTTTTATAAATAATAAACTATATAATCCAGTCAATAGAGGTTTTTACCCTACAAAAGGTGAGGAAAAAACGATTTTAACATATCGCACCCCGGCGAGAATAGTGACACAAGTCAAAATTTAGAAATTCTAAGTTCATCAGATAAAATTAGTCAAAAATATGCTTCTAATAATCAGGAATAGTGACATAAATCAAGATTATATTTTTCGAGAGATGGAGCTTGTGTCGTTTCGTTTAAAGCTAATGTAAGTAACCTTACATTCGAGAACTGTCTTCTTTAATTTAAATTTTACGTAAAACTATTTTTTGGACTTGTGTCACTCTTCTCGCCGGGGTGCGATATGTTGTTTGGGTTAAGACGGAGATAAAAAAATCAAATTTGTGACCTTGGGGAAGCTCGGCGTGAGCCGCCTACTTGGACCAAAGGTGCAAAAAATGAGTTTTTCGCGATTATCTCAAAAACAGTGGCCCATATCAAAATTTTACAAGAATATAAAATAAAAGCTCGTTACTTTTTGTACCAAACTGGTCTTTACATTTTTTTACGTAGAATGAACTCTCAAAGAGGTATGTTGAAAAATAGGTAACCAGAACAACAATTTATGAAAGAACATTTAATCACTCAAAATACGCACAATATTAAGTTTTTAATACTTATTCTAATAGATTTTGTAATTTATAACAGTTTACATTCGTCGTGGCATCAAAAGGAGTAAATTATCGATGATTTTTTTAAATAATTATTGTCTACGCTTGCCCACAAATTCATCAACCACTCTGATCCGGTTCAAGATACGAAACCGCGGTTTGAAAATTTTAATTCAGCTTGGAATTCTCCTTTATATCATGTTAAACGATTTTTGCTCCGATGAGCGGTTCACGAATTATTAATAATTTAAACTTATATGAAATTTCTCTAAAATTTGAAACATCTGCAAATCGGCTTAGTTTTCATTTTTACCTCCCTAGAATCCATTTTTAACATTTTCACGATGATTTCTGTATGTGTGTATGTGTGTATGTGTGTGTGTATGTGTGTATGTATGTGTGTGTGTGTATGTGTAGGGATTTTGTCTTCACTCTAACTCAAATACTATCATTCAGAAAATTCTGAAACCTTGTATTTCCATCCCATTCTAATATGAATAGAAGCCATTAGATTTTGGTGTAAATCGGATAACCGGAAATGACACTTTACCTGAAGCTCATAATGGTTTTTCTTCAAAAAATACCATTAAATGCCATTTTTTCGCATTTTATGTCTTATGAAAATTAAAGATTATTGAATTTTCTACTGGAATACATTAATACTTTTTCTATATAATTTACACATAAATTTAAAAATAATTTTTTTTATTAGTCGCGAAGCCTAAGACACAATAATTCGTTTGTTACACAGTTCATATTTCAAATGAATGTAACTGACAGTTAATGTCACTGTCAAAAAACTAATCACTTTAAATTAATAATAGTGACATTTTAAAAAGAAAATAGTAAATAAAGCAATAGTTTTCTGCAATGGAACAGTTTGCAGCGGTAGTAAATACGTAAGTATGTATTTAAATTAATAAAAATTCAATAGCGGGAGGTTTTGTGTTGGCCACATCAGATTTTTTCTTCTGAATTTTTGACACGATTATAGATAAATATTATTGCGCATTTAATACGTCTCAAAATTTCTATGAAAAAATCAAAACTAAGCCGATTTGCAGATGTTTCAAATTTTAAAGAAATTTCATGTAAGTTTAAATTGTTAATAATTCGTGAACCGCTACATATTAGGCACTGATGAGTATTCAATAAAATGCCATTTATTACCCTTATGCATATACATAACAATCAATTTCGTCTCGTATCGTATCCTGCACAACTCTTGCAATAAATACTTATTTTTTGCACTTATTGAATTAATAAATATATCATCACGGCATATTACTCATTGCTGAATGTACCAACCAGATTTCGGTATTGATGACAGATTCGTACCGTACGGGCGTTTAGCAGTTGTCATCTCTAGCCAAAGGCACTCATTACTGATTTGGAGAGTGCACCACAGGGGCCACTATTTGTAGTCGGTCGGAATTGAATCAATAATTATGTGTTTTGTTGTTTGTTATAACTTTATTTATTCATAGATCCGTATATTAAAATTCATTGCCCCTGTTTTTGATTATTATAATGCATGATAAACCGTAATGAAAACAAATCAAACTAGCCCGTAAAGAAAAATCGTAAAATCTAATTTTAGCCCCCAATAAACAATGATTAATTACTATGAAACAAAACGCGGAACATGGGCGTCCGTGAGCTGGGCTTTCAGGGCAAGGGCGCCGGGTGTGGGGCGTCTTCTAGCAATGACAAATCGAACCGGTACCGGAAACAAAGCTTTTAGCACTGGCGTTTTGCCCAGTCATCAATTGTTTTTATGTAATGACTCATGGCGGACATTCATCACTAAACACCCCACTAAGCATTTACCCAAACTGCCCCCGAGAGGACCGAAAGAACAAATTTTGGTTAAGATGATGGATCTGATTAATTTTGTCACACAAAAAATGCAATTTCTATTGGTAAAACGTCAACACTGAGAAATATTTCTCGTAAGATAGATGAATATTATTTTTACCTCCCGCTACCCTTGGTAAGGGAGGTATAGGGATCGTGCTAAAAATCTCATATCGAGATTTTAGTAAATGACCACGTTTTAAGGTCCCTAGAATCCAATTTTAACATTTTCACGATGATGTCTATATGTGTGTATGTATGTGTGTATGTATATGTGTGTATGTATATATGTGTGGATGTGTAGGGATTTTGTCTTCGCTCTAAATCAAATACTATCATTCAGAAAATTCTGAAACCCTGTATTTCTATCCTATTCTAATATGAAAAGAAGCCATTAGATTTTGGTGTAAATCGGATAACCGGAAATGGCACTTTACCTGAAGCTCATAATGGTTTTTCTTCAAAAAATACCATTAAATGCCATTTTTTCGCATTTTATATCTAATGAAAATTAAAGATTATTGAATTTTCTACAGGAATACATTAAACTTTTTCTATATATTTTACAGATAAATTTCAAAATAATTTTTTTTATTAGTCGCGAAGCCTAAGATAAACAATAATTCCTTTGTTACACAGTTCATATTTCAAATGAATGTAACTGACAGTAAATGTCACTGTCAGAAAACTTATCACTTCAAATTAATAATAGTGACATTTTAAAAAGAAAATAGTAAATAAAGCAATAGTTTTCTGCAATGGAACAGTTTGCAGCGTTAGTAAATACGTAAGTATGTATTTAAATTAATAAAAATTGAATAGCGGGAGGTTTTGTGTTGGCCACGTCAGATTTTTTCTATTACATATTAATAATACCTTATCCTTAATTTAATATAATGTTTCATCATTTTATTTTTAAAAGTGTCACGTTGATGATTGCGTGACCAGTTGGGATTCTGACGACCCAAATTCAATTTCGATACGATCATAAATTTTTATACATTTGTTTCATGAACGAATATTTAGACAAATTTAATATTTTTTAACAATTTAATAGCTTATTTTTGTATGAATCTTTAATAAATAGTATTTTATATTAAACAAATGTTTACCTTTCTTTTTCTTTGCATGTATTTCTCAAAAATGCTTCTTCAAATATTTACCAACAACTTTTACAAATTACTTTTGAAGGACTTATTAAAAATTCTTCAGTCTTTACTTAAGTGTTAACACAAGAAGATTAAAAATGTTTTACTCCAAACCTTTTAAAGTTCAATATATTTTAAGAAATATGCGAAATTTTGGTGACAAACGATATTTTGATAAAATTTTAATAGCAAATAGGGGTGAAATATCTTGTAGAATAATAAATACAGCTAAAAATATGGGAATTAAAACAGTTAGTGTATATTCGGACCCAGATTATAGATCAGTAAGTATTTTTTTTACAATATACATCAAAAATTCATATTTAAAAATAAATCTGGTGCAAAATTAAGTATGTTAATAATATTTTATACAGAAACACGTACTGTTAAGTGATGAATCAATGAACATTGGCCCAGCCTCTGCAAACGAATCTTATTTGAACATGGAAAAAATTTTAGACGCCATCAAAACATCCAAGTCACAAGCAGTTCACCCAGGATATGGTTTTCTATCTGAAAACGCCAAATTCGTTCAACTATTAGTATAAAATATTCTATTTCATATATTTTGTGTTAAAAAAAACACTGGTTTTAGGAGAAAGAAAACATATCATTCATTGGTCCTTCATCAGAAGTGATTCAAAAAATGGGAGACAAACTAGAATCGAAACGTATAGCTATTTCAGCAGGTGTGAATACTATACCTGGATTTGATGGAGTTGTTAAAAATGAAGAACATTGTATAGAAATAGCAAAAGAAATAGGATATCCAGTGATGATTAAAGCTTCTGCAGGAGGTGGTGGAAAAGGAATGAGGATTGCTTGGAAAGAAGAAGATATTAGGTAGGTAAAAAAGTTTATCGTTTAAGTATTAGTAGATATTTACAGCCCGATTCTCAAAAAAGTTTAAGCTAATCCTCATTTTTGGATAAGTGAATTCTAGTCTATTCCGGAATTTAAAATTTAATCATAATAATATTATCAAAATATCTGATGTGGACACCTCATGACTTCCTTGTACGCCTGTTAAACTGTACACATTTTGTTAATATTTACAATATGTATTATAACAGACCCAATCATAAAATTACGCATATTTGATATAATTTGACATTGATATTAAATTCTTTATTTTTATGTTATTTTTGTCCTAATCCATAGCAAACTTAAACAAAAACCAAAAAGTACATAATTTTTAAATTCACATATCTCGCTTATACAAAGAGCTAATTTAATAATGCTTGATGTGTTAGACTAGACGCAGAATTCAATTCTCTAAAACTTTTATTTGAAGCATTTATTTCTAAAATCAAAATAACCATTTTTTAAGAAAAACTGATAACCAGTAATTTTTCTTATTTACCTCGCGAATGAACCCGCCTCGTATCGTAGATGTAAAAATCCCCGCCCACTGCCCTCCCAATCCTTGCACCACATCTATCTACCTAACAGCGCTGCGCCGGCCGTGAATTCATTTATTTATCTTGCGTATTTTCTTAATTTTATGTTATCTCCTAAACTATACGACCAAAACACATACTGTAAAGGACAAAGTCATTAAATTTTCGTGATAACAAACTTATTTATTTTTATATGGATTTATATGTTGTACCTAATAAATATATCCAAACATCACCTTATAATTTTTCTGTTACTTTTAACATAAAAACCGTTATTGTTTCAAATATATAAGCTAGATATATACTGTGGAAGATTTTTTTATAGTACTAATATTTTGCAATACATTGAGTTCATTTTATCAAACTTTTTGGTTAGCGCACGCCGATAAAGCAGCCAATCAGCTCAATTTTCTTCGAGTTGATTTACAAATTTAGTGATTTCATACTAAAAACTAATTTTTAATCACAATAAAACATAGCCTATGTCACTCGGAAATACTGTAGCTTTCTATCAGTGAAAGAATTTTCAGAATCGGATCTGTAGTTCCAGAGATTACCTCCTACAAACATACAAACAACTTTACTTCTTTTTAATATTAAACCAAAATAATGAATCTGTGTGTAAATATTAGAGAGGGCTTCAAATTGTCCACCCAAGAAGCATTATCCAGTTTTGGTGATGGAAGAATCCTCTTAGAAAAATTCATTCAAAAACCCCGCCACATAGAAATACAAGTTCTTGGTGACAAATATGGAAATGTAATATATTTAGGCGAAAGAGAATGCAGCATACAACGCCGAAATCAAAAAATTATAGAGGAAGCACCAAGGTATATAACACCATCTAACATATTCACAAATAATTTTACTATTTTTAGCACATTTCTCGACGAAAAAACTCGTAAAGAAATGGGAGAACAAGCAATTATGCTTTGCAAACTACTAGGATATTCTTCTGCAGGAACAGTAGAGTTTCTAGTAGATGAAAATAAAGATTTTTACTTTCTAGAAATGAATACAAGGTTGCAGGTAGAACATCCAGTTACTGAATGTATTACTGGAGTTGATTTGGTTGAACAAATGATTAAAATTGCTGCCGGACAAAAATTAGATTTAAAACAAAATGATATTATGTATAAAGGATGGGCTATTGAAAGTAGAATATATGCTGAAAATCCGTTTAAAAATTTTGGTATGCCTTCTGTAGGTAAAATTAATAAATACATAGAACCACAAATTGAAGGGGTATGTAAAATACAAAATTATAAGTGTGAATTTAAATTAATACAAAATATTTTAGGTACGTTTCGATACTGGAGTTACAGTAGGTAGTGATATAAATGTATATTACGATCCTTTAATTTGTAAATTAATTTCTTACGGAGCGACTAGAGAAGAAGCTATTGAAAAAAATATCAAAGCTTTAGATTGCTATGTTATTCAAGGTAAATATATTATAATACAAATAACAAAGTACATAATAATTGTATTTTAGGTGTAACACACAATATTCCACTTTTACGTGACATACTAACAGAAAATAAATTTCAAAATGGTGATTTAAGTACGAATTATTTAAATGAAACTTATCCAGATGGATTTAAAGGGCACAAACTTAAAAAGGATGAACTTAATCAACTTCTAATTTTCAGTTCTGCTGTATATGCTTTGTTAGAAGATCGTAACCGGTACTTAAATCCAAACAAATTATTTAAAAATTGGTGCGTTGAATTAGGTATTCAAAACGAAAAACATTTAATTGAGATTAAAAAACTGGACCAATTTTATGAAATAATAATAAACAATGATGTATTTCACATTGACGAAAATATAAATATATCTTCTCCATTAATTCAAACAAAAATTAATAATGAAAATTGTGTATTTCAACTTGTATCTAGAGATGGTATTGGCAATTTTGAAATAATGTAAGTTTATAAAAAAAATCTTACCCAACACACAAATTTAATTATCACATTTTAAGATACAACGCCAACCGTTTTAAAGTATCAATAACTCCTTTACACATTACCAAATATTTATCGTATATGCAAAATCGTCCGAAATCAAAACCATCTAAATATTTGAAAGCCCCAATGCCTGGTTTAATTAAAAGTGTATCTTGTAAAATAGGCGATAAAATTAATACAGGACAAGAAATATGTGTTTTAGGTAATATGAAATACTCGTAAATAAATAATTTTTGATATAATAATAAAAATGTTTCAGAGGCAATGAAAATGCAGAATTGTATCTCCGCTTTAGCTGATGGTAAAGTGAAAAGTATTAATATTAAAGAAGGAGATATTGTAGCGAATAATGATATTCTTGTTGAATTCGAATAAGTTTTGATGATTATAAACTAAATATACCGGGTGTCTACTTGAAATCCATAATACAGTTATTTTTGTCATTTTGCTGTAGTTTCGACCCGTTTCGACAACTTTTTTATTTACAACTTTTCTCTAAAATTAATATTTTAGAGAAAAGTTGTAAATAAAAAAGATGTTCAGAATTAAAAATTGCACAATATGGGACTAAAATTAATCACAATTTCTTTTTATTTTACGAAAAAAACACAAATTAAAATTTGCAATTTACAGCATATTTCAGAGTGCCTTTGAATTACTGATATTTTTTTGACATTTAACTTTTGTTATATTATTATTATAATTAATTTTGAATGTTATAAAAATATACCATTCATGAATCATTTTATACTTTCTTTTTGTGTTTAATTATACTTTTAATAATTATGTAAAATTATTTATTGGAAATAGTAGAATTATGATATTGTCAAATAAAAAATTAGACATCAGTAATTCAATGGCATTCTGCAATGTGATGTAAAATGCGAATTTTAATTTACGTTTTTTTTTACAACTTTTTTCTAAATTTAATAAGTCAGTAACTATAGCAAAATGAAACGGATTTCAAGTAAACACCCGTTATGTATATACCATTAAATTTTATATATTTATTATATGCATATTAATAAAGATAATATTAATGGGAAGTGTGTTGTTTCTTGGCTGGATAGTTGATTAAATGAAAGCCTTCTTCAGGAGATGAATGTTAAGAAAAATGTTCTGCGGATAATATTTATGTTTTTAATATACAGTGTGTCCCATTTAGAGGTGCCACCATTGGGATCTCGAGAACTATAAGAGATACGATGTCGGTTAAATGGAACTTTTTGTGCACCTTTGGGAGGTCATCTCTGATGTGCTTTTGTTTTTCCAAAAATTCTCATAGGACACTAGATAATGACGAAAAACTAAATATTGTTGATTTTTTCTTTCTCAAATAACTTCTAAACTATTAGTAATTGAGAAAAACGTTTCAAATATAAAAGATAGATATTTTTATTAACTAAACAGTGGCGTACGAAATAAATTTTTATATCCGTAAATTTTCGAGATATAACACAAACTTATATTTTTTTAAATGGAACCCATATCTGATTTTAGTTTCAAAAAAATCAATATTTTTTTCTCTTTTCAATAGTGTTAGGGTTATTATGTTTTATATTTATTTTGCTCCTAAAATTTAATTTTTCTCTTTATTTTCCTGATTTTTCTAATTATATCCCAGAAAAACATTATTATTTTTATTAATTATATTGTATTTGATCAAAATAATTTGTTTTATGCCTTTATTACTTAATATTTTCATTCTAGACTCATAATTACAAATTACACTATGATGTGCCAAGGGCGACCTGATACAAAATATAAAAATTAATTTGATACGAATTTTGAGCAAATATTTTTAAGGAAATAAATTATTTAAATACAAGAAGTATTTCCAAATAGAAATCTACCAATATTTTCAAAATAATTGTAAATTTAATACAAAATAAGGAAAAAATAATAATTTTTGAAGGCAAAACAAATATAAAACATAATAACCCTTACATCGTTGAAAACAGAAAAAAATATTTATTTTTTTGAGACTAAAATCAGATATGGGTTCCATTTAAAAAAATATAAGTTTGTGTTATATCTCAAAAATTTACAGATATAAAAATTTATTTCGTACGCCACTGGTTAGTTAATAAAAATATCTATCTTTTATATTTGAAACTTTGTTCTCAATTATTAATAGTTTAGAAGTTATTTGAAAAAGAAAAAATCAACAATATTCAGTTTTTCGTCATTATCTAGTGCCCTATGAGAATTTTTGGAAATATAAAAGCACATCTGAGATGGCCTCCCAAAGGCGCATAAAAAGTTCCATTTAACCGACATCGTATCTCTTACAGTTCTCGAGATCCCAATGGTGGCACCTCTAAATGGGACACACTGTATTTAAGATTATATAAATTATTACAAACAAATTATAAAATCTACGCAAATGGTGAGATATTTCTACAAATTTCTTTCGAATAGTAATGTAGATTTTAAATATACAAATATTGAATATATCATTCAAGTACTCCGCAATTTAATATTAAATGTGACTGAATTCCAAGAATACATTATTAATATTAGTAGCATACAAGTTCCTCTAATACTGTCTTAATTACATACTAATGGAAGATTGTTGTATTGGGGGTATTCCACTCAATTTTTTTATTATTTTAGTATTAAAAAATCTTAATTGTTCCTAGTTTAACAGTATTTTATTTTCGAGAAATCAGTGTAACGTCACATTTCCCCTATATTTGTCTTTCTCACACACACTGCTCTGAGTACGCTGCGAGAAAAAGATAACAATTGTATGACGTCAATTTTCCCTTTTAGCAAATGTGGAATATCTCGTAAAGTAATTATTTAAAAAATGTTTTCATTGTTTTAACTATTATTTATTGAGCCATAATTTATGTTAAATTGAATTTTTAAAAATTTTTTTGTTATGGTGGAATACCCCATTAACGTATTAAATCAAATCAAATGTAATATTTTCACTTTATCGCAATGATGCAGATTACCAGGGTATATACAATATTTGCAAGACATATGTAAAATGTTGTGTAAGTTGAATCTGTGGTTTGGACATTGGACAAGTACTTTGTTACTTGTGTCTGTCTTTAGTTGTGTGTTGTGTGTAAAGTCTTCGTGAACCCGTTTGTAGTTCGCGCTCTCCCACAATGCTTTTCAATGAATCTCTCTTCTCATTTCTTTCGTTCTCTCTCCTTCACGTTCAGTTTACTCAGCGATTGATTACCTCAATGTTTGAAAATGGCGTCCGGCCAACGGGCGTTTACCCAGAAACTGTCAAAGTAAGTTTTAAAATCAAAATATTTAATATATTCACTTTTTAAATCTATTCTTTTTTCATCTTTAGGCAACATGCAGCCGATGTACGTCGCACGGTGCAATATTCTGGCAAATCAGGCCTATTTACTGGGACTTATTGTTCTGTAAGTATTTTAATGTGATGAGAAATAAATAAAATCGATATTAATTAATGAATTTGATACATAGGGTTGGTCTAGCGACGTAGTAGAACCTCTCGACTATGAGGATTTCCTTGCACAACATCATATGCTGATTGACAGAGACCCGTTGAGTCATATACTTGATTTTCCTCCTGGAGATGTTGAAGTTTCTCTCATTCCAAGGCAGATGAGGACTTTGGAGCCCTTTGTACCAGAAGAAAAATTGTAAGAATAATGTCATTATTTTCTATATTTAAGTATGTTTATCTAACTCACAATACAATCACAAATAATAGGTCTGTTCGTTTGTATGGTTCTAGCTGCACTAACTTGTAATTTTTTGAAAAATATGTTCGTTTGTGTGTTCGAAGTTGTCTGCACTGTGTTCGTTTGTAGTCGTGCATGTTGCACTAACTTGTCTTAACTGTACTACCTCCCGAGCTAGTACACTTAGTGCAGTGCGCAGTGTTTACAACGATGTCACAATTTGTCACATAGGTTGTCGTGTATACTTGTAACTATAATTTTTTCATTAATCTGCAAAATCTTATTCTATATTCTAAAAATGAATCAAAGGAAATGTATTTTAAGAATACCAAAGAAATAAAATGGAAAAATAAGTAATATATCACTGCATACAAAATATTTATTAAAAAAAATGTTTTAATTTAACTGAAAACTATTAAAATCGATATAGATATGTGTAATTCACATTTAGTACAAAAAATAAGCATTAATGGATTTTTCATATTGAAAGAATTGCAATAAATTGTAACTAAATGGAAAAATCATTATACATATATTCATAAATGGCGTTGCTAGTTAACCTACAATCTGCACTAACTTGCCTAATTTGTGTTCGTTTGAATTTCGAAAACAAGTCTGTACTTCGTTGCACTAAACTACACTGTGACGTATTCTCGGTACATTTTGTACAAGTAAGTGTAATACAAACGAACAGACCTATTGATTTCGCACTTTTTGATGCTCAGAATGCTAAGAATAGTATTAATGAGAGAAATGATTGCTTAACTGCATATGAGATGTTAAACACTAGGCCAGGTATATTAAACTCTAGTTAGGGTTGGTTTTTCAATATCTGGTTAAAATTTTAACTAAGAAATAAATAAACAAAATTGAAACGAAATGAACTGTCAAATGACAGATTTGTCATTCGACACAACAAAACGATTCAATATTGTTTACTTAACTACAAGTTAAAATTTTAAGCAGATATTTAACTGTCAGTTAAAAGAAAAATATGGCAACGTATTATAGCATAAGTTGTAAAAATTACACATGCCAATTTTTCGATGCGATATTTTTTGTTTTAACTGACAAGATCAATGTCGCATCGAGTTAATGTTAATACACGTATATGTAGTGTAGTTTAGACAATATTGATACTATGTTTTTCATATAATCAAAAATTTACAGTAAAATCTATTTTGAAATGTATTATTTCAAACTAATGTGTTTTTAATATCGCCAGAATTTTTAAACATTTAACTGTTCCTGTATCTATATACAACAGAACAATGTAATATAGGAGTCCCCAAACTGCCGGCTAAAGGTTTATGTCCGGTCCGCGGTAATTTTTTAACTGTTCTTCATATACAGGTTAGTTAAAAGTATGGAGATGGCGATTTATTGTCGTTAATATTCATTTTAGGAAATTATGTTCAATACAAAAGTTTTTTAAGAAATTTTGATCTACATTTGAGAATACTTGATTTTTTTTTCTTCAATTGTTTTTGAGTTACGCTTGTCCGCGTAATTTTTTTTAAATTGGAACATATTAATTTTACTCTACCATTCGATAGTGTTTTTTTCTCTTTATAACAGTATGTTTGTAACATTTTTACAATTAAAAACACCGGTTCAAGTATTTACGAATAGTAGGTACATCTCAGATAGACAAAAGCGAAGCGATAAACAAACTTGAACGATGTAATTTACTTAGTTATTAATTTGTTTTTAATGATAAGATTATGACCGACAACTTTATTGGAAATAATTTTGTCTATCTTAGATGAACCTACTATTCGTAAATACTTGAACAGGTGTTTTTCCTTGTAAAAATGTTTTTAAAATAAATTGAAAAACAAAAAAACAAGCATACTGTTGTATAGAGAAAAAAACACTCTATCGAATGGTAGAGTAAAATTAATAGGTTCCCATTTAAAAAAATTACGCGGACAAGCGTAACTCAAAAAAAATTGAAGAAAAAAAAATTTAAGTATTCTCAAATGTAGATCAAAATTTCTTAAAAAACTTTTGTATTGAACATAATTACCTAAAATGAATATTAACGACAATAAATCGCCGTCTCCATACTTTTAACTAACCTGTATATTAGTGCATTTCTTTAAGTTTTCAGTAATATTCAAAAGTACAATTATTTATCAACTTGTTCAAAAGAATTCTCATTTTCCAAACTTCAATAATTTGTCGATAACTTTGTTGAGTCACATACCAAATTCTAAAATTTAAAAATTCATATCTCGCTTATTATGTAATTTTTTAAAGTGACGTTTGCGCTAAAATTCTTAATTCATCCTTTTCTTCCAGAAAAAAAAAATGCCATAGAACCCCATTGTGAGAATATTATATTTGATATGTATAAATGATTTTGTTTCCTTTTTCAGAGATGACCTATCTCCCCATGTTCAATCCTGCGTCCGTTGCTACACATCCGACTGGAAACTCGTCCGCTATTTACATCGCCATTATAGCAGCAGTGTTTGCGCCCGATCATGGACTCCCAAACACTCTGTCCTTACCTCCCCTCGCCAAGAATTCGAAATCGACTTCCAGTCTTCCAGCGAACCATCCGAATACGATCTCAGCAGCAGTAGCTGCAGCAGACAATCCCTGGCTTCCTCTGTATCATCTTGCACAACAGACACTTTAACCCCTAGGAATTCATGGGCGAGCTTCGATCTCAGGAATTCAGTAGGCGACCCGCTGATACCTGAACTGTTAGAGAGAACTGCTCCGGAGACTGTTGACCAGTTGAATGAATCGAGGAGACAAGAAGATAGACAGGAGAGTTTGTTTAGTTTGTATCATGTGACAGAAGTGGAAGAACCGGTGGAGAGAAGATTGTTGGCTGAATGTCCGAGTGAGCATCAGGGGCATAGAATTCTCGTAAAGTGCCTTCAGTTAAAGTAAGTACAAAACAAATTACTTCCCTTATAATAATCAGTATCCCTAACCTACGGGCCGCGAAAGGTTTATGTCCGGCCCGCGGTAATTTTTTAACTTTTCTAAAATCAGCTTGTTCAAAACAATTTTCCTCATTTTTCATGCTGTCGAAAACTTTGTCGAGTTACAATTTCTTTATTGAAGACCATGTTCATCAAAATATTGTATAATTGTAGAAATATTTTGCAAGTTAATTTAATGAATTTAAAAGTAATTCACAAAAGTTCCAGCTTTTCCAAAATACTTTTGAAGTTGTGATCAACGATGTTGACGAGAATTTACAATTAGAATTCCTTGACTTTAATTTAATGATGTATTGGAGTTACAATTTAAAAATGTAAATATGATTCACTTTTGTACATTAATGAAAGAATATGAATAACCGAAAATAATGAAAAATTGCCAAAAAATTATATCAATTTTTGGGATTACGCATATTATGCAAAAATATAATTTAAGATTATTTACATTTATAATTCAATAATATTTCGGGCCGCCATAATTTTTAAATTTCGTATGTTGCCCAGTTTTCAAAAAGGTTGGGGGCGCCCTGTTCGAGCCCCTGTTCTAAATTATGGTATATCTACATTTCATGTTTTATATACGTATGTATCCCGAATTATGATACACAAAACTCTCATATTAGATTATCTTTTAAATTGAAATTTAAAATTTATGCACTTAAAGTATATCATAAAATAATAATAATAATAATAATTTTTTCGTTGCAACCCACCATTGTAAAGAAATACTTTTGTTTTATTAATTAGGTAAGGTATTAATACGCATGATTTTTATTGATCAATATCCGTAATATTTTGGTGCGTTGTGTCAGCTGCATGTTGTTTACACATAATAGATACCGATGCAGTTTATAATTAATTAATTAGCATTTAATTCCTTTGATTTGATGATTTCTTTGAAAACTGCTATTTTTGAAATTCATATTTTCTTAAATCCAAAGTTTATCAATAGGATGTGACCAAAATAACATTATTTAGTAATTTACTCATCATTTTATTATAAGTCTGCGAACCACTGTTTTTTTATTTCAAATATACCCATATTACCTACGTCACAAAGCAAATTTAAAATTCGGACCTTAATATCTCACTTATTTGGAGGAATTTTTAACTCTGACTTTCACATGTAGTCTTATATTTTTATGTACTTCAAGAATAATTTTTAAATAAATATCGTAGAATAACCTATTACAGAGTTAAAAATAATGTACCCTTATTTTTTAAATTGTTAAATAATAATATAATTCCAGGAAAACGGCATTTAAAAAATACAGGTATGTAATTTTTAACTCGTATTAATAATATAATAATATTTTCTCTAAGTTTAATCAAGGTTACATACTCCATTCTCAATACATAACAATAAAATTAAAATAAAACAAAATCCTCGAAAACCCATCTATAATCTACAAGACCACTTAATTTTGATAAATATGCACCTAAAAAAAACTTGTTACATATTTTATATAACCATCCACAGACAAAACGTCTTTATAGAAATGTACGAGCCCCTTTCCATATCAGTAACCCCCTTTTAAAAATTAATTTATGTTGACTTAACTAATAGAATTTATAATAATAATAATAATAATTAATTAATTAATAAATTGAATCTTTACTTTTTATTTATAATGAAGATTTATAGCGTAATTTTAAATTAAATTTTTAGTTCAAGTTTAAAAATTTATCGGTATAACGGTAACACAAATCTAATATATGAAATTTTATATTATTTGTCAGTATTGCGTAACATCGCTTTTTATTGTAAATTGATACTGTAATTTTTAGACATTTTATTTAATAAAACCTTACAGTCTTACTATTTAAATTTGTTTATTTTTTCAGTTTTTCTTGAATTTTTGCTAAAGCTAAGTATTATTTCATTTTACATTGGAACAGTAAAATATTTTAGAAAACATATCTTGGTGTGTCATTAGAATGACAAAATGTCTGTAATATTAATAAAAATTGACGATAATTTATGTTAGTTATTATTTGTATCATATATTAGCTAAATAAAATTAAATTAAAGCAGGTGGGCCAAATGATGTGAGAAGGGGCTCGTATACCATAATTTTAACTCTGTTTTCTTTTCTCTTCTGTAGGTTGGAGTTAGAAGTAGAGCCATTCTTTGCGACAATGGCCCTGTATGACGCCAAAGAAAAGAAAAAACTATCTGAAAATTTTTACTTTGATATGAACCCAGAGAATGTGAAACGCATGTTAGGCGGTCATGTTCCTTACAGTGATATTAGTTCTTTAAGTCGAGCTTGTATTTTTGATATCACTCATCCTAGTCCAGATCTTTTCATTGTTGTACGATTAGAAAAAGTACTTCAGGGAGATATAAATGAGTGTGCTGAACCTTATATGAAAGACGACAAAGTTGTAAGTTATTTGTAAGAAAATAAGGGAATCATTTTAAGAATTTTGTTTGTAGAATCGTCAAAAAGTAAAAGAAAATGCTGTGATAATGTGTGAAAGACTTGGAAAATATCGCCAAGCTTTTGCGTGGACTGCAATATATTTAATGAATGTGATCAATGGTGTTAGTTCTTTAGAACGCGATAGTGATAGGGACTCAACTGGATCTTCCTCAAATACTAATAGCCTTGAAAGAAAAATTTCAAGTAGCGGTTTGGAGCAATTAAGAAGACGCGCTACTGATATGGGAAGTTTAACTCGTCGTGGATCTCTGGAAAGAAGATCTGATAAAAGACGTAGTTGGTCTCCGGATAATTTTGTTCATGGACTGGACACATTCCGGCCCTTAACTTTAACTGTTACAAGCTTCTTTAAACAGGTATTACTACATAATTCATTAATGGGGTTCTATATCATTTTTTTTTTTAATTTTTTCTGAAAGAACAGGGTGAACTAAGAATTTTAGCGCAAACGCGACAAAAAACAATTGTAATAAACGAGATATAAATTTTTAAAGTTCAGAACTTTGCGTGTGACGTAGCATGTCGTCTACAGTGGTCGACAAACTGTTTTAAAGGATACCAATATTTCATGTTCGCATAGCTAAAATATTGTTATACAGGGTGTCTCAATAAGCTTGCTCACTATTGGTAACTTTTTTATTTGAAGAGATACGAGGTTGGTTAAATTAGCAAAATTGTGCCATTTTATATTAGAAAATTGGTCATGTAGACAAAATGAAAATTGTGTCAGCGGTTCTCAAAATTTGGGACAAAATATATATTTTTTAAATGGAACTATATATTTTTTATTATCTTATTGGAAAGAGTATTTTTTTTCTCTTTCCAAAAAGGTAATGTTGTTTATCTATAATTTTTTCAAGTAAACGAGTTATTTGCGGTTAAAAATTTAAATTTTGTAAACTATTTTATTAGTTTTTTAGTCAAGTAAGCCATGGAAACAATTGATTCTTTGTTTGTTTGACGTTTAATAATTTCTCCCGTAAAGTTCTCTGTGTTTAATAATGTTTAATAACTTTACAAATGAAGAAAAGTTAGATATGATCTTGCTATATGGAAAGTTATATCTAGACATCAGTTACGTAGAACGGTCGGCTCTCTTTCCAAAAGAGTTTAAATGTGCGAAAGAAATAATGGCATTCAATTTGAATATTTTCTTTGTTTTGTTATTACTGTAAAATAAATTAATAAAATAATAATTTTATAAAAGACAGTTGTTTGCATAGTTTACTTGACCTAAACTAATAAAACATAATTTTTATCTTTAAACGTAAATAACTCGTTTATTTGAAAAAATCGTACATAAATAACATTACCTTATTGGAAAGAGAAAAAAATACTCTTTCTAATAAGATAATAAAAAATATACAGTTCCATTCAAAAAAAAATATATTCTGTCCCAAATTTTGGGAACCACTGACACAATTTTTATTTTGTCTACATGACCAATTTTCTAATATAAAATGGCACAATTTTGCTAATTTAACCAACCTCGTATCTTTTCAAATAAAAAAGTTACCAATAGTGAACAAGCTTATTGAGACACCCTGTATATGAACTGGTACGTTATATTGATTGACAATATTGTAACTATAAACTATGGCGGCGGATGGCGCTGGATTTGTCCATTCATTATTTCTCTGTGGGCGGACGCGCAAATCTCGCTTTTAAAATCAGGCATCCAATCAAATTGCTTAGAACTAATTAATATTTAAACAAAAAAAAAATCACTAAAATTCATTCATTTACTTTTATTTTTACTTTATTATCTAAGTTAGTTAAAATTTGATTATGGTAGTAGTGTCCCATTAGGCAGAAAATTATTTGTAATCTTTTAGGAAAGTGAACGGCTGCGCGATGAAGACCTCTACAAAGTTCTTCAAGAACTCAAACGGCCGTGTCAAGTGATGAAGAAATTAAAATGCATCCCTGCTTCGCTAAAACTGGACATTTCTCCCTGTCCGCAAGAAGTAAAATATAGTTTAACTCCAGAATTGGCAAAATTACAGCCTTACCCAGGTACCTACCTATAAATTAGAACGTAGTGCTAATATTTTATTTGCATTCTATTTGTTTTGCTTGCAAAGATGATGTCGGTAAGTTGATTTTCGACAGATCTGGAAACTGTTACATTGTTTGTGATAAGAAAAGGAAAGGTATTGTTTGCATGCGTTATTCCTAAGTTGCCTCTTTGTAAAATAATTCCCAAATATTATTTTATATTGTAAATATTTTATTTTTGTTATAGATGACAAGAATAGACCAACTAAAGAATTATTAGAGTATCCGGCTAAGGAAATTTTAGTGCCTCACTATACGTATCATAATTTGCTGTTCGTAAGCCCAAAGGAACTAAATTTTTCGAACAGAACAGGTAAACTATATATTTTATATACAGTTGGGTGTAAAATGTTTTGAGCCAAACAGATTTTTAAACTATATCATATATTGTAAAGGTGATATAAAAATGAACCAATTATAGTAATAAACATATGAATTTGTGCGTAAAATAGTTTCATATTATAAACCAGAAACTATGTAAATAAATTTATGTAATAAGAAAATAATTTATGATGCTGTGCAAAAATATTACGCCAAAGATATACGTGTTTCAAAACTACAAAAAAAATCAGTTGAATTTTTTTATTTTTGTGATTTTTTACTCCATATTTAATAGTTCATCATAATTCCTTTTCATGCAAACACTTCAGTACACCGTCGAGGCATTGATTTAATTAAATTTGTAATACTGTCTGTTGGTACATTTTACCAGTCATATTCTAAATGGTTGCATAATTCAGGCTTGTTTTCCTCTTCCGACGCGTATTTTTATCTTCTGCCATAAATGTTTCACTGGATTTAAATGCGAAGATTATGGTAAACAGACAATAATTCAGACTTTTGTTGTCCTAAAAATTATTTTGCTACTTTCGAATTGTTTAGGATCGTTGTGCTGTTGAAACCTATCCCCGCGGGCATTTTTTTTTTTTCACAGCATAAGGAAGTATGTTTTTCTAAAATATGTCTGGACATTAGAGAATCCATAGTACTATTCATATACCTATTAACTAATATATTGCTAATGCTCGTATTTTTCCCATAAGAGTAGGTGAAGGAAACACTGTGAAATGGAAATATCATTTCTGCATAAGTCTATCTCACACAAACACCCAACCGGCAATTATGCGCATGCTCGGAAATCTTGACTACCATTGGCTACCGCTGACAGCGTCGCTGGCTGAGCTGCGTTCCAAAATCTTACTCTTATGCCCGTATTCACCAACATCAAATAAATCTTCGAATAGCTTATTCATTGAATAAGAGAAAAATATCGCATCAAAATATGACAGCTAGAATAAATACCTTCATTTGTGTTATGGTTTCGATGCGAAATTTTCATCTTATTTAATGAATAAGCTATTTGAAGATTTATTTGATGTTGGTGAATACGGGCATTAGAGTACGAAATTATTCAAAGTCGTTTTAAAACTAATAACTTTACTCTCAGAGTTTACTCAACCTGTTCCAAAACAGCCAGAGTTTACTCCAAAGTGATGTTCTACTTAATCTACTAACGATGAGACGAGGAGGGTATAAAAATTATTCCACAATATTTCCGAACGTAGATGCTTACGATTCTTAACATATCAAAGTAATTTGCCTTCTTGAGGAAGAACACATGCTTTTGGTTGAAAATAAACATAAGTAAATACGTTGGCGTGTATTACGAGCATACTTTTATAATAAAAGCGCTTTTATGGAGCGTACTTCCACATTATATTGAGGAGAGTGCTCCATAAAAGCGCTTTTATTACGGGCTTGACATTAATGTTGTAATTATAAGTAGTTTTGTTAGTTTTATAAAATTATTTTTAATTTAGTTTCAATTTTGTACTTCAACAAAACTCTCATTCGTTCCATAACACATCATACTCTACGCCAAAACTCGGTATTCTTGGTTTTGGAACGCTGCCCTGGTGATGCAGCGAGCACATGGTTTGACTTTGACGTTTGATTTCATTTCTGTTTGTAGTTGCACTTCGAAAGTATTTGCTTCGTGTTTCATACAGTAATTTATTGTCACCTAAATAAATTAATCCTGACCAGATTGTATTCCTATTATTTTTACAGTACAACAAAGTAAATTATTTAATTCAAATTTAGCACTAGAATATGTCAATGTTTTTTATTATTACTAATATTTGTATTCAAGAATTTACATACAAAATAAATAGTAGGTACATTGTTTAATTTCTCAAATTTAAATTTAAAATTTCTCGCGCTAGTCGTTAATAATCAGAACTCTGTGATTCGAAATCTATGATAAAAGTGATCATGATTTCCTCGTTAGCCAATTGTAGTCAAGGTTTCCGAGCATGCGCATAATTGCCGGTTGGGTGTTTGTGAGAGATGCAGAAATGATATTACCATTTCACAGTGTTTCCTTCAAGAAGCAAAAGATCCGCAATATATTAGTTAATAGGTATATGGTACTATTTAACTCGACTAATGGACCTACACTGTCATGAGAACATTCACAGCATAAAATCACATTTCCTCTGCCATGCCTATGGTATCTAGAATCGTATCTTGCACTTGTAGTCGACGGAAATATTTCGTACTATCATTTTCAAAATAAATAAAATTTTGATTCATCCGAAAATAGCACTTTTCACTAGTTGACTTTATTTCAATGTTGAAATATGTTTTACAAAATTTAGTCTTCTGCTAACTACAGGTTTTTTAACACTGACAAGTCTTACTTCTTTAAGACGTCGAGACAGACTACTTCGGCTGACATTGGCAAGATTTTTTGTTCGAATTTCATTCGAAATATCAACAGCAGTTATCTTAGCTCGGCTATTGATTTTTAGAGTTACGGGTATGGTTTATCGCATCTTGGCTTGTCAGCTAATGATTTTGTCAACATATTTAGTAATAATTTTATTTGTTGCGCTTTTATCGATTATTAGCAAGCCGGTTATTTCACGAGAAACCTTTCCTTGTCGAGAAAGGTTTATTACGGATTCTCGTAACTAAAAGTCGGTGTATTTCATCATTAGACAATTTAAATTAATATAAAATTGGGAATTTGGTGACAAGTATAAATAAACAAAATATTTAAACTCTGAACAACAACTTAGGTCGATATTTTTCAACACGAACATTTTCGTTTGTTCTATAAAATACAACGAAAATAATTCTTAAAACATGTCAACGATATTATTTATAATGTAATTAACATTCTTAAAGCCCGTTTGACATACTATTTTCTTCTATTTTAATACTATATTTCTAGACAGATTTTTGATCGAGTTCCATTCAATATCCACGCTATCAAGTCGTATATAATCGGTAATCTTCGGAATGTATCGTATTTTAAATCAAAATAAATGAATACCAACCTAACAAATTTGTACAGTTAACTTATTTTTGAAATAGATAAAATACAAAAACAAGTAGTTACAAAAATTCGTTTTGAATGTGTCTGTGTCATATTAAATATTTTATATTAATGTTATTTACAACCTCACAATTTGCAAAATAAATGATATATAACAAAAGATGGCAACTGTTAATATCACGACTTCGCCGCGCGTGCGCATTAACGATCTAGTACGAATCTCGTAGAGAAATATACGGCCGGGCGTATATTTCTATACTAGAATCTCGGATGAAAATTTCTGATTTACATTATGCTAGATTTGTCTAGAAATTTCTCGGATGGATCTCGTACTAGAATCTATATAAAAAAGTATAATGTAAAACAGGCTTATCAGTAGTGTAATATTTATGTAAATGTATTGCAAAAAAATACTCTTATAAAGGATGAAATAAATTTGGCTCAATTTTTGTTTAGGATCTGCACGAAATCTGGCAGTAAAAGTTCAACTAATGTGCGGAGAAAATCAAGAAAGTGCTTTGTGCAACATTTTCGGTAAATCGTCATGTCCTGAATTTACAACCGAAGCATATACCGCTGTTACGTATCATAATAAGTAAGTTGAGTTATCTCTAAAAATGTGTATGTTTCAATGTTTTTTAATTTTATAGGAGTCCTATGTTTTATGATGAAATCAAAATAAAACTGCCAGCTGCTTTAGGCGACCAACATCATTTATTATTTACATTTTATCACATTTCTTGTCAGAGAAAAGTGGAACAAACTACTGTAGATACTCCAGTTGGATATACCGTACGTTTAACTTTATTTCTTTTAATTTATAATGTATTAATTCTTATCTTTTCAGTGGCTTCCGCTCTTTAGAGAAGGCTGTCTAGTGACTGGAGAATTCAATCTTCCAGTAATGCTCGATCCTCCTCCATTAAACTACAGCTACATTCCTCCGGACGTTTGCCTTCCAGGAACAAAATGGCTGGACAATCACAAAGCATTGTTTACTGTAGTGTTAGATTCTATTTCTTCCATACATACTCAGGATAAATACTTGGAGAAATTCCTTACGGTTTATGATTATCTGGAAACTGGAAATATTCCGGCCAGGATTGGAGAAGCAAATATGGAATCTGAACTTAGAAATGCCATGACGGAACTTGGATTAGCGAAAGCTGCTGCTTTAGTGAAGAATTTACCTGTGATTTTGGATACTTTGTTGAAAGTTATGGTGCAGCCTCCTCAATTATCTGGACATATTTTGAGCGTTGGACACACTACGTTTGAGGCCCTGTGCGTACTATTAAAGAACATTGCCGTAAGTTTAATTTCTTCCTTTAAATATCTTCGTATTCTGTCTCCAATTTTAAAACTTCACGAAGGTTGTAACTGCAATGAACGTAGAGTGTGTAGCCTATTTATTATAAATAAATTAGGAAAGAGTGAAAAGATAATGTCAGCCACCGGGATTTGAACCCAGACCACTGTCTTGCCGGGACAACGCTCTACCAATTGAGCTATAGCGGACTCTTCCCGTTGGCTCACATTATCTTCCACAAATGTTAGACTGAAAGATTCTCATTTGAGAATACTCAGCGGCACGTATTGATGTGGGGTTACAACTAACCACTACATTTAAACATCAGTGACTTGTCATAATTTACTCATGCGCCTATCGACACAAATATTGAAATGAACGTAGAGTGTGCAGCCTATTTATTATAAATAAATTAGGAAAGAGTGAAAAGATAATGTCAGCCACCGGGATTTGAACCCAGACCACTGTCTTGCCGGGACAACGCTCTACCAATTGAGCTATAGCGGACTCTTCCCGTTGGCTCACATTATCTTCCACAAATGTTAGACTGAAAGATTCTCATTCTCTTTCCTAATTTATTTATAATAAATAGGCTACACACTCTACGTTCATTTCAATATTTGTGTCGATAGGCGCATGAGTAAATTATGACAAGGCACTGATGTTTAAATGTAGTGGTTAGTTGTAACCCCACATCAATACGTGCCGCTGAGTATTCTCAAATGAGAATCTTTCAGTCTAACATTTGTGGAAGATAATGTGAGCCAACGGGAAGAGTCCGCTATAGCTCAATTGGTAGAGCGTTGTCCCGGCAAGACAGTGGTCTGGGTTCAAATCCCGGTGGCTGACATTATCTTTTCACTCTTTCCTAATTTATTTATAATAAATAGGCTACACACTCTACGTTCATTTCAATATTTGTGTCGATAGGCGCATGAGTAAATTATGACAAGGCACTGATGTTTAAATGTAGTGGTTAGTTGTAACCCCACATCAATACGTGCCGCTGAGTATTCTCAAATGAGAATCTTTCAGTCTAACATTTGTGGAAGATAATGTGAGCCAACGGGAAGAGTCCGCTATAGCTCAATTGGTAGAGCGTTGTCCCGGCAAGACAGTGGTCTGGGTTCAAATCCCGGTGGCTGACATTATCTTTTCACTCTTTCCTAATTTATTTATAATAAATAGGCTACACACTCTACGTTCATTTCAATATTTGTGTCGATAGGCGCATGAGTAAATTATGACAAGGCACTGATGTTTAAATGTAGTGGTTAGTTGTAACCCCACATCAATACGTGCCGCTGAGTATTCTCAAATGAGAATCTTTCAGTCTAACATTTGTGGAAGATAATGTGAGCCAACGGGAAGAGTCCGCTATAGCTCAATTGGTAGAGCGTTGTCCCGGCAAGACAGTGGTCTGGGTTCAAATCCCGGTGGCTGACATTATCTTTTCACTCTTTCCTAATTTAGTTGTAACTGCAAATTTTTGGAAAATGGGATTTTTGCATAACTTTATCTACCATATTATATTTCTTTTTGATATTAGTTTTTATATATTGCGGCCCTTTTTCGAAATATTACAGAAACAAAGTTTTATCTGTCAAAAATTGAACCAAACGTATAGTGACGTACTTCTATCTGCAACGTAGTATAGTACTTTAAAAGAAGTATTTCCTGAGCCCATGAAGCTAAAAAGAGAGTTAGAAATTAGCGTCGAGAAGCGGAATGCTTTGAAAACAACGATAGCTGTAAAGACTTGGCAAAACCAAATATACTACAAAACATTATTAAAATTAAATTACATTTTTTCAATACGAAATTATATTTTAATTTGTTTTATTATTATTATTATTATTATTTGTAGCGCATAAATTTATTATTTCCATATATATTTTTTTTTAATAAAATTGAATAATAATTTTCTATGTCGTGTTGAGTTCTTTTTTTAAATATGCGCAGGTAGAACTTTGATCCCATAGAGAAATGAAAAAATTTGATTTTAATATTGTTTTCGGTAACAGCATACCATTGTAATTTTTCTTTGATGCTCATATAATAGAATTAAATCCATTATTAGAGTTAAAAAAATTGGATTTGTAGTTGTCAAATCAATAGCTATTGGCTAAAATTTGTAACCAGTTGTTAAAAATTAACCACTGAGTTACGGAATAGGCCTGAATAACTTTTTTGGTGTTCTTATAAAAGAACTGCTAACACTTCGTTAAGAATATCTATTAGCGCATTGTTTGATGTTAACGTATACAATCAGACTCATAAGAAATATTTTTGATTTACTTCAGTAGCAAAAATTTCCAAACTTGAACTCGTACTTTAACAGATTGCCTTATGATAATGGGGGATTCCACGAATTTTTGATTTTTTTATACGTTATACTATTTTTAAATTCAGAAATTCCCTGATTTTTCCTTTTTTAAAATTCGGCTTCTTATGGAACAAAAAAAATGGCAAATATTTGGTATCCAGCGTTTCCTGCCTTATGATATAAGCGAACCATAGACAAAGAAAGATATATATCTTTCCTTGTCTATGAAGCGAACTCAGTGGTGGAGAGCAATGGCATTATATCGTGCATTCTCTCTCAGCAGTTGCTGTCTTGGCTGTTCTTATCAGAGGTTTTAAACCATTTGTCAATGTTGTGCGGCTGTTAAATTTAAAAATTTCATTTTGTTCTTATTTTCGTTTCTTTCACTTACCTTAAATTTAGTATATTGTAGTTACAGTTTATTAGTATTTAAGTATTCGTAAATATAATAGCGTGTAGCCGCATAACCTTATAACCAAATACTCCAGTGGAACAGTCTGGCAGTCACTGGTTTGATGGTGGGAACGCCTACTTACAGTGTCGGCCAATGAAAGAGAGCCGGGTTCGGTTGCGTCATCAAGCCCGGAAAAATACGCGAGTTTTGAAAATGTGTAATATATTTTAGCATTTATAAAAAAATTATAAAACATATTGAAAAGAAATTTGCGTCAATAACATAGTTACATGGGAAGAAATAATTATGTATATAATTTATACAAAAATTCGATATGAGTGGAATCCCCTATTGTTTTTTAATATACTATTTCTTTGTAGAATTTGCAGCAAAATCAGCCCCAAGACGTGGCAATGGACCAACACGGTCGTCTTTCGATTCTGGCAACTTACGTTCAGTACCAGTGCAACCTACCTCATCCATTGTCCGACGAACGGGATTCGACCCAAAATTCTCGTGGTCTGAAACGAAGTAACAGCAATCCAGACATGCATGCTGATTCCGAAGTAGAACAAATTGCAGCTAGAGGACTTGACAGAACCGCCAGTATGCGAACGGGTAAGAAATGATTTGTATTTATACTGTACAGTTTGTAATATGATATTTCTGTCCACATGCTTGATCGGGGTCTTGATTTTAGATCAAGATCAAGCTGAACAAGATAGTAAGTTGTAGAAGAAAGCTTAATGCTTATTTAAAATAGCACAGGCACAAAAGCTTATTGATTGTTGCAATAAAAAAGCTTCATATATTCTATATTTTAATTTGCTGCTAATATTTTCTATTCATATGCTTTAGTGTTTAATAATATTAAATTTTATACAGGTGTTTTACAACTTACGCATCAAAAGTTAACGGGAAATGTAATTTGATGTAGTGATTCTATTACAAAAAGATTTTTTTCGAAATTCGTAAAAAGAAATGGCATCCACTGAATTCCTAAACTTTTTTTATAATAGAAATGTAACTAAATTAAATTAAACTTACATTACGTATTCTGATAACATGGTAAAATATAGGATTTTTATTGAGAAATGTAGAAATAAAGGATTGAATTTACTACGAAACTAGTGGTAAAAATAAACTGTACAGATGTTTCATTTTCGATTTTTTTTTTTTTTGTTAGCAAAACCGGTTACACATTTCAGGGTCATCTTTCTGAGAAAAAGTTTGTCACTAAAGGAATTTTCTGTCTTCATTTGTTTTTGTTTACAGGCAGAAATTCGATTTTCGCTCATTTCGAAAATATATCATAATATCTTGGTTTTTATGATAAAGAAAAATTGTTTACAACAATTTTTTACTTAGATTAAAATGGCGTAATTCGATTTTTTGAAAAAGTGTCATCTTTTGCTTATTTTATAAGATTTTCAATGATATGTAATAAATCTACATTGTGAATTTCGAAAAAAATATTCTTGTAACAGAATCACTATGTACATTATATTATCCGTAAAAGTTTGATGCACATTTTATATTAATAGTTCAAATATGCATGAAAACTACAATAGAATATACATACCGGGTGTTTTCTTTTTTTCAAGGTGCGCGTAGGAGATTAACGTGGGAAATCATTTGCAGACTGTTGCTCTCCTTTTTAAATGACGATGGTTGGGTATCAATAGAATGATAAAAATATGCAACAAATGACACCAAATACATGTAAATTATGTATTATTTTAGACCCATAAATTAATTATTAAATTCATCAATTTCATATTAATAGCAACAGCCATGGCATTTGAACAAAATGATATCCAAATGTTTGACATTTTATGTGTCAAAATTTGTTATATCCGAATTTTATTATGTTATAGTTTTATTAATTTATTTTTTGTCAAGCATTTTCTAATCTGTTATAAAACATTAAACAGAAAATAACACAAAAAATCGTAGATAAAAAATTCTGACATAAAATGTGAAACATTTCTTTATCATTTTGTTCAAAAATCCGTGGCAATGCTATTAATACAAAATTGAATAAATGGGCCTAAAATATCACATATTTTACATGTGTTTGGTGTCATTTGATGCAGAAAATTTCTTTCTATTGATACCACAACCATCATTGTTAGTTAAGCCGGGGGGCAACAATCTGCTAAAAACTGATATCCCATGTTAACCTTGAAAGAAAATATTCGGTATAATAATATTTTAGAAAATGTATAGAAAGTTTATTATAAAAAGTAAACTAATTTTTGCCTTTTTTGTTAATAGTAATAACCGTAATAAATAATTACAATTTTATACAAATATACTCGATAGGCATGAACTTAGTTTAAACAATTATTCGAAGCTTAACTTACCAAAACAGGCACAACACCTTTTCTTCATTCACATTTATGCAATCTTTTCTATTTCACCCACTTATAAATTATTTTTCTTTCAACACGCAGCTATTAACAGCTATTTCATATAACAATACTCTTCTTAGGCGGAGTAATGGATGTAAGCTACTATTCTCAATCGCAATGCCAGAGAATTTTACATCAAGAACTGGCGTTACAATGGGTCGTATCCAGCGGTCAAGTTAAAGATCTAGCTATGTTTAATGCTTGGTAAGTCATTTATTTGACATTCTACTAACAATTATT
This sequence comes from Ophonus ardosiacus, assembly GCA_943142095.1. Lineage (NCBI taxonomy): Eukaryota > Metazoa > Arthropoda > Insecta > Coleoptera > Carabidae > Ophonus > Ophonus ardosiacus. Next base: position 38,600,014 of record OW964830.1, read on the forward strand.
ATAAAATATTTATTTTAAAGGTTCCTTTTCGATTTAATGATAAAAAGCATGGTAGAACATCTAGCCCTGACTCAGTCTCTCGACGAACCGCGCAAATCTCGTTTCCCGGAACAATTTATCGATGATGTGACAACTTTAGCGCATACAGTTACTTCGGAAGTAATTGCGCTCTTTTTAGTAGATATGCGATTAGCACACCAGTTAAATACAAGTCTAGCGTTTTTCCTATTTGATTTATTTTCTATAATGGATAGAGGATATGTTTTGAACTTAGTTCGCGCGTATTGCAAGCAAATGTCGGCTAAAATTAGTTCCATACCAGATGCTGTTGCTTTAGTTGAATTGAAATTAGATTTTATGAGGATTATATGTAGTCATGAACATTATGTTTCTTTAAATTTACCATTTGGGACGCCATATACAATTTCTTCTGCTCCCGTTTCGCCAAGTCCTAGCATTGCGTCATCGGCTAGTCAAACTTCTTTTTTGTCCGGCTTAACGAATCAAGAAAGGGCATCAAGTTATGCAGAATTGTCTTTGGATTATAGACAACAACATTACTTAACTGGACTCGTGTTGTCTGACCTTACTACTGTACTTGAAATGCAGTAAGTTTTTTATTAATATGTAACAAAAGTTTCGAGAAAAAGATAGACCTCTACAAATAAAATGATTTTTTTTTACCGAAACGTTGACATAAGGGGTTGTTCTTATAAATCAAGGAGATAAGAAATCTGATTTTACAACAGTGATAGGTGACCATTATCTTCAATGCAGCGCAGCTTTATAATATCTTATCTCATTTTTCTCTGAACGATGTTTAATCTACTTCCCGGATCATCAGAAATATTCTTGTCAGTATCTGTCGTTCGTTTTGGTATTCCCGTTCATTATTGTACACTTTTCTGCTAAGACAGGCCCGGATACGGTGGACCGAACCTTAAAATAATTATTGTTATTTTTACACTAATTTTTAAGCAATAAATCAAAGAAATTTGTTCTAATCTTTTCAAAAACGATAATTTAATTTGAGTATATTTCAAATTGAGATTAGGTTTTATTCGGGCCGGCGTCGTATCCGGCCCTGTGCTAAGAAATGCCCAAAAGTCTTCAATCAGTCGCGCCTGAAAAACATTTGGGGGATTATACTCTCTTTGTTTTCTATAAAATGTGGACTCCTTAATGCTCTGCAGCATCTATAGATTTATTTATTTATTTATTTATCACCCAACAGGAAATGATTCCCAATTACAGAGTAATAAAGCTCAAGCTGTGCAGCTGTCTTGGTTACATTATTTCTTTTTCGAAATTTTAAATTATTTCTGACCAAAGTTCTGCTCACAATCATTTTTAAAATTCTAAATTGTCGAGTTAATTACGATGATGTTCTAACTTTGTTTTGAGCATTTTGAATGAGTTCGCTGGTTCGATTTGGGGACAAAAGTTCAGACCGGCCACTTTTTGGTAAATTAATACTACTCCTTCACATTCCCGTATAGTTCGGTAAATAGTGCTCTGTTCAATATTTTGTTCCCCAAAAACGTTAACAATTTCACGTTTCGGCTATCTGTCCAAATAACCTGTAGATAGATTAGCGTATTTCAAGGTTGTATCTTTCAAAACCGTTTTGGCAATTTCAACAACTATTCGCGATGCAAGTTTAGACGTCAGCGCCGCTAGTGAACTTGCTTGGAGGGTATTGACATCTGTCAATCTCTTGTTTACTTTGTAATATTTTTGCGTAATTTCTCTTATATTTGTGTTATTGTTATTAATTTAAGTGTTTTGCGATAAGAATATACAATACTTTTGTATATAAGCATCGTTTTCATCTATCTAGTATTGATATTGGAACTTTTATAGTAGGTAATACTTACAAGGTTATGTAATAATTTCATTGTGATATTTTTATATCATTTCAGTTCCATTGAATATTCAATAACATCGTAGTTGTTATTATATTATTATTATAAACCTATGTTTATATAAAAATTAAAAAATAAAGCGAAATTACACAAAAATATGACAAAGTAAACACGAGATTGACAGATCTCAACACCCACCAAAGAAGTTCACTATTTAGTCACTAGCGGCGCTGACGTCTAAACTGGCATCGCGAATAATATGTATTTATTATGTGTAGTGACAACTAGATTCAGGGAGATGAAACTTTTTGTTTTTAGGTTCGGGTTCGATTCCAAACAAAATAAAGGTTCGGTTAACGGTTGAATATAAGGGTTAAATTCGGTTTGGGTTAAAAAAATCAGTGAAACAAGTTTACAGTGAAGCATGTTTAAATACAATAGTAGTTGTATGATGAATTAAATAATAAAAATTAGTACAGAACATTGGATTGGAAATATGTGGTGTGAAGTACAGACTAAAGTCACTAGATATATAAAGTACCGCAATTCATTGTACCAATGTGTTAGAGAGAGAAGAAAGTTCTTTAGACACAATATGGCGGAATGAAGCCAATCATGGTCACATCAGGATATAATTGTAGTTGGCTGTGCCTATAAAAGTCACTATATCTGGGGACTTCAGCGTCAATGCTGTCATCATGTCAAACGATCTGAAGAAAATTAACCTTAATTGTATTTATTTTTTATTTTCTTTATAATTTTGATCAGTTATGTTTTGTACTTATATGTACGCATATTATAAAAATTATGAACATAAAATCAATATTAACTACTTGTCTTCATAGATTTATTTCACTGCCGATTATTATTTTTGTAATAACGCACTCGTTTCAAGATAATCCATTTTAAATTTGGCGCCGAAGCTCGACACAATATGGCGGCCAATTGCGGTACTTTATATATCTAGTGACTTTAGTACAGACGTTTTTGGTGTCGCCCTGTCGTCAACATTGAAACATTAAAATTAAAACTTTTAAATAGTTCTAGTAGGTGGCATTAGCAGTATTAATTTTTGTAAATATATACCATGATGTGAATCCTTTATGTATTTCAGGTAACCGGTTTTGAAAAAAGGGTTAGGATCCGGGTTCAGCACTTTTAAAATTTAAAATTACGGTTCAGGTTCAAGTTATAAAAACTTTTCGGTTAATTCAGGTTTTCTGGTTCGGATCTGGTTCGACTCCCTGACTAGATTAGACCTTATTTAGTAATAAAATTTGGAGCATACATTTTTTCTCAAAACTTTTGTTACGTACATTTAAAAATTGGTTTTGTACTAATAATTTTTATTTTTAAATAGGAGTAATGCTCTACATAGTAAAGTAGTGGGAACTGTACGTAATTTATTGTCTTGTCACGATTCAGATCCGAGATATTTAGCTCCAGAATGTAAAATGCGTGTTGCCGCATTATATATTCCATTATTAGCTATTACAATGGACGCATTACCATTGTTATATCACTGGCAAGTTGAAAACAGAGACAAATTTTACGCGTCAGAAGAGTATGGATCAACTGGAATAAATCAGAACGTAGCTTTAGCTATTGCTGGAAAACTACCACCTCCAACTTATGATACATTCCAACAGCAAAACAGAAAACTTGGCCTAAATGCCGAAGTCACCAGAAATTTACTAGTCTGCGTTTTATGGGTCCTCAAAAACTTAGACAAAAACGTTTTATCTCAATGGTTAACCGAACTTCCAACGTCCAGACTGAATCAATTCTTACAAGTTCTCGATGTTTGTATAACTTGTTTTGAATATAAAGGCAAAAAGGAAATCAAACGCTGCACACAACAAAGTTTCCACAAAACAACTGACATTAAATCAAAGTTGGAAGATGTTATCTTAGGCCAAGGATCTGCAAGAAGCGAAATGATGCAGAGAAGAAAAGAAAGAATCGTCCAAGCAGCTGTAGGTGAAAAACTTCGTTGGAGAAAAGATCAAATGACCTATCGACCCGGGTCAGAAGCAGGCGAAAGACCTCGTGAAGAAATAGAAGCAGACGCACAAATAGAAGGAAATTTAGCCACGGAAGCAACATTTATCATTTTAGATATGTTGGAGAAAGTTGTACAAGTTGTTTCAGCATCTGATACACAACATTCTGTTGTGGGGAATATTTTGAAGATCTTGCTTCATGCTTTAGCAAGAAATCAAAGTACTACTGTTCTTCCTCATATGTTTGCTACTCAACGATCTCTGGTGTTTAAATTTCACAGTGCATTGTTTGATGAAGAGACAGAGCAATGTGCAGATCTATGTCTTTTGTTATTGAAACATTGCGGATCGGTTATAGCTTCTGTTAGGTCTCAGGCAGCTGCGTCGTTGTATCTTCTTATGAGACAGACATTTGAAATAGGAAATGTAAGGTAATAATAATTTGTGTTGTTGTGTTTGTTATTTTGTATTATTTTACAGAATTTTGCGCGCATTAAAATGCAAGTAACAATGTCTCTAAGTTCTTTAGTGGGGACTAATGCTAGTTTTAGTGAAGAATTCTTAAAAAAATCTCTGAAAACTATTTTGGAATACGCTGAACGTGATACTGAGTTGCAAGATACTACTTTCCCTGAACAAGTACGTTAATATACTACGGTGAAGTGATAAATCTGGTAAAAATGAAATAAGGAATAATTATTTTGACCAATGATCATTTTACTTTTAAACGTAGTCTCCTTTTAGCTCAATACACTTAGTTCCACGTTTTTCCAATTATTCTATCCAACTATGGTTACATCACATTTTATTTTACATAAATATACCAAGCATCTTATAAAAAAATATGTTTCTAGAGTGATAACGAGACCGTTTAATTCGGACGAGTTACAGAATCCCATCCCTGAATGCTTATTTCGTGACGTCATAGCGAGAGGCCAACGATCACATTGAAAGCATACTTTTTAACAAATCGGCCTATAAAATGTGATTTATAATAACATACAATTCGTGAATAAGTATTCAAACATTATATAACTACCTTATTTATATAATTAAAAGAAAAAATAAAAAACGAATTATAAATGGGATAAATATACCAAGACAACTTCTCTTTACTTTAAATTATTTATTGTTTAAATATACAAGAAATGTTAGATATTTTATAATAATTACAACAAAAATCGGTATAATATACCGTACAAGCGAAACCACAAGTAGTGAGGCCTGAATGGCCTGATGCATGGAGAAGGGATAAGCATTTAGGCCTGTTATTTCGTGTAGCCCCACTCCAATCCTTCAAAATAAGCGCTTGTTTCATCAATGATCTTATTAGAGCCGAATTTCATTTCGCTGACTCATTTGTGCTTTGTATTGATGGAACAATTTTTTTTTCTCCAAATGCGATTCAAAACGTTGAAACGGTCCATTAAGTTGGAGTACTATACCAATATACGCCGTTGATTAATTTTTCCTTTTCAAAAAATCTATGTGGATTATGCCGCGTGCATCCCAGAAAACTGTGGCTATGATCTTTTTTGCCTAAGCCGTTTTCGGGGTAAATTCGCCAGAAGAAATTTACTGTTTTGACTGTTTGTGGGGTGTAGTGATTAAATGACACAAAAAAGTTATTTTTAGTACACTTGAACATCGCCGAATCTGCCTCTAAATTTGTCACACGTGTGCCTTTTTAGCTGATTGTGAACAAACGCGACACCCAACGTACGGATATCTTTTTCATAGCCAAATGCTCGTGTAAGATATTGTGCACACGTTTGTTTGAGATACATATTACCTTAACTATCACACACACTTTCACTCTTCGGTCTTTTAAAAAATTTCAACGTGCCTATTAAAAGATGGTATTTTAAAAATGTAAGAATAATAAGAATTTTATCGGACTTATCACTTCGCCCTTGTACATATTTAACTTAAAGACACTCGATTGTCAGTTATAATTAATTAAACATATTTGTTTACAGGTACATGATTTAGTATTTAATTTACACATGATATTATCTGATACAGTAAAAATGAAAGAATTCCAAGAAGATCCTGAAATGTTACTGGACTTAATGTATCGTATAGCCAAAGGATATCAAAATTCTCCTGATCTTCGTTTAACTTGGTTAGCAAATATGGCTCAAAAACACATGGAAGTATGTACAATGTTTCTGTACCTTTTTAACTTCAATTTGAGAAAAAATAAATTCAATTTCGGCAAAGTTAAATTGATATTTTCATATAATGGGGGTTTCCATAATTTTTCAATTTTTTGTGTTATTGTTCATGAAAATTTATATAGAATAAGTAAAAGGTTTTTATTATAACAGGTTTTTTGTAAAACCAATATTGAAAACAGTATTTGTTTGAAGCTCGTTTAATCGGGCAATTTTTACCGTCACGGTACAACGTTACAGTCCGCATGTCTACTAACGCTGCTCTAGTGACGTCATCTATCAATTCTTTACTCACTAACCCTTTTCTAGAACAGTTTTCTTGAACTGATATATTGGATATTTTTTTGTACATAAAATAGATAATTATCAAAAGAATAAGTTTCAAACATAATGTAATTTACAATTTATTTTTGAATTTATTTGATGTATTTCGGAAATATGTTTTCATGCATTTAATAAAATGTAAACATATTTAACCATTTAGTTAGCGTTTTCATAAAGGTATTATAATATATTTTAGAGTAATAGTATTATTTTTACTATTTTGATTACAGTGAAACCTCCTTCCTGAAATTGAATTTATTTTTTCTGAAATTGAAGTTGAAAATGTATAGTACAAATTACCATAATTAAAGCATTTTTCTTTAGCGCAACAATCATACAGAAGCCGGCATGTGCCTCGTACACAGCGCAGCTCTAGTCGCCGAATATCTAGCCATGTTAGAGCCTTTATCTCATCTACCTGCCGGTGCAGTGGCTCTGGAGCCAGTATCACCAAATGTCTTAGCAGAAAGTGCGGTCTCAGATGATGTTCTAAGCCCGGAACAAGAGGGAGTCTGCCTTGGTTCGCATTTTACAGAAGCTGGTTTACTTGGATTATTAGAACACGCTGCTAGTAGTTTCCAACAAGCTGCAATGTACGAACCAATGAATGATATCTACAGAGTTCTTATACCGATTGCGGAACATAATAGGGATTTCAAAAAGTTAGCAAACATACATGGGTAAGGAAAATTGTTTGCTAAATTTATATGAAATTTGTGCTTATAAATTTATATTGTTCAGAAAATTACATGAAGCTTATACGCGCATAGATCAACTCCAAGGAAAAAGAGTATTCGGTACTTATTTCAGAGTAGGTTTCTACGGGCAAAAATTTGGAGATTTGGACAGGGAAGAATTTATTTACAAAGAACCGACACTAACTAAACTCCCTGAAATTTTTAGTCGCCTCGAGGTAATAATTTGTTTTTTTTTATTTTGTTTTTTTAGTTATTTCATATATTTTTGCAGAATTTTTATGCTGAGAGATTCGGCTCGGAAAACATCATGATCATCAAAGATTCCAACACGGTTGATATTCGACAATTAGATCCTGATAAAGCTTACATTCAAATAACGTATGTTGAGCCGTATTTCGAGCCATATGAACTTAGATATCGCCAAACGCATTTCGACAGGAATTTCAATATAAGTACGTTATATAATTAGAATTATTGAAGTTTTAGTATATATTTGTAATAATTTTCAGAGCGATTTGTATATGCTACACCGTTTACACCAGCTGGAAAAGCACATGGAGAACTACATGAACAATGCAAACGGAAAACTATACTCACTACAGCGCAGCATTTCCCGTACGTTAAAACAAGAATACAAGTCGTCGATAGGAAACAGGTAAGCACAATTATTTTATGTAACGATTAAAGGTGTCTGATCAAGATCGTTTTCATATTGTATGAATTAAGATTTTAGCTCCGCCCATTCTGTCAAATTCAGTAGTATCGTTTACCATTAGACTTAGTTTTTATGGGGGTACTTAACATACTTCTGTAACAGATACGGTAGTGATTTTTAATATTTCCGTTAAAAAAAAATTGGTGACCGACAAGGGTAGCGTTTAATACTATTTAATTAGTACCTGAAAATTAAAATACAAATTTTATTAATGCAAATTTTATTAAGATCAAGGGTAACGGTCTCGATACCACCATTACCGTATTTTCAAAATTCTCGGTTAGAATGACGTGCAAAAAGGGTTAAACAAATTAATCAAAAAAAAATTGGTAGTGTTACTTATTAATTCAAATGATACTCACGCGTTGTAATACAGGTCGCTGGGACACACTCTGGAAATGGGTGGTATAAGGCAGAGAGAAACACATTTCCAACAATAACAAAATGGGTGGTATAAGGCAGAGAGAAACACATATTTCCAACAATAACAAAATTATATAAACTTTAATAATATTCCGCGAGCAAATAGAATTATACATATAATCCAAATAAAACTAAGACACGATCAATTGAATCTATATAAACTCCTAATTCTTATTTTCTAATTCACAAAATTTAAAGCAGCTTTTACATCCATCTGTAACTCTTGTCAATAACGATGCACAAAGAATAATTCTTGTATGTGTAAAACACACAGTTATACAAGATTACACCACGATGAGAGAGCCGTACACACAGTACAATTTGATCAGTTATTTCACAAAAATACCAAGCTCAGTCTAAGGCACTAAAGTCAAAAACACGAACAACAAATACGATAAGCTAACAAGCTCAACAAGTATCAAACAGAAAGTTCAAAATAACAAGAAGGTGTCAGAGTCAAAACTCAGACTCTCATAAGAGAAGAATCCGGTGAACCTCAAATCCTTACTGAAAACTCGAGACAGCTTCTAATTTTTTACAAAAATTAATCGTGTTCACTGCGACACCAACTAACGAACAACCCTCATTAGAACACACAGTTCTACACGAAAGTCCTAACCTTGTGACTTTGTAACATCCGGCTAGCCCACTGTCTCATCTATATATATAAAAAAATAAGGTTTTTCTTTGGGGCCTTAGTTATGGACTTCTACCGAACCGATTTTAATGATTCTTTTTTTAAATGAAAGCTATTAGCATGTAGATGTGCACAAAAATCTAAAATGTTACAGTTTTGATTCCGTCTATTTTTTATAAGGCCTTAAAGATTTTTTATTAAGTACCGCTGTCAACCGATAGATGGCAGAACTGAGCAACATGAAGAAGAAGAGAATGATTTAGAATACATACGATTTATGAAAACTGCTACAAAATAATATTTTGCATTATTTAGGGCTGGTTTATTAATGCAAAGTTAAATAATTTAACAGGTATATATCTTAAATCATGCAAAGCTTTTATAATACAAAAGTCAAAAGTTGACCTTAAATGACAGATAAATATGTCAACATGTCAACTTACAATGAAAACATGAGAAGGAATTTTTTCCCTCAAAAATTAATAAATATAATAGTTAATTCGTTAATTTAAATATGGTAAGTAATTTAATAATATTGAGCAAAATTAATAGAGATACATATTTTGTAATAATTTTTTTTTAACCTAAATTTTAAAAATTTATTGAATTATATATCCTTTATCTAAAATACAGCATTATTACCTATTTAAAAATGCACAAGAGATAGGTGTACATTTACAGGTTTTTAAATAACGAAATCATTAAATACAAAAGAGTATTATATTATAATCAACCAGTTGGATAACCCTATTTTCCCGCTCTTAAACGCTACCCCTTAATGCTATCTTTTACAATATGTTTTCACACTTTTGAAACTGATTTCACGTTAACAAAATATGAACTCACATTAACGAAAACGAATTTCACACAAATGAAAAGTGAATTCCCAGTAACGAAATATGATTTCACATTAACGAAAACTGGTTTCAGGGAAAAAAAAAAACTGAATTCACACCAATGGAAACTAATTTTAACTAAAGAAAACTCATTTTAAACCGTCGGGTTACATATTCTCGCTTCTAACGTAGCTAACATGCTTTATTTTTTCGCCTCTCCAAGAGGTGGCTACTGTCCCTTCTGCCCTTCCTTGGAGGTGTCCATTTAAAGTTCCTATATAAAATCTGTTTTCATTTAGTTGAAACTGGTGTTTAAAATTGTGAATTAGTTTTCGTTACTGTGAATTCATGTTTCCTTTGTGTGAAATCAAGGTTTGTTAATGTGAAATCATATTTTGTTAACGTGAAATAGAATTTCAAAAGTGTGAAATCATACTGTAAAAGGTATAGACATGCAATGATTATGCATATTGTTTTAAACCGAATAAAGATGTTAATTTGCATAATAGAAACACGTTAATCCCTCATAGATTACAATAATGCATAAAAGTTTTGTGGACAATAAAACAGCCATTATTACTACAATAATTGAACTTGAAATCATAAATGAAACACGTTGATTACAACAATAACAATATTTGTTGGTGACTATAAATTATTTACGTTATAAAATGAAATGAATGAATAACGTTACCCCATATTTTTGTTGCAAATTTTTTGCAACGGGTACAGCTAGTTTCAACCTAAGAAAACACAAAACTACAGTTCTAAAGCAACAGATACGTAATAGTCGCTAAACCGGACCATTTCACTATTATTGGTTTTATAAAAATATATGTTAGAGTAAAACCATCCAAAATTCTAAAATAAGTCAACTATATTAGCAAATACGCCTGAATATTCAAAACTAGAATATTAAAAACCAGAATATTGAAAGAAGAATATGCGTACACAGAATCATTCAAATCCCGAATATTTGAACACAGAATCGCGCATTGCCCGAAAGCGTATAAACAGTCAATCGCTAATCAACTTAAACATAACCTGGTCCCACCCACATACTCGGTTTATGAATCATTCGGGCAAAGCGCTTTCTGGCGATGCGCGATTCGGTTCTTGAATATTCAGAATTTGAATGATTGTGTGCATGCATATTCTGGTGTTAAATATTATGGTTTTGAATATTCGGGTGTTGAAGGCTTACCCTAGCAAATATGTGAAAAATAAGATTCTGACATAGTATCAGTGATAAAATAAAACGCTATACGCACGACTATGATTCAAGTTAATATATCCAAAATAGTAAATGAATTTACGTTACAGCGACAGTATTATCATCAACGAGCATCGTTTTAAAATGGCATGTCGTAACTTAGTGGAAACAATATGAATTTTTAAAGAGAACGTGTCATTTCCGTCCATATTGCGCGCTCTTGATACTGTAAATATGTATGAGAGATAAATGTATGGCAACTTATTAATTTGTTGACTTTGATCAGGCATCTTTAAAATTACGTATCAAAATCATTCCAAATGGGTGTACGAAAATTATTCTATCATAATATTCATGATGTATTTTTTCCTGGCAGATAATTCTGTCTCCTATAGAAGTGGCGATAGAAGATATCCAGAAGAAGACAGTAGAACTTGCAGCATCCATTATCCAAGAACCTCCAGATCCAAAGATCCTCCAAATGGTCCTTCAGGGATGTATAGGCACTACTGTGAATCAAGGCCCTATGGAAATGGCTCTTGTGTTCTTATCCGGCATCGCAGAAGGAAAACAGCTTACTAAACACCAAAACAAACTGAGATTGTGCTTCAAGGACTTCTCAAAAAAGTAAGTACATGGTATATTACGTACCCCTCTTTAAAATATTGTTAAATCACAGACGAAAAACTATAATGTATGTATTTCATCTGTGCCTGAACTTGAAACTTCTTTGTCTTATAGATGTCAAGATGCACTTCGAAAAAATAAGAATCTGATCGGAATAGATCAAAGAGATTATCAACGAGAATTGGAACGAAATTACAGAAGATTCACCGAAAGGTTGCAACCATTAGTAAATATCAATCCTCAAACTGTAAATTTGTCCAGTTCTGCTAACAATATTACTACAGTTACTGGACATAACCCTAGATATAAACCTGGGGACAGTAGTACTCTTCGGTGGTAAGTGCAGTCTGAAATATATTTTATATTTATAACAAAATAATTAAGATAGTATTATTATTTTAATTTTTTACATATATCCTATATTTGATTCTAATATTTATATGTACATGTAATAAATAATTATAAAATGTATTCATGAAAAATAGCTTTTACTTACCTTGTTTTGTTATGGGTTAAAAAATAAAAATATACTCGTAGATGCAATATAACTATGAACACTTTATTCAAAATACACAAGGTAAGTTTTTTTATTCATTAATGAATAATGTGATATAATACTAATTTTATCATTCGTTTCTTTTATATTCTTTTTTATCATTTACATATTCAGTTTTGTTGAGATTTGATATATTATCATTATTCCCTACCTCTTCTTGATAATTAAAATCCGACTTAAATCCTAAGCCCGCATAAAATAATAAGGTATATAAATCGTAAAATGTTTAATATTTGTATGTTTTTTTATCATAATTTATACCGTGTGTCTACTTAAAATCCATAATATAGGGAATACAGTGTTATTTTTTTTTTTCATTTTGTTGTAGTTTCTGACCTATACTTCATTTCACGTAAGAAAATAGATGGCGTTTGAGAGTCGACCGTTTTTACATGCATTAAATAAATAATTTAAATTCGTGAAACCAATCTTTGTCAATAAAAAAAATATTTTTATCTGTAAAGTGTACGAGTCCAGAATATTTAAAAATTACAATAAAACATGGTTAAATATCACTTAATTTTGTCGATTTTATTTGATAATTGACAAATAACAAGTGTGAACCAGGTTAGCATTCTGATCAAAGGGTACAATTTATATCCCTATCTAACCCAACGCTATTTTCTTACGATCCCGGTCCCACATCAGTTGGCCCACTTGTTAAAAATTAATTTATCATGACATAATAGAATTTGTAGTAATGATTAAATAAATCTTTCACTTTTATTTAAAACGTTATTTTAAATTAAACTTAATTTTAAGAATATAATTTTAACGATTAAATCAAAATAATTTAGAAAATATATTGACTTAGTTAAAACAAGGTTTATGCTACCAGCCATAATTATATAATCACAGAATGAAGATGCAAAATAATAGGGTCCTATACCATAGTCATATTTTAACTATCTTAAATAAGAAGACGAAAATATACATAAATTAATGAGTATTAGTGAAAAAATTTTCTTTAAATGTTGACTAGGTCAGAAACTACAAGCGATTGAAGTTGATTACTAATTGGGTATGACGCGTTAGGTACTAAGAATTTGATTGGTCGCCTGATTTTAAAAAAGAATCGCGCGCCTGTAGCGGTCACCTTTGAAAGAATATGAAATGTCATGTTGTTCCATAACCTAACAAAACATTTAACAAGTTTGTGTTTGATGCATTTGTTTAATTATAACATCTAGTAATATTAACAATAATCATGTATTTATAATTAAATCAATTTGTAATATTAATTAAATTAATATTGAAACTGCAAAACAGGCAAACATTAGCGCCATCCGTCGTCATACGTTGTGTAATAATATTGTCAAACTGTTTCAATGTTCTGTAATTTATTAGGAAGAAACCCTTGTTAAATGCTTATTATTTATGTTATTTACACTTAATAATAATTTCTTCGTGAATATAACGTATAAGTTTTTATATAAAAACATTTCAGCTATGCAAACATGTAAAAAATTGTTTCCAGTATAACTAACAGTTTGTCCCATTGTTTGTCGATCACTTGTTAGTACCCGCTACGTCACGCACAAATTCTTAAACTTTAAAAATTCATATCTCGCTTATTACGTAAAATTTTTAAGTCGCGTTTGCACTGAAGTTCTTATTTTATCCTGTTCTTACAGGAAAAAAAATAAAAGAAAAATGGTATAGGACCCCATTAATAATAAATAATACAACCTTAATAATGATAATTTTATTTGATAACAAACGTTTTACTTTTATAACAATGGGGTATTCCACTATAGTAAAATTTCCATGTAAAATTATTTTAGTATAATAGATTACTCAATAAGAGAAAAATGAAAAAAAAATGTTCTTAGGGCCGGTATTATAAATGTAGTTCCATAGTAAATTAATTTTTTTTTCTGTACGTACAGGATGAAATAAGAATTTTAGTGCAAACGCGACTTAAAATTTTTACGAACTATTAGTTATAGAGGGAACAATTTTTTTCATTAAATATTTTTTATATAAAAACTTATACGTAATATTCACGAAGAAATTATTAAGTATAAAAACATAAATAATAAGCATTTTTTCCTTATAAATTATAGAACATTGACAATATTGTGACACAAAATATGACGACGGATGGCGCTAGTGTTTGTCTATTTTGAAGTACAAATTGATTTAATTATAAATACATTATTATTGTTAAAATTACTAGATATTATAATTAAACAAATTCATCAAACACAAAATTGTTAAATTTTTTGTTAGGTTATACATACATCAACGTGACATTTCATAATGGTTTAAAGGTGAACGCAGCAGACGCGCGAATCGCCTTTTTAAAATCAGGCGACCAATCAATTTCCTAATACTTAACCCGTCATACCCAATTAGTAATTCAAATATTTTAATAAATTCCCAAACAAATGAAATGTAAAAGACAATTGTGTTTAAAAATTCTGTTTATAATTATTGCCGGTTGCATCAATATTACTTATATTTTAGGCGTTCCTTAAACGGACAATATTGCATCTAAATGAAATATTAAATGAATTATTATTACGGTCAAAATTTCGATTTGCATTTTTTGTTTACGCTTAAAATTTAAACCTTATGGTGCAACTGTACATTAGTAGTATTACTATAGACAAAAATAGTCTTTGTAGCATTTTCTTGTTTCTGTGTATGGTCTGTTACAGTACATATATATTCCCCTGCATCATTTGCTTGTACTTTACTGATAGTCAAAGTACTTAATCCTTGTCGATTGCCATTAATATCCGAAGATTTCGCCTTGGTATAATTTATTCTCCCAGACTGAAAATGAAAGATATTTTTTACACTTGTTGAGTATATATTTGTAATGCTATTGAATTTATAATACTAGGGGTATTACAAATTCAACGGTCATACTTACATTTACGGCCGCTTGATCAGATACGGTCCATTCTAACGTAAAATAAACATTTTGATCGACGATTACTGAGCAGTTTAATTCATATCTGTCTCCAATTTTTGTTTGTCCGTTATTTGGTGCGTCGATATATGGTGTAGGTACGTACTCAGGTCGTCCTACACAAAGACATTGTATTAAAATTGTGTACTGAAGTATATTATATGAATTATATGGCAAAAAGAAACTAGCAAGATAATGTATTACTCTGAATAAAACTCGATTTCTGGACTTTACATTATCTATATTGAAACACAAAATTGTATTACACAACGTTTCGGATGCTAAGATCTACTCCCGTCATCAGGTATCAGTTCACCTGAAGACGGAAGCAGATCTTAGCATCCGAAACGTTATGTAATACAATTTTGTGTTTCAATAAAGATAATGTCAGTCCAGAAATCGAGTTTTGTTCAGATAATTAGTATTGTAATGAAAATTATTCACTGATTTTACATTGACATAAATAACACAAGTTCTTCATCAATAAAGTTCGTATAACTTTTAAATTTAATATTTATCAACATTGAAACAAAATTTAATTTTTAGCTATATAAATTAAGTTGTAGTACCTTGTTTGAAAATTAATTGGAGTAATATATCAAAATTTGCAAGAATAGTATCGGATAGTTGCAGTTTGTATTTTTTTAAATAAAAAAATACAAACTGCAACGTACCCTAACTGGCAACTCATAATTTGAAAAAGTTGAAATTTTAAGTTGAAAAGGTGAAATTTCAAGAAAAATGTTGAAATTTCAAGAATAAATTATTTTTTTCTGTGGCCCCTCTAAGCTTTCGTAGATAACCAGTCATGTTGCGAAAATATGGAAATTTGGCGTGAAAATTTTCATGCCATAATTTTTTATGAATGAATTCTTTAGGTCTTCTTTTCGTTTGCAGACACTATTCTAGAAGCCCTCGAATTTCAATATAAGGTGACTTCATCTGATCTCGAAAAACTAATTAAGAATTGAGACGGTAGATCTTTATCGGATTCAGTCTTTTCGACTATCCCTTAGTAAACAATAGGGGATTCCAGCACAATCAAATTAAAGGAAAGTAGTAAAAAATTACGAATGTATATGCTGAATAACGAATATTAATAAAAAAAATAAATGGTATAATTGAAATATTTCGGAAATAAGGGGTTTTTTTGTTATAGCACTTCGACACGAATATGAATTCAATATATAATATTTTGATTAACGACCGAAAGACTGCCTATACATGCATAACAAATAGCGTGTTAGGAGGTGGGTGTTACTACCAACAGAAGTTAAGAAATTCAAATTCGAAAGGAGGGGCAAACATTCCTGTACTGCAGTTTTCAAAGTTTTTATTTTAACATAAATTTCTTGAATTAAGCTTAATAATTTAAATACACTTGTAATTATAAAGTATGCAGACTTTAAAGTGTTATAATATTCATTTATTTTATGTAAATATAACTTAAAATAGCATATATTTCAAGAACATTTAGGTCCATGATGAAAACAGTTTGATATAAAAACATACATATCTGCGTTACGTCACGTCAATCTTTTCAAAATTCGGGAAACCGTAACTCGCTTATTAATAGGAATTTTTTCACTGGATTTTCATCAATAGTATTAGTTTTCCTAATATTTTCAGATGAAATTAAAAAAAAAAAAATGATGGAGTCCCCCATTATTGACACGCCACTGGAATATATTTAATGGATGGATTGGTTTATTACTCCAGGGCGCCTATTTTGTAACTAGAAAGTGATAACAAATATCTATAGACAAAGAAAGATATATACTAGACCGAGTTTCCATCATGGCGGCAATGTCCATAGCTTTGTGCCGAATAGGGCTGTTGCAGAAAACAAACAAACTATGAAAACAAAACGCATAATACGGTATAAACCAAAACAAACTTTAAATCTCCGTCCTTCAATCTAACAATTTCTCCCCAGGTTCTGATTGGCTAATTCGCTTCGTCACATGAGTGTCCGCACCGCAAGCTATTCGTGCTTGAATTCGTATTCGTTACCGCTTTCTAGTTACAAAATAGGGACCCAGGTCATTTTGAAACAAAGTATAAATATAAAAAATTAATGTTTGCTCTGCGGATGAACTATTACAGCGAGGCACTCATACAGACCGTAATCGAATTTTAGAACATTTACGAACTTCATTGATGTTAAACTGAGAAATGCATATCACAAATACGATAGTGTAAACTCATCACAGTGTGAGCAGCAAAACAGAGACCTCCACCAGGTTGCAAGAAAAAAGACACCAGTACAACAGAGAGCCCGAACACTTTATTTTTACCACATACTTCCGACGTGTAAGCTAATCAATAATTCTTCTACAAAATCATCGCGTTGAAAAATGCATATATAATGTATAACAAAGAAATTACTAGTATATCCCCTAAACACATTATAATGTAATTGCATCTGAAAATTAAAAGGAAATGTAAAATGTAATGTACATACTTATCACTGTAACGTCTATAAATAACTCGGATCTGAGACCATCTCGTTCAAAAACGCAAGTAAAGGTTTTGTCATACTGGTTCATCAGTACACTGTACCCTCCGTGTTTGGTGTAGAGTGTTGTGTAGTCCTGTGAAAATTATTAAAATGATTAAATAAATTAATAGCCAAATTCACCATTTATTCGTAAAATTGATTGTATTAAAATTAATTTGTATTTAAAATTGCAATAAAAACAAAAAATAAAGAAGTTCGGCAGAATCCGAACCCACCACCCTCCACATAAGAAGCAAAAACGCTACGAGCGCTCTTTTGTCAAACTTTCTTTACGGAGGATAATAATTAGGTATTAGTTTAAATTTGTCATAATTTTTTTAAATTTGCTTTATTTCTTATTAATTTTGGACAATTAATTATTAAAATGATGCAAAAGATGTCCTCAAACATTTGTACAAATTTTTATAACAATCAGTTTTAATGGGAAGCAAAAATTCTAATTTCCCACGTTAACTCTCTTATATAACGGATTTTGAGTGCTACCCGGTACAATATTCTTCACGTAAGAATGGCATTGCGCAATAAAACGTGTATGATTCTTCTATTCTATGATGTAATTGAAGTAGTTTCTTTTTACCACACATGTTACAGAATCTGTTCATCAGGCTACGTATGTCGTAACTATGTTCAGGAAATAATTTGAAATTGTTAACATAGTTCGTATACATTGGCGTGTTTATTAGAATTTGTATTTTGTAATGTGATGCTGATGATTTACGTGATTTATCAATAATCTTAAAGGAAAACTATCGAAAGTGCTAGAATTATGATTCAGTGCGTTTTTTATTGCAGGAAAAGATAGTTTCTTAGGCGGTGTCAGCATCATATACCTATTAACTAATATATTGCTAATGCTCGTATCTTTCCCATAAGAGTAGGTGAACACTGTGAAATGGAAATATCATTTCTGCATAAGTCTATCTCACACAAACGCCCAACTTCGAATTATGCGCAAGCTTGGAAACCTTCTGCGTTCCAAAATCCTACTCTTAAGAGTACGAAATTATCCAAAGTCGTTTCAAAACTAATAACCTTACTCTCAGAGTTTACTCAACCTGTTCCAAAACAGCCAGAGTTTACTCCAAAGTGATGTTCTACTTACTCTACTAACGAGGAGGGTATAGAAATTACTCCACAATATTTTCAAACGTAGATGCTCACGATTCTCTACATATGGAAGTAATTTGCCTTCTTGAGGAAGAAAACATGCTTTTGGTTGAAAATAAACATAAGTAAATACGTTGGCGTGTATTACGAGAACACTTTTATAATGAAAGCGATTTTATGGAGCGTATTTTCACATTATATTGAGGAGAGTGCTCCATAAAAGCGCTTTTATTACGGGCTTGACATTAATGTTGTAATTATAAGTAGTTTTGTTAGTTTTATAAAATTATTTTTAATTTAGCTTAAATTTTTTACTTCAACAAAACTCTCATTCGTTCCAAAACACAACACATCATACTCTACGCCAAAACTCGGTATTCTTGGTTTTGGAACGCAGCCCTGGTGATGCAGCGAGCACATGGTTTGATTTCATTTCTGTTTGTAGTTGCACTTCGAAAGCATTTGCTTTGTGTTTCATACAGTAATTTATTGTCACCTAAATTAATTAATCCTGACCAGATTGTATTCCTATTATTTTTACAGTACAACAAAGTAAATTATTTCATTCAAATTTAGCACTAGAATATGTCAATGTTTTTTATTATTACTAATATTTATATTCAAGAATTTACATACAAAATAAATAGTAGGTACATTGTTAAATTTCTCAAATTTAAATTTAAAATTTCTCGCGCTAGCCGTTAATAAACAGAACTCTGTGATTCGCAAAAAGTGATCATGATTTTCTCGTTAGCCAATAGTAGTTAAGTTTCCAAGCTTTTCACAGTGTTTCCTTCAAGAAAAGCAAAGGATCCGCAATATATTAGTTAATAGTTAATAGGTATATGGTCAGCATAGATTATAGAGAATTGAACTACCTATAAACGAATTATTATTGCGTAATGCCATTCTAACGTGAAGAATACTATACACATCCGTCTGCTATCAAATTCAACAAAATGTATGCATTACTTCGTTAATGTCTTCTAACGTGACAGTAACATCGGGCGATGTAGGTCTACAGGGTAAAACCACAGTATCGTATTGGTAGACACTTAGAAATATCACTGGATCAACTGGCTTTACGGATAAATGTACGGGATCCCTAATGTAAATATATATTTTCGTTGATCGAAATTCGTCATCTTTCGGAGCGTCGTCTGCATGACAATAATAATAATCCACATCGACATAGGACGCGTTCGTTAGAATTAGTTCGGCGTAAAATTTTCCATTACTTTCCGAAGTTTCTACGATTACTGTGGACCAGCGTACTCCCTGAAAAAATGCAATCATAGTCCAAATATTGTAAATATGAGTTACATACAGTGACATGAAGGATACCAAACAGTTTGGTAAAATATTATATGGGGTGTTATGTAAGTAATGTGCCATAGTTCATGGTATGATAAAGAGAACTGAAAGAAGTTATAATCTGAAATATATTCTGCACAATCTCTTGTTGTTAAAGATGTGAGACTGTAAAGTTAACGAATTACGAACCAGTAGTGTTTCTATTTTCAATAAAATTGCTGTGATTTTTAAATAATTCTTTATTCAAATAATAATTGTTATTGGTCCACCTTGAAATGAAACAGGCACAATTAGGGTTGCCAACTTTTCAAAATTACAGAAAAGGACATTTTTTCGGCAATCTTTTTCTAAATTATGCGTAGGATTTTAAATTTGCGGGAAAAAATGCGATTTTTTGAAATTTTCAAGGTCAAACGTGTTTTAATGCAAAGTTAGATAATATAGAGTTTTTTTTTTACAATAAAAGAAATTTAACAAATTCCTAAAATATTAAAATCAATATTTTATAACGAAAACAAGCAAAACACAATAAGGTTAATAAACTACTATAAAATGTAAACGAGTAATATCTGATCCGGATAGTCTTTCGATAGTTAACCACAGATATATTTAACTCTAAGGTCTGAAGTTATCATCAAACACCAAAGCATATATCCCTGCGTCTGCTACCGCTACCTTTTAGAGGAGACTGTCAACTAAATGTTAGTAGATAAATTAGTACCAATAATTCAAAAATTCTATCGTTATTTCATTACATTACATAAAATGTGAAATAATTATTTCATTTTCATATTTATAATAATAAGAAAATATAATCATTAATAACAAAATTTACTATAAAAGGACAAATCGCGTCCTTTCCTGGTTTTAAAAAGGACAAGGACAAAATATGCTTAATAAAGGACAGTCCTTTCCAAAAAAGGTCAGTTGGCAACCCTAGGCACAATAGAAAAAAACCTTTTTTATGAGGTGGTAACATATGGCACGTTACTTATGTATATAATACCCTGTATAATTGTTCATCGTTTATTTTTCTATTTCTTAACAACCAATCAATAATTTTCTAAAATTTAAACATGATCCTGAAGTAAATTAAGTTACAGGAATCTATAAAAGGAAGTTAGAAAGTTGTTTTTTTGGTTATCAAAAATGGATTAATGTAGTTTTTTTTTTAATCCTCGTACAATTAAAAACACAACATAAAAAGTGGAAATAATTGTAATACTTTTTGTACCTCAATAGTATTGTTGGGGTATGTCCACGTAATCCTTTCTTTCCCTTCGCATAAAAGTGTTACATTTGTTTGACTGTCAACAGAAATTTCTTGTTTTCCTTCTTTTGTTTTAATTATTGGTCGAGAGTTAAACGATGGTGCTAAAGAAAAAAGTATAATTGAAAAATATAACATTATATTTTAACCTTTTATATTTCTGTATGCATTGTAGAACATAATAAAATATGTATGTCTTGTCGAATTAATTTTTTTTTCAATTTTCAAATACACGAAAATGGCTCTTGTGGTGCTCTTTCCACAACAGTTTTGATAGTATCTGACAGCCCTGATTAACATCCTTATCAGTACCTATCTACAGATATATTATCATTATTATTGAAAATAAGTAATTCTTGAAACTCTTAGATATTTTATGAAAGAATAAGACTATGACATTTGCATATGCATACAACTTCTTTGGGTAATCATATTCGTACTTATAAAATAATATGCATTCTTAATTATATCTTAATTAAGACTTGCATTGTTCCTATTATGTTTTAAAATTAGAATATACGAATAGAAGAATCAAATAATAGAAAATATTCCGACAAAATTTCAGTCTACTGATTATCATAATATGGATTTCCCTTTTTTTTAAATAAGAAATAAAATACGTTTAGAATACTAATTAAATATATTTTCGTTGAATGACATTTTACTTATTTGAATTTTTAGTGCGTTTCATGTATAATACTTTATTTTTAATCTAAGAATCGTGTTTACATTTATTGCGGGTAATAATTTGGGTCTGTAAGAAAATTTGAGGGTCGAATCATCGTTTTATGGCGATCCATTGTGTTAAAAAATGTGCGATAAAGCAAATTTATGTCCAATTGCCCAAAAGTGACAATTGATCATTGCGTCATGGCCATGATAATAATATATTTTTTTTACGCCTATTGAAAAAAGTAACTTTTTCATTAAAGTGGATTAATAAAGTATGCCTTTTTTAACACAATAAAAGTGTGAAAAAAGTACACTTTTTTAACACAAACCCGTAAAATACTGAAAGTTTGTTGCTAATATTAATTGACATTTGTTCTTTTTTCAAGCTACATATTTGTAATTGATATTTATAATCGTCTGTGCTTATTGTAAAATATTTGATAACGTAGCCTAAATCAAAACACGCAAAAAATATCGTAAGGAAAATAACGAAAATTTATTAAAGACCTTGATAATGTTATCATACAAAATTTCCTTACGTCAATAAAAAACCCAGTTGAGAGTTCATCTTTATATAGATAAATAATCAAAAACTAGGGATTTTTCTGAAGTTTTGGTAAAAAGTTGTATGTATTTATGTATAGGGTGTAAATCGAAAAACGAGACATAGGCGTTTAACATGGGAATTTCGGTTTTCTTTACGCAAACGTGACCTAATTATTTTATGCAATAATGCTTCAGGTAAAAGTTATAGAGATTTAAATTCTGCATCTAAATTATGAAAAACAATTATTCTAGCTCTTCAAATAAACATAAAAATTAATTATGAAGTTACAGTTTTTAGTCTAGGCAGCCATGGATTTATGACAAAAAATAAACAAATGCATTGTTTTAACTGTCAATTAAAACTAAAACATTTAACCATTTCGTTTCTTGTGTTAATTTACTGCTCTAATCCAAATTTGGTTTTAAATGACAGTTAAAAACAATGAATTTGTTTATTTTTTGTCATAAATCCATGGCTGCCTAGACTAAAAACTCGTAAACTGTAACTTTATAATTAATTTTTACGTTTATTTGAAGAACTAGAACAATCGTTTCACATGAATTAGATGCAGAATTTAAATCTCTATAACTTATATTTGAAGCATTTTTGCATAAAATAATTAGGTAACGTTTGCGTAAAGAAAAACTGAATTCCCATGTTAAGGTGAAATGGTACCCCCCGTTATTTTGTTTCTGTACCGAGGCGAGCGCTAGTGAACACTGAAATGAATAATTATGACTAAGTCGATAAAATAGAAATATTTGTATATTTTACGATCTCCATCTATTCGATAATAGTCATACTTTGTTCCATGTCACAAACCTAAAAACATTCTAAAAGTAAATATATGTCGGATGGTACAAATGGGAATGCGTGCAAATCTCTAACTTACAAATCTTGCCTTTTACATTTCTTGCTTTTTACATTTTCTAATTGCCAAATCTATCCCTGTACATTTCTTGCCTTGTACATTTCTAGTCTTTTACAAATCTCGCCTTTGACAAATCTGTCCCATGAAGTTGTTGCATGTTGAGCCATGTTCACACGAGAACCGCACTAACGCCAAATTTAAATAACTGTCATCTGTCTAATGTTACATATTCTTGTTTTATGTATTTAAAACAAAAAAATATATATGCGTAGTTTGTTTTAAAACACATTGGGTGGAATTCAGTGGGTTGTATTAAGGTCTGTATTAAATCTTGTATTAGGTATATGGCAACATTGTAATATTTTCCACATGTATCAATGAGATTCTATTGTGATTTAGAAATTTTACCACATGGAAAAGTAATACAGATATCCTTTAGTCAAATGAAGAAGTATTATTGTAAATGGAAGGTGTAAAAGGAAACTCATTATTGCAAAATTAGGTTAGAAATATGTCAAATTTTATGTGTCAAATATTTCATACCTCAATGTTAATGAATTTTAAAATATCTCAACCCCCGTTTTGATCAGTTTTGACATTTGTCCTTTTTTCTTACTTCTGTTAATAATATTTTTTTGTGCATGCCCTACACAGGTAAATTTCGTTGCCATCACATGCGTCAGCTGTTCATGCACATTACAACATTTCCGTAACGGACAGGGCTTGTTCCTGATCGAGGAAGAAAACAACTGATACTATAGTGCAAACAGTTGAAGATCTATATCCTTCAGCACCACTGATCGCGCAGTTTCTGAGAAAGATGTTGAAGAATATTACCCATATTTGGAAGAGCAGTGAGTTTCAATCATTGTGGAGTTGCCACTTTCTCGCCGGTGACCGAGAAGCTTTTCTTATAGCCGACCTTTTACCACCAGGCGTTAATTTAAACATACCATCATTTTTAATGTCTACAGTTCACGATGGAACAAATTTGGAAAACAAGAAATATTGCGAGGGCAAGAATACACGTAGAAAGGGCCATAGGAAGAATTAAAACTTTTCAGATATTACATATGATTTGTGGGGCTTTGACAAAATAATACCTGCTTATAAGGGAAGTCGAAATATTTTACAATGAACAAAGTACCTATGTAATCGATTTTTTGTAAATATGTACAAATGCCTGACACAAGCTTTTAATGCATACGAGTTACAAATTTATAGGGTATGTAAGGAATACAAAATAGATTAACATGTACTAATAAACTCATAAAATTGTAATAATCTTTCTTAATTTTCTGTTATCTCTCATTTTAGTTATTAATTTTGTTTATTTTAACTTTTTGCATCTCCTACATGCCCTATAAATCTGTAACAAATGTTCATTAGATAACATCTTTATATTATTTATGTACGTACGTGACAAATATATCTTATTATAGGATAATCTACGTTTCAAATTTTGCATAACTATTTCTTTTTACTTCCATGTACTTCGTACAAGGAAGTATTGTAATCGTGAAAAATTTCGTTTTCCAGATTTCAGCGGAAATATCTATTTTGACCATCCCTGAATCCATTTTGACTAATTTCGTCGTGACGTCTGTACATACGTGCGTATGTATGTACATATCTCTTATAACTCAAAAACGGTAAGCCATAGAAAGTTGAATTTTATATTTAGGACTGTTACAACATCTAGTTGAGCTCCAAATTAAGTACTACATCCTATTTATCATATATGGTTAAAATCTAATATGCTGTTTCAATTTATATATGAGTTTTAAATACCAAATTTGAAAAGTTTTAGATTATATTTTAATAGACTTTAAGGAAAAATCGTCACACACACATTCTTATAAAAATCAGCATCAACTTTCAGCTTCTAGGTGCTCTAAAACGTAATCTTTGTAAATTCTTCGCCGTATATGATCCATTTCATAAATGTGTAGTTGTAAATTAATATTAATTTATAGTGCTGCAAAAATAGAAAATTTAAATCAGATCATCCTGTACATCTAATATTTATATATGATGAAAAATATATTATTTTTACAAACCTTAATTTCATTAGAATTAAATATTTTACCATCATATTCTCCTTAACACGGTTTCATTATTAATTTTAATGTAATTGCTTCGTCAAAATTAAAGTATTGTTTTTGTTTGTCGCATAGGCAAGAAAATAAATTATATTATATATTCATATTTAAAGTTATTTACTAAATGTTATTATCGTAGAATTGAAGATTGCACCATTATATTCAATTTTAATTAGTAAAAGTTGCTAAAAAATTATATTCAATGATTTTTTTACGAGAAAAACTGTTAAAAGCTTGTATAAATGATATTTCCGGTTATCCGATATACACTAAAAACTATAATGACCTCTTCCCACATTAGTATAGAATGGGTATACAAAATTTCAAAATTTTCTGATTGATAGTATTTGAATAATCGTGTCTACACGATACACACACACATACCTACAGACATCATTGTAAAAATGTTAAAATCCGATTCTGGGGACATTAAAACGTGCTTATTCACTAAAATCTCTATGCGATTTTAGCACGATCCCTATACCATACCTCCCTTACCTAGGGTAGCGGGAGGTAAATATGGTTTTATTTTGATTTTAGAAATTAATGCTTCAAATAATAGTTTCAGAGAATTAAATTCTGCGTTTAGCACATCAAGAATTATAAAATCAGTCCTTTGTATAAGCGAGATATGTAAATTAAAAAATTATTTACTTTTTTTGTTTTTTTAATTAAGTTTGCTATGAATGGGGTCCTATACCATTTTTCTTTTATTTCTTTTTCTGTAAGAACAGGATAAAATAAGAATTTTAGTGCAAACGCGACTTAAAAATTTTACGTAATAAGCGAGATATGAATTTTTAAAGTTTAAGAATTTGTGCGTGACGTAGCAGGGACTAACTAGTGATCGACAAACAATGGGACAAACTGTTAGTTATAGAGGGAACAATTTTTTTCATGTTTGCATAGCTGAAATGTTTGTAAATAAAAACTTATACGTTATATTCATGAAGAAATTATTATTAAGTATAAATAACGTAAATAATATCCTTTTTTTCCTAATAAATTATAGAACATTGAAACAGTTTGACAATATTATTACACAAAGCATGACGACGGATGGCGCCAGTGTTGGCCTGTTTTGAAGTTTCAATATTAATTTTAACTAATATTATTATTAATTGAATTAATATTACAAATTGATTTAATTATAAATATATTATTATTGTTAATATTACTAGATGTTATAATTAAACAAATTCATCAAACACAAACTTGTTAAATGTTTTGTTAGGTTATGGAACAACATGTCATTTCAAATTCTTTTAAAGGTGACCGCTAAAGACGCGCGATTCTCCTTTTTAAAATCAGGCCACCAATCAAATTCTTAGTACCTAACGCATCATACCCAATTAGTAATCATCTTCAATCGCTTATAGTTTGTGACCTAGTCAATATTTAAAGAAAATTTTTTCACTAATACTCATTAATTTATGTATATTTTCGTCTTCTTATTTAAGATAGTTAAAATATGACTATGGTATAGGACCCTATTAGGAAAAAAAATAAAAAAATTCATGTCAATGTCAAATAATGTAAATACGTAGAATTTCATGATTGGATCTGTTATAACACAATTTATTATTAACAAAATATGTATAGTTAGGCGTACAAGGAAATCATGTGGTGTCCACATCAGTTTTTTTTTCATGTCCAATATTTTTCAAATACATTTTTATTAATAGATTATATTGCAAAATATTATTATAGTGTGTAATATAATGTATATATGTAGGGATATTTAGAACTAAGTGATATATATGTTGGTAGCATGTATATGTAGCAGTAGTAGCTGAACAGCTGAACATGTAACATGTAACTAGAGAAGACAACATCTTGAGTTGTAGCGTGTGCCTTTTATAAACGTAATTATATTATTTTGTTAATAAAGTAGTTAACCCAGTTCCAAGGCCTATTTATTATACATGGTGTCAGGTGTGGTTTGTGGTTGCGCAAGATATTGAAACGAAAGAAAGAAACCACATACAAAATGGAGTCGCAATTTAAACTGCCGTGTCCGCTTATTCTAGACAATAACATTTCAGAAAACTGGAAGAGATTCATCCAAAAGTTTGAATTATTTATTACTGCAACTTGTGATAGCAGCACAACAGATGATAAGAAAATTGCAATGTTATTGAGTGCAGCTGGTGATGACGCACTTGATATATACAACACATTTGTATACAAACAAGGTGAAGATAAGACGAAATATAAAGTAATAGTACACAAGTTTGAAGAATATTGCGCACCAAAGAAGAATATTGTATTCCACAGATTTTTATTCAACAGTATTGTGCAGAAAGAAGGCCAGTCATTTGATAGTTTTTTTACAGAGTTGAAAAAAGCTGTAAAATTATGTGAATATAAAGAAGAAGAAAGTATGGTTAGAGATAGAATTGTACTAGGAATCTTGGACAAAAGTACGCAAGAAAGACTGCTTAGAGAAGAGAGTTTAGATTTGGAAAAGGCAGTGAAATTTTGTAGAATAGTGGAATCCAGTAAAAGCCAGTGCAAGATGCTGCAAACAGAAGCTTTAGTGAATGCAGTTCATGCGAAAGAAGAGAAAAAGTACAAACAATCAAAAGATAAAAACACTGATGCTAAACAGTGTAAATTCTGTGGATTCTCGCATGCATTTGTCAAAAATAAATGTCCAGCTTATGGCAAGACGTGTGCAAAGTGTCAGGGGCGAAATCATTTTGCAAAGATGTGCAAGAGGAAGAAGAGTGAAGTCAAGCCAAAGAACTGGGGCTGGGGAAAACAAGTACATGAAGTGAACAAGAATGAAAAAGATGAAGACAGCTCTGAAAACGAACAGTTTTTTATAGGTACCATAGAAGAGAAGAAAGATGATGGTGCAGTGATGTGGAAAGAAACTATACTTGTAGAAGGTAAAAAAGTAGAGTTCAAGCTCGACACTGGTGCTGAAGTAAGTGTGTTACCGCTTAAGATAGCAGAATATGTACAGTGTGTGTCAAAGATTAAAAAGACAAACATAAAGTTAGTCACATATGGAAATTTCTCGCTAAATCCCGTCGGAACAGTTAATTTAAAATGTATGGTAAAGGATAGATGTTCAGTAATTAAATTTGTAGTAGTAGATCACATAAATCAAATGCCATTACTTGGTTTGCAAGCATGTAATATGCTTAAATTAGTTAAAAGATTGGACGCTTTAAATGTAAAGTCACTCAATGATATACTAAGCGAATACAAAGATGTATTTGAGGGTTTAGGGAAATTCCCATATGAATACAAGATTAAATTAAGGGATAATGCTATTCCTAAGTGTCAGCCTACTAGACGTGTTCCATTTAGTCTGCATGAAAAATTAAAATTAGAATTAAATAAACTAGAGTCACAAGGTATCATTAGGAAGGTTGATAAACCCACAGAGTGGTTAAATTCTTTGGTTATAGTTGAGAAAAGAAATGGTGATTTACGACTATGCTTAGATCCCAGGTATCTGAATGAAAACATACAGAGGGAGCATTTTTTAATTCCCACAATTGATGACATTACTTTTCAGCTCAGTAACAAGACAGTTTTTACAGTCCTAGATATGAAAGTTGGGTACTTTCAGATCCCAATAGATGAGAAAAGCTCAGATTTATGTACTTTCGGAACACCATTTGGCCGATATCAGTTTTGTAGGATGCCGTTTGGAATCTCGTCGGCTCCAGAGGTATTCTCAAAACGAAATTTCGAGATTTTTGGAGATTTACCAGGGGTTTGTATTTATTTTGATGATCTTGTAATATCAGGAGAAACAGAAGAAGAGCATGACTTGAATTTGAAGCGTGTTCTAGACAGAGCTAGAAAATATAACATTAAATTCAATTCGCGAAAAATTCAGTATAAACAATCTAAAGTTAAATATATGGGTCAAATATTTTCTGAAAAGGGGATAGAGCCGGATAGAGAATATATTAAAGCAATTTTAGAATTAGAAACGCCCAAATCAAAGACTGAATTATGTAGGTTTTTAGGCATGACTAAATATTTAAGTAGATTTTTGCCGTCTATTTCAAAAGTATCTGCCCCGTTAAGAGAATTAACACGCGATGATGTCGAATGGAAATGGACTGAAAGTCATGAATCGTCATTAAATGATGTTAAAATGCTATTATCGAACGCGCCGATACTTTCGTATTTCAAATTTAATGATGACATAGTAATACAGACAGATGCAAGTAAAGACGGGTTAGGGGCTTGCCTGTTGCAGAAAAACAAGCCTATTGCATATGCATCGCGATGTTTAACAAAATCCGAGCAAAAATGGGCGCAAATAGAGAAGGAGTTACTGGCTATCGTGTTCGCGGTTGAAAAATTTAGTACATTTATTTACGGACATAAAAATGTCACCATACATAGTGATCACAAACCATTAGAAAGAATAATGGAAAAAGATTTGCACAAAATTTCAAAAAGGTTAGAGCTTATGTGTTTGAAATTATTAAAATTTCCGAACATAAAAATTGTGTACAAACCGGGTCGTGAATTGCATATAGCAGATACCTTATCTAGAGCATTTTTGAAAGGTAAAGTAGAAGATGATGTTGAATTAAATTATGCAATACACTCTCTGATTAATCACCTTCCAATGTCACCTAAACGAAAAAGTCAGTTACAAGTATTAACGGAAAATGATAATATCTTAAGTAAAGTAATATCATTTTGTGAAACAGGATGGCCACTTAAACATTCTGATTTACCAAAAGATTTAATTCCATTTTGGAAAATTAGAGATCAGTTAAACGTATGTGATAAGTTATTACTCAATTGTAATAAAATAATAATTCCATCTGAATTACGCCAAGAAATGTTATTTTTATTACATGAAGGTCATCTAGGAGTAGAGAAATGTAGGGCAAGGGCGCGCCAAATCATGTATTGGCCTAATATTAATACTGATATCAATAATTATATATCAAAATGTAATATTTGTGAAACTTATTCCAGAAAAAATGTTAAGGAGACCTTAATGCCTTTCCCTTTATCAAATAGACCTTGGCAAAGAGTTGCTACTGATATTTTCACATATGGTAATCAAAGTTATTTAGCATTGTATGATTCATTTTCAAATTGGCTGGAATTATTACCAATGCGTGATAAATCCAGTACTGAGGTAATTAGAATTTTAAAAGCAATATTTTCAAGATTTGGCAGCCCAGATATTCTCTTATGTGATAATATTCCTTTTGGTAGTTATGTTATTAAAAAGTTTGCGGATGATTGGAATTTTAGTCTGGTAACTAGAAGCCCTAACTATCCTCAGTCAAATGGGTTAGGAGAAAAAGGTGTATCTATAGCTAAAAATATCGTAAAAAAGTGTACAGAGGGAAATACTGATATCCAAGTAGCTTTGTTACAATATAGAAACACGCCATTAAAGCATTTAAAAGTTTCACCATCTGAATTATTTATGGGTCGTATTTGCAAGACTAAGATACCAATAACAGAATCAATACTGCGAAGCAAAACTAATATAAATTTCAATGATAGACATAAAATAAGACAAAATATTTATGAAAAATATTACAATAGAAATAGTAGAACATTACCTGTTCTAGAGAATGGACAAAATGTAAATGTATATGATCCTGTTAGGAAGAAGTGGCAAGCAGGAAAAATACAGGACAAGCATGGTTCTCCAAGATCTTATTTGGTAGAGACTGAGAATGATGGTACTGTAAGACGAAACAGAATTCATCTAAGAACATCTGAGAATTCATTTGTACCCAAATATAACATTGACGAACCATTGCCAGTTCCCAAATTAGAGCCAGATATTGTATCTATTGATCATGGACCAGATATTGCAACACAAAATGTATTGAAAGAGAGTAAGTGTGAATCAAAGTCACAAGCGATTCAAGCAGACAAAACTGTTACAAGATCTGGTCGTGTGATCAAATGTCCCACAAAATTTAAGGATTATGTACGAAATTAAAAATAGGGAGGATGTAATATAATGTATATATGTAGGGATATTTAGAACTAAGTGATATATATGTTGGTAGCATGTATATGTAGCAGTAGTAGCTGAACAGCTGAACATGTAACATGTAACTAGAGAAGACAACATCTTGAGTTGTAGTGTGTGCCTTTTATAAACGTAATTATATTATTTTGTTAATAAAGTAGTTAACCCAGTTCCAAGGCCTATTTATTATACATAGTGTTATAAAATTAACTTTATAAGAAATATTTTTTAATTCTAAAAGAGTTTTTATTTACTCTACTTGATAGATGACAGCTATTTAAATTTAGCGCTAGTACGGTTCGTTCACAACAAACTCTTTCAAGATGCAGTTAAGAAACCGGAAGACTATTTTCAGCTTTTGTAATTCCCGGTCGATTTTGACGTTATCACTTTCGGAGTCTAGATTTTTTTATCTGGATAAAAAGGCAGTAGTTACATTCTATATTTATCTTTGAATAAATATATTAATTTTATAAGTTTACTTGAAATTCAGATATGGTGTGGATTGCGAACACGCACAGTATGTAGTGTAGTACGATTGAAAGTTTTTGTAAAACCACAAAAGTGTACCTATATATTTATATAATTTTACATAAATATGTTATATGTTTATTTTGTTACAATTAATCTCCAAATCTCTTGTTGATTTTGTGACAGTCATGTAGATAGTATTTTATATGTTTAAAAAGGATGTAGGTTCAATTGAATAAATAGATTATCTTACAATTAGAATAATACAACCTTTTAGTTTAATTTCTGTATAAATTTTAATTTAAACCAATGTTTCGGCCGCATACACTGCTGCCTTCTTCAGAGAAAAACAACATAAATGACATAAATAAATAGTTATAAACAATAGAAACAAGTAAGCAAGGAAATACAAAAAATCTTAAGTGTGTACTCTTATTTTAAAGTTACATTACACTTATAGAATGAGATGTATTGAGTCTGGGGCTCCAGATTTTCGAAACTACCTGTATGATTAGTGAATTTAAAGTAATTTTTACGAAATCGCAGATTTTTGGAATAAGTTTGTTAACGCTAGTGTTTTAGGAAAAAAATCTTAAGTTTTTAATGCCTTCAAATGAATCCTAAAGTGGCAAATGCTTCCGTAGAGCTATTGTTAAAAATATTTGTGGTTTTAGTGGTTCTTATGCAGATTATGAATACATGTGATTTTACGGGAAATTTTTAGTGATTTAGGGTTTTTTACAGTAGTTTTGTGATGCAAGTATGTACACTACGGAGAAACGGATCTAGCTGTAAAGAGGATATTTTTTTTTATTTGTTTGGAAGACAATCTATTTTCCGCATTTTTGGAATATTAATACGGTTTCGAAACTATAAAGTGTTTCATACTGCAGAAGTTTTAATACACATAGAGAAAAGGATACAAATTATCATTTATTTATATAGCACCAGAACTACCAGAAGACTTGTTCTTATTTCCAATTATTAACTCTGTTCTCCTTCTTTTATGTATACTAAAAAAAAAATATGTTTTACTACGTGTACAATAATAATGCTTTTAACTAAATTATTTGTTACAAATTTTCATTAATGGACGTACCTACGTAATTGTTAATAATTATTTCTGTTTAATAAAGCATTACTATTTTTGTTTCAATATAATTTATTAATTTCAGATATTTCCTTAAAAATCAAATTATTGTTAAATAAAATAATTTTAAACACTTGGTCCTGTAAATTATTTTCTTTTCGGAGTGTATAGAGGTCTTTGATTTGCTGTGAATTTACACGTAAAATGTCCTCATGTGAACATGGCTCATTATGCAACAACTTCATGGGACAGATTTGTCAAAGGCGAGATTCGTAAAAAACTAGAAATGTACAAGGCAAGAAATGTACAGGGATAGATTTGGCCATTAGAAAATGTAAAAAGCAAGAAATGTAGAAGGCAAGATTTGTAAGTTAGAGATTTGCACTTCAAGCCGTACAAATTTATAGGTTACCTAGAACAAATGAAAATAAAACACTTTATTGAACGTCGCGTCAAATAATATTTTCAAATTTATTAACGAAGTAAAAATATTTTGTTCGTATGAAATATTAATAATATATTTTAAAAATAACGTTTCTTGGGAAGAGAATGGATAACAAATAACAAATTTTAAAATCGTAACATATATTACATAAAATTCACTTATTACATAATATTTTGTATTTACCGTAGGAAATTTTCATTAAAATGAAAATGGCGAAAGATATTGTGCTGGCCACAACAGATT
Organism: Ophonus ardosiacus; assembly: GCA_943142095.1. NCBI lineage: Eukaryota > Metazoa > Arthropoda > Insecta > Coleoptera > Carabidae > Ophonus > Ophonus ardosiacus. The sequence continues at coordinate 38,633,650 of OW964830.1, forward strand.
TATAATATTAAAAAGTATAATACCTATTTGCGCTCGAAACACACACAAGATTTTTTCAACAGTCGCCACAATGGGGTCATCCACCATAATAAAAATAATAAAATGTACACTCTTGTATTTACAGTACTACTAAAAAAATAACGATTATTTTTTAATTTTAATTTATCGTTATTTTTCATTCTTCTTGAGCTATTGAAATAATCTAATCTAAGCACTTTTTACTTTCGTTTTAGTAAATGAATGTCCTATTTTATTTTTGTTCTCCTTTACACAGCAGTACGGGATTTTTTTTGGTTATGTTATATACTGACAAAGCAGTCCTGACTAAACTTTGCCATTAAGAATGTAGACAAGTGACATTTTTCAACAGCTTTTAAGTCTCCCTGAAATTTGTTTTAAAACTTCCAAATGAAGATTTGTTGGAAGAATTTGACAGCTTTGGCAGTTTTTATGTCGCCAGAAATCAATTTGACAGTTTTAAACAGCTTTTAAGCCTCCCAGAAATTAGTTTTAAAACATATCAAAAGAAGATTTTGTTGAGAGAATTTGACAGCTTTGGCAGTTTTTACGTCGCCAGAAATCAATTTGACAGTTTTAAACAGCTTTTAAGTCTCTCAGAAATTATTTTAAAGCATTCCAAAAGAAGATTTTGTTGAAAGAATTTGGCAGTTTTTAAGTCACCAGAAATCAATTTGACAGTTTTAAACAGATTTTAAGTCACAGAAATTAGTTTTAAAACATATCAAAAGATTTTGTTGAGAAAATTTGACAGCTTTGGCAGTTTTTAAGTCACTAGAAAACAATTTGAAAGCTTCACAGCTTTTAAGTCTCCCAGAAATTAGTTTTAAAACATTCCAAAATAAGATTTGTTAGGAAAATTTAACAGTTTTGGCAGTTTTTAAGTCACCAGAAATAAGTTTGACAGTTTTAATCAGCTTTTAAGCAGTACGGTATTTTGTTTGGTTATGTAATATACCGACAAAACAAAGAACAATCATAAGTCAGATTGACTTGTGGAGATGCATTTTATAGTTAGAAATTCGGACAAAGGGCGTTTTTTCTACTATATGTCGCGCATGAGCGGCAAAGTGACATTTGCGTTGACAAAAGCGAGCGCAAATGCCTACTTTGCATATAGACTGTAGAAAAAATAATTTTATTTTCAAAGTTCCGAAATACAGATAACGTGCGAAGTTCGAATTCACTGATGTGCAGCAACTTCATATTATAGATTTGTACACAGTGACAAGTGACAAGTGTTCAAGGCGAGAAATGTACAAACAAAGAATATAATTTCAACGACATATTTGTACGATAGGAAAATGTGTATGCTAAGAAATGTACAAAGTGATATGTATGCAGTTTGAATTTGTATTCTAAGCCATTTTTCGTATTATTTAAACAACAAAATATAATTTACAATAAAATATAAGTTGTATTACATTATTTATTATTTTTTAAAAGGTTCGTTGGTATAACGTTGAAACAGCATATAAAATCTTTAGTTAAGCTACTAAAGAAAATATACTTGTAAAACCCCCAAAAGTGCATAATGGGGGGTTCCACCATTTTTTTTTAATAAGCGAGTTATGGTCTCCCGAATTTTGAAGATTGACGTGACGTCACGCTTATGTGTTTTTATATGAACATGGACCTAAATGTTCTTGAAATATATGCTATTTTAAGTTATATTTACCTAAAATAAATGAATATTATAACACTGTATAAGTCTACAAACTTTATAATTACAGGTGTATTATTAAGTTTAATGCAAGAAATTTATGTTAAAATAAAAACTGTTTGAAAAGTGCAATACAGGAATGCTAGCCCACCCCCCTCCCCCCCTTTCGAATTTGAATTTCTTAACTTCCATTGGTAGTACATAATTACTTTGCGAGATATTTAAATTTATTTCCAGGGCCACAGATGACATAATACTATTGGTATCTCTCTCTCGCGCAGCCTACTACAGAAACTGGTGTGAGAAATATAGCTATAGGTTTCTTTAAAGATCAAATGCAGTTATACAAAAAACAATTATGACTTTTTGGTACCACGAATGAGCCCATAAACCAATTTGTTTGAAATATTTTTAAATGAAAGTTCGCTTAATTTTGAAGCAATTAAGCAATTATTAAAAAAATGTTAGTTTTATCTTAGTCGTTATTTATTGAGCAGTGTACATTTTACTATTTTTTGTTATGGTTTTTTTTTTGTGTGTATTTTTTATTATTTATGGAGGTACGATAATCAAATTATTTTACAAATTATAAAATATTACGTCCCCTCCCCCGTTACGTGATACCTTCTACCTACATCAGATCTACATTCTCTATATCACCATCTCGTTTTTTCTGCAATTCCGCGATTGTTGAGCAGTACGCGTCTCCACCATTTCGTATTTCGTCATATCTTCCATCTCTACATTCTACATAGCACCATCTCACTCTCTCTCACGCACAATACCGATTTTAATAGAAATAAAATGTAATTATAATTTGTATTTGTAGTAAATCTTTTACTTTGTTTTTTTATAATTCATAAATGGCGTAGAATACAAATTCAGCAAAAATATTTTTCAATTGTCCATGGAGCCACCGATTTCATTATAGTTGAGCTTTCTACCGCTAGGTCTACTCGTAGCGCCACGTCCTTATATTTCACGAAAATATTTACCAAATTTGTTTTAATTACAAATATCTTTTATATTAAATGATAAATATTTACAATATTTACCTTAGAAATATAGAAATGTGTACAGTACGTAACACTAAATAAATTTTAGAAATAACGCCTCACACACTTGAGAAAAAAAATAAAATTAAACATTTTATTTTTTTTAAGTATGTTTCCGGAATTTAATTTTCGATTTTTTTTTATATGTTATGTATAACAATATTCTTCAAAACATATTAAAGTATGAACAAAATTGTAGGTTTAGTATAGAAGATATACATTAAAATGTATGAAAAAAGTAGGTTTTTTGGATTTTTAAAATTGTTCTCGAAAGTCGTTTTTTTTAATTTTCACATATTTTATTCCTTATATTATTATAAATATTTTATGCAAGTTTAATCAAAAAAATACGTTTTGAACTCGAGATATATTGAAAATAATATTTAAAATATTTTTTTGGGTGTCTAAATAAATACAAATATTATTGAAAGTATGTTATTTTGATGACAAATTGTCTCCTTTTTATTCGTGTATACAAAGAAATCATATTACTTCATACAATTTTAAATAAAAAATGAAAAACCTTTTTGGTAATTTTGAATTTCGCGGGCTGGGGTACCATTTCACCTTAAACGCCTATGTCTCGTTTGTCGATTTACAGCCTGTACATAGGTACATATCTGAACATAATGTGCATTTTTTTCCTTGACAGTGTAATTATGACTCATTGTCTCAGATCAAGTATTTATTAATATTTTTATATTAATAATTATTTGCAAAAAATCAAGCGGCATAATTTTAATGCAATGGGTCTTCCATTTTTCCTATAAACAGTATAAGAAGATATAGTGCGACCAAGCGATATGTGCCCTTGGCCTCGACTTGGAAGGCGTGGTTTATTATTAAGAGTACATTCGGAGACAGAAGTTTTCTATACAAATTTTAGCGGTTTATGCATGAAATGAATTTAGTTAGAATACAAATGAAATATATACACATTTCTTTAAATGTCATTTATTGTGTACATACGTATTATACCTTCTCCATAATTCATTTATTAGTATTAGTACGCCTGCCACCACTAAACTTCTACTTTTATTCTGTATGTACTTACGCGTTCGCGGCAAAATTCTCAAATGTTATTGGTTGAATATTTACGGCAGCGCGTGCCTTCCGCATCAAGGCCAGGGGCACATATTGCTTGGTCGCACAATAAAGATAAATCAAATTATTATTGGCATCTGAAATAATCGCGTAGCCCTCTAGCGGTCATTTAAAGAAATATTCAATCAAGTATAGCGCTTGTGTATTTATCATTCACTTAGACGTAATATTAAGGTTATTTTGAAATATGCCAAGAAAAAATACTTGTAATACAAATTGTTACGTTTATGGATGCCATTCCAAGGCACCCAGAGAAACTAATTTAAGTTTCCATACATTTCCGAAACCTGGGCAACGAAAAATTTATATTTTAAACAAGTTCGAATCTCAGGAGTTGATAGATCAACAATTAACTTGGATCAAAGCTATAAAAACTGGGAAAAAATTTAGTGATACCATGGTCATATGTTCAAAACACTTTAAAAAAGATTGTTACTTTTTACCAGGTACTTATTTAACATATAATGGTACTGAAATAAGAAATTATTGTCATTTGACCTTTGTAGATGTTCCTTCAAAAAAGAGGAAATTAAAATCAAATTCTGTGTCCTCTCTTCACCTTCCAAAGACAGTACCTCCCAATCAGACTTCAACAACAAGAGAACTGCGTATTAAACAAAGATTAGTAAAAAAAATCTTTTACTAATTCAAATTTACATAAACCGGAGCCAAGTACTTTGCAATGCGAAGCAAACGTTGAAGAGAAAACATCTGGCCTATACACTGAAGAAGAATACAATACTGCCGTTACACTTTTAGGATTAATGTAAAATTAAAAAAAGATGTGTATGTACAAGTTAAAAGTGGTGATATCATCAATTCCTTTGTACAATGTATTGACTCCGATCAAAAATTGAATACATTGGCCGGCTTACAGAGCTTTAATTTATTAAATTCAATAGAAATAAACTACAGAAAAGTGTTCAAAGACTACAAATAACAAAACAAGTTTAAAAGAAAAAATTATTTTAACTTTTATGAAACTGAAGCACAATACTTCATATTCCATGTTGGCCATATTATTTAGAACTGTAAGTTCTGCTACTTATAGAAACATATTTATGTAAATGATAACAAGATTAGCTCATATATTTAAATTATGCATATCTCTCTGCCTCAATAAAACATCTAGAGTTGTGATCTGCCTGTAAATACCAAAACAATTCTTGAGACAGAAGTTGAAGATTCATGACTTTTTATTATGAAATACGTTGTTTACCTTTGCATTTTCATAAATAAATGTATTGTTATTTAATTATTTCGGATACTGAAAACTAAAACTCTGTTAAATAATAACAGAACGATAAATATGCACAATGCTGTATACAGTTAACACAAGTATACTTGACTGGGCGGCCATTTGTAGAAGCGACAGCAACGCCGCCAACGGTCTTTTCAGTTGCCAATGCAAACATTACTGTAGGAATCTGGAAATGTAGGAAACTGTAAGAAAAATTTCTTCATCAATAATATTGTTGTAAATACTGATAAAATTTTACATTTTGTACATTTTCTCTGAATTGCAAAACAAGTTAAATATTTTGTTGTCGATCCACAATTACTAAAAAAAATATTTTTAATTATATTGCAAAATTAAAATTTTTGAATTTTATAATAGGAGATAACATTTTATGTTAATTTTTCCTTATCCGTGTGTGTAATTTAATTTATTATGAATATTTTCCTGTTTTTTATAGCAATATTCTTTAGTTTCCTTATTATTAATAAAATATTTGATACAGAGTATTAAGATATATCAATTTTTTTTTATCATTATTAGAATAATTCAATTAAGAATTATATTTCTTCTATCACCTAGTGATCATTTCTGAATTAATATTTCCATAACACTTATTTTATAATTATTTTTTTTTTAATCCCGCTCCACTACCATCTTATGTTCATTTCTGAATTAATTACACATAATTCATATTTAAAAATTGTTAGAATAGTGCAAACTCTCTTTTGTTCGCGAAGTAATTTTTGTGCATATTAAAATTAAATATGTTTTCTACGCGCCGCCTCGGTGGCCGAGCGTGTTGAGGCAGTGTGTCTCTGGCAGCACTCGAAGCGTCCTTCACCGCTCGGAACCGGAGGTTGTGGGTTCGTTTCCCACCAGGGGCTTGGATGTTTGTGTGTCTTTAAAATACTTTATAATACCTATAATGTAAAAATTGTAAAAGTAAAAATAAAATATTTGGGCTATAACGTGATGGTTGAAAGCCGACAAAATATTATTATTATTAATTATAATTATTAATTATTATTATCATTATTATTATTAACTAGTATTATTATTATTTATTTTCTACGCTAAAACAAGTAGATCTATATATTTCAAACAATAATCTGAAAATAGAACTTTGTTTTGTGCAAGTCTGCTATTGTATCTTGTTGAAAAACACAATTGCACGATTTTACAGATATAGTGCGGGACACGAATCTTGACTTGTGGGGTAAGGGAAAGAAATGCTCATATCGTGATATTCCATAAACGCCGTCAAATAATTATTACAGTAACTTTGTGCTTCTAACTCATTTGTGTACGCTTATGATCCTAATGGATCAGAGTGTAAACAAGACAGAAACTGAAACAAACAGCACTTGCACAGATCAACTGCTAATATATGAAACTGTTATATGTTATATTAGGTATGCGCGAAGTAAATTAATTGTATTTCGTGTGGAGCGCATATATTAGACAGTGGTTTGTGCTAACATATTTTGCATAGTTCATGTTTCGTGTCCCGCACTATTTTTGATTTTATTCAATTTCATTCATAAAAATATTTATAAATTGAAGTTTCATCTATTGCGTAAACGCAAAATAGATTTTAAAATGAATAAAGAAAAAACATGGAACAATAACAATAATCGAAGTTTTTTTATTAATGCATTTATTTATTTTGTTTATATACCAGCACTTAGCAGTCAAAATAATTTAATATTTGTACTGCTTTACCTACACCTACACAATACAAAATTAGTAACATTTTTTGCTTTACATTTCGTGTACGTCTGGGTATTTTATGATGCATGTACCATTTCTATAACATTTTATTTGGTTCATAAAAAGTTAAAAAAAATCTGATGTGGTCAGTACATTACCTTGCATCAATTTATATATTTACAACAACGTAAAACAAAAAAATATATTTAACTGCTAAGAAGTTTCCAAGAAGCGTACTACCGGTTGACCAATTATAACCAAAATCTAATCAACTCTTAATAGAATATAAAGAATATAAACTTCTATTAGACAGTTGTCGCGGATAGTTAGCTTATAACATTAAGGCCCGATATTTTCATCTCCGGTTGAACATTATGTTAACGTCAGTTAAAAGAAAAACAAAACATCGATGTTTTAGCATAATTCGTAAAAATTACGTGTCAATTTTTCGGTGCCACTATGTTCTTATAACCCACATCATTTAAGTTAACCGATAATTTAACGGGAGATGAAAATACTGGGCCTTAGCCGATTAAAGGTTAGTACTCACGATTAATCGGTTAACCGGTTACTTGTAGTTGTATAGGGCCCAATATTTTCATCTCTGGTTAAACTATCGGTTAATTTAACTGTCGGTTATAAGAACAATGTGTCATCGAAAAATTGACACGTGTAATTTTTATAATTTAGGCTATAATATCGATGCTGTGGTTTTTTTAACTGACAGTTAAATTAACAGGCTGTTTAAACGGAGATGAAAATACCGGGCCTAAGTATAGTAAATACCCGGTTAACCATTTGGTCCTATCAACAAGTGTTTACGGTTAAACTGGCAAATCGCAGCTAACCAGTTGACAACGACTTTTTGACAGCACTATTAAACATTAGAAACTCTCAAGCCCAAGTACTTGTTTATGTACACAACCATTTGTTTAAAAATTAGTTTATCATTTTTGGCTTTCGATATCAATCACATTTGGAATTTTCGGTATTTATTAAACACTAGAAATTCATATAAAAAATATTTTTTTTCTCTTTGAATTTAAAAATTTTATTGTTGATTTGGCAATGAATTTCCGTCTTTTCTAATTTTCATATAGCACAGCAGTGATCTCTTTGGTCCTTTCTCCACAACAATTTTGACTAACATTCGAGTACTTATCCCAATCTTAACAAATAGAAATTCCCAGAATGTCCTATTTTGTAAGTATCCTTCACCTACCTGCTAGAGAATATCCTACGAATCCTATGATCAAAACTACAAATCCTAGGCCCCCCATCACTGGATAAAACTTATCTAAATATCAACTGTCGAACGTTTAGCGTACAACTAACTGACGAAAACGATAGTCCAAAGCTTTTAGTTGTAGGCCACTACTTTTACCGCCTCCTATGGTATGGTTAGGGAGATAGAACGTTTCTGACGCCCTCTGCTAAGGATGATAAGAGATGTAGCGAAGGAAATGGTGATAGGGTTGCTTAGGATTTCAGCGAGAGATAAGGACATGAGTGCATGTGGTGGATCATGTTTTGAATAGAAATAGAAATCTTTGTAGATTTTTTATTTTGAGATTAGATGAAAATGATATCGCTAATAATAATGCAGTTCGCGGCCGCGGCAACTGGGTGATAGTCAAGTGTACGATGGTGTTTTTTTTTTCAAGAAGAAAAATAATTAAAAGTGACGCTTTGGGTTTTCAAATTGCAACATAACTAAACACAGTTTTACACAACTATTATTTTATCGCTCAGATGTCCGGCGCCAACTTGACAATCACCCAGGTGTCCGTGTCCCGTAAAGCCCAATTGCAACGCTGACACTTAAATTTTAAATGTTACGAGTACCTATTTTATTTCATTACATAACAAAAATATTGAAAAAAAATCTGTAGTGGCCAGCACAAAACCGTCCGTCAATTCAATGTATTTTGTACAAATCCGATACCAAAAGTTCCTTGGAAAAGATTCTATATATCCTGTAAAATTGTAACACGAACACTATTTTTTACAAATTCCATATTGCAAGTTCCTTTGAAAAGATTCTATAAATCCACTACAATTATAACACGAATGTACATTCTGTAAATTGCACTTCACACTTCCTCATTTCTATCCAACGCATCTTTTTGACACAGTTCTTCCTCTCTCAAATATTCTGCTACACAGTCCTTCCATCTTCTCTTTGGCCTTTCTTGTACTCCCGGCATTGAAACTAAAACATTTGCGAGGGACCCTCTGTCACTTAAATTACTTTCTGATCCTATACTTTCCACCTTGATTTTGCACTTGACACTGACATCTGTCAATTAGAATTTTTTGAATATTATCTGCTGTTTCCATAATTTTTGCAAAGCTGACTGGTTTTTTAAAGTTAACCTCTCTTAATCTCTCTATAACTCTATATCTATTGAATATGAATAAAAACGTATAATCAAATCGTATAGAGAACAAGATTTTCTTTCATATTAATGATCATAAAATGTCGAAAAATGATATTTAACTGCGTTTTTTCCAGAAAAACTGTTAAGAACTTCAAATAAGGGTACTTCCGGTTGACCAATTATAACCAAAATCTAATCAGCTCTTCATATGGTTGTAAAGAAGAGGAATACGAAAGAATCATAATTTTTAGAATTGTAGTTTTGAAGTTATCGTCGGAGAAAAATTTATCACGCACACACATACAGACATCAATGTAAAATTAGTAAAATCGTATTCTAGGGATCTTAAAACGTGCTTATTCGTTAAAATCTCACCATCGAATTTTTTGACCAAAGACAATACCTTCCTTTTGACGGAAGGTAAAAATTCAAATGAAATTTAATATAATATTTACAGTTATTATTCAGTAGGCTATGTATATGAAAAACAAAAACTATAAATCCTACCCTTTCTCGTAGTGTAGTAGTCTGAACCTCTGAACATAAATCAGCATCACAAATGCAAAACCCAGTACTAAAATAACTAATGTGTTCATATTTGACTCAAGTTCATCTGCAACAATAAATTTTATTTATATATCTAAACAATAAGTTGATTATTATTAAAAATCTACCCTGTTCTACTTCTATTCTTCTCCATTGCAACACATCCCTATGGATGCATTGCACAAAATTAGAGAGATAGTAAAAAATGAGATGTTTTCAAAGCGCAGTTGTTTTTCTGCGCATAGAGATGATAAAATGAAATAGTTGTCAGTTTTAAATTCAAAAAGCTTGGTATGAAATCAGATTACTTTACTTCTGTATTAATTTTTAATGAAATTAACAACTTTTTTCTCATTTCTGGGTTCTTTGGAAATCTATGATACGATAATAATTGGGTTGACGCATTACAAGAAGCTACGGAACAATATTTTCGAAATAATTTGTGTTTCTTAACACATTTTACTTCTATTTGTTCCATAGTTTTGAGATATTTTTTGAATTTATAACATTTCAACAACGCTTCACTAACTAAGCACAAGCTCATTCATTACATGACAGATAATCCATTGTTGCCAGTTGCGTTTATTATTAAATTTTACTATTGTTTAAAACTTAATTTTGACACAAAATTCATTTTTCTTTATTGGATATATCATATTTAAATTCAAAATTGCAATAATTTATTTGTTTTGGCATTATTAGAATAATTTTTAATTAATACAATCTGATTTAATTATATATCAATTATGTGGCAACAGAGCATCATCTCTACAAAGCTTTACAAAAATATCGCTAGATGACAGACTTAATATGACGTCAGTAAAGTCACTAGATATATAAAGTACCGCAATTGGCCGCCATATTGTGTCGAGCTTCGGCGCCAAATTTAAAATGGATTATCTTGAAACGAGTAAGTTATTACAAAAAAAAATAAATCTATAAAGGCAAGTAATTAATATTGATTTTATGTTCATAATTTTTATAATATGCGTACATATAAGTACAAAACATAACTGATCAAAATTATAAGACAATAAAAAATAAATACAATTAAGGTTAATTTTCTTCAGATCGTTTGACATGATGACAGGATTGGCGCTAAAGTCCCCAGATATAGTGACTTTTATAGGCACAGCCAACTACAACTAGATCCTGATGTGACCCTGATTGGCCTGATTCCGCCATATTGTGTCTAAAAAACGTTCTTCTCTCTCTAACACATTGGTACAATGAATTGCGGTACTTTATATATCTAGTGACTTTAGACGTCAGAGGGCAATTACTGTGCAATGCATCCATTCTGTTGGTAGAGTCCGCGCAGACTCATGGCAGTCGTAACCACGGGAGGCGTGGTCAAATGAGAGAGAGGCGACTATGTAGATGTAAATATGTACCAAACAGATAAATAACGATTGAAAGACGGAATTATTTACTTGACAGATTTTACCAGACAGGTAATTTTATTCGCCAAGTAGTTACTTGACAGAGTTACCAGGAGAATGAAATACCGGACCTTAAAATGATATGTTAGGTTTGATTCCCTGGGTTTGACGAAAAGTTTCATATGCACCTCGAGTCGTACAGTGCAATTTTTGGTCTCGAATGCTTGCAACACCTCGGCTCTTCGGGCCTTGGCGATGCAAATTGAATTCTCGCCCAAAAAACTGTACCTACGACTCTTGGTACATAAATAACTATTGTCTATACAAATTTTAAAAATGTATTTACATATACCAATCCACAAGACCCATGGTTAAAGTAAATCTGTCTTTTGATATATTTCATTGTTGATGGTGTAATACGAATTGTAATTACATGAATACTGTTCATTCTGTGTTATGTGAAAGTTAATTCTGTAAAGAGTGTATATTTTTTAAAAGTAAAACTTTATTTTATAGTACAGCAAACATAAAACAAGAAACAACAAATACTAGGAGCAATATTAAGCTTATTCAAAGTTTTATCATTCGTATGGAAATGAGATTTCTTATGGCACAACTAATAAATATATTCTTTTATATAAAATTAATTTTATAACTCATATATTTACAAATCCCGACACTGCGGTCAAATATATAAAATTATTTGTATATTTGCACTTTAACTAAGTTCACATTTTGTTCTAACACTTGTCTCTTTTCTTGAAATTTCTTTTGCTAGCGCACCGGTTGATGATGTCTGCTACATGTTCTCGGTGGTCGAATATCTTCATCACTTGTGTTTTGGCTTCGACTGTACTGTCGTTGATTATTTTGCTTCGCTGCATGTTGCCTTTGATGAGCTCGTTTATTCGATTGAAATCTTTGTCGTAGCCAGAACAGTCCTTAGTTTCTATTAGTTTTAACATGGAACTAAGTTTATCGTAGACTTGAGTTTCTAAATCAGACTGAAGCAAATACAATTAAATATATTAGTTAAATATTTAAATCAAATAATGTACTAGCTAGAAAAATCTTTAATATGAACACATCCCTCACTGAAGAATGGATGGTTTAGGCTAAAGATCACAAAATGCATTTCTTGTGATGGTCTCAAATTTGATTTTGTACGATCTGTTCTCGTGGATACATATATATATTTTTTTTTTTTATAGAAGTAAACCAATCTAGAGTTTGCTTTATTTTATCTTGAATTGGAAATTGTAATTTAAGATGTAATGTAAAATTAAAAGATTCATAATTTGTAAGGCAGACAATTTCATCTTAGATCAAAAATTAAACTTAAACGTATGTATAATATTAATGAAATTTATTTAATTTTGACGTTTTAAACTGTCATTATTAACTCCATAATAACAACTATAAGTAACTGTTTATTTGCGAGTGAATTAATAGTTATTTATGCAACTAGTATGATAAGTAGAATTTTTTTAGTCAAGTGCAATAAATTACGCATTGGCTTTTTACTCATTTTGGTTACCCTTAAAATGTGTGACAGGTTTAAATTTAAAAACACCTGTATTATTCAAGAAATTTTATATACTCGTAATATACTTTCACAAAATAAAAATAGAATTAATGGGAAGCAATATACTGTTTAGTGAACACATCCATGTTTTAAAATGTTACCTACAAATACTATTTTTAATTTAATAATGGAAACACCAAGGAAAACTCAATAATGGGCCCATAAACCATTTTTATTTTTTTATTTTAAATAAAAGTTCGTTTAATTTTAAAGCAATTTGTAGTATCAAAAAGACAATTATTTTTTTGTATAACTGCATTTGATTTTTAAAGAAACCTATAGCTATCTTTCTCACACCAGTTTCTGTAGTAGGCTGCGCGAGAAAGATACCAATAGTGTGACGTCATCTGTGGCCCTCGATATAAATTTAAATATATCGCAAAGTAATTATTAAAAAAAAATGTTTTTTTATCTTAAACGTTATTTATTGAGTAGTACTTTAAAAATAAAGTGTACATTTTATTATTTTTTGTTATGGTTTATGGGCCTATTTGGTACCTGATTAAAATAAAATTAGTATTGCAAGGTGGTAAATTAAATGACTATCATTATTTATTTTTCAAGTTGTGAACTCACCATATCTTCCATCTGTGCGCTAAGATGATGAATCTTCCACCCATTGATTTTCTGTAGAACCTGGTTCTGGTTGGCAAGATCTATGATGGTAGGTCGTCTTTCATCTTTAGGCTTGACGTCCGTGTATCTTAAATAGTGATTATGAGTTGATTTCCACGTTTGTCGATAACTATTTAGAAGAGATGCGGGTGCAGGTTTCTTCACGGTTACTTCATTATTATGACGAGATTCGTGGACTGGTTCTCGACCTTCAACAAAAAATTCCAACGTTCAGTTTAATTTGATTTTAATAAATTATTTGTGTAAAGATTATTTAATTACTTACAATTTCAGTTTGTTATAATTTGCAGTAGAAGCACTTACTTGGAATTAAATGTTCTTCTGGCTCTTTTTTGATTTTATTTTCTGATAAGAACTGCATATCTTCCATGTTGAATTTTGGTTCATCATTTCCAATTCTGAAAGAAACATTTTCATTCATGGATATGTACATTTTTTTTCCAAAATTAGGAAACGATCAAAAATAAATAATGCAGTTGGCAATACAATTCTGGGGATCTTTTCATTCCACAGTTTGTACAACACCAGGTGAAGGCGGCAATATTACTTGACACGTCATTTTGACAAATACAAAAAGTATGTTAGAATAGAGGCCTGACAGCTAAATAGGATTTTGAGTGATTGAAATGCTTTACATTATTGCTCTATGGGTAATAAAAGAAAAATACGCGGGGTAAGGGAAACAACAGCCATTTAAACAAAAAAAAATTAAATATACCCTAATTTAAATTTTCAAATGTCACTGTCAAAAACAGGAAATAAATTTATGTGTCAATCTTACCAATTACAAGTATTTTTCAAGTTTTTCCAACTGAATCAGTTATTTTTGATAACTCTGCATTACTTCATATTTAGCAACATTTGCAGTTAATGTTAAAAGTCGTTTCCATTATCAGGCCCACTTTAATTAAAATTACTTTAAGACTATATTTTAAAGTAATGCTACAGTGGTATAGTTTTATTATGAAAAAGGGCCCAAGATCCATACATTTTGTCGTCTGTTTCTATTTCTCTATAAAATACCAATATTATTAATTTTAAACGAATGCTATCAGAAATAGTGAATTATAGTTATAAAAAAATTAGATATTTTTATAATATTCTATAGCAATGGCATTCAGTGGACTTTAAACGAGACTAAAATGCTCAAAATAACTAGACCTATTTAATTTTTTTTCTATTTGAAAAGATAGAAAATATTAAGTAGATAAAATGCGCCTCTCTATTAATATACAAAAAGTTGAAATAATTAGGAAAGTAGTTCTCTTATTTATCTTAATAGATAGAAAAACCGGATAATTATATAAAAATTTGTTATATCCATGAAATTTTCGATAATATTAAATTTAAAATAGCTTAGAAAACATAAGAAAGAATTAAATAAAAATTAGTTTGCACTTTGTTCAAGCAAATCTGTAAAACACTGACAAAAAAACTTGATAAATGTTATGGAGACTTTTCCACATCGATAAAAATGATTCACAAGTAGCATATTAAATTTCGTTATGGTCTTACAAGCATACAAGCACAAGCGGTACCGTGTTGAACGTTGAGGACAACCAAATGAAATCACCAAACTGGTCAGAAATTATTAATAAAAACCATGACAACGTACTGAAAAACCGAAGAGTAGAATGCATGATTTAGTTGAGATAGTATAAACGTGTGGCAACATCTTACACGTTGAGTGTGAAAAAGATATCCGCACGATGGGTGATGGGTGCCGCGTTTGTTCACAATAGGCCAAAAACACACCCGTGTGACAACTTTAGAGACAGGTTTGGCGATGTTCAGATCCAATAAAAATGAGTTTTTGTATAGTTACAGACCAAATAGTCAAAACAGTGGATTTCTTCTGACGAATCTGAGTCAAAAACGGCGTAGCAATCTTATCTTCCAAAAAGATCATGGCCATAGTTTTCTGGGATAATTAATCCACATAGATTTCATTGAAAAGGATAAATTAGTCAACGGCCTATATTACTCCAATTTATCGGACCGTTTCTACGACCGCATTTTGCGAAGAAAAAAGTTCTGTTCCATCAAGACAACACGTTTGCACTTGCCATGGTCAAAATCCATGAATATCGCTTCCAACTGCTTCCATATCTATCACATTCTCAAGATTTTAGTCTTCTGTCACTATTTTCTGTTTCCAAACTTGAACAAATGACTAGGCGGAAACAGATTCCGTTCTAATATAGAGATCATAGATGAAACAAGAGTCTGTTTTGAAGGGTTGGAGAAATCGTATTATTTGGAAAGGAAAGAAAATATTGAAAAAAGTTGACCTACGTGTGTCGCGCTAAAAGGAGACTACGTTCAAAAATAAAACTATTTCTGGTCGGAATAATTATTCCTTGATTATGTTTTAATTAGTGTATATGGTCTGTGAAACAAACTGTCGCCTACTTTTATTTATATAAATAACGTAAACTGTTTTCCTATTGGTAATGGATGCATTGCACACTAATTGCCCTCTGACGTCATATTAAGTCTGTCATCTAGCGATATTTTTGTAAAGCTTTGTAGAGATGATGCTCTGTTGCCACATAATTGATATATAATTAAATCAGATTGTATTAATTAAAAATTATTCTAATAATGCCAAAACAAATAAATTATTGCAATTTTGAATTTAAATATGATATATCCAATAAAGAAAAATGAATTTTGTGTCAAAATTAAGTTTTAAACAATAGTAAAATTTAATAATAAACGCAACTGGCAACAATGGATTATCTGTCATGTAATGAATGTGCTCATAGAAAACATAATACTAACGTGCTTGTGCTTAGTTTGTGAAGCGTTGTTGAAATGTTATAAGTTCAAAAAATATCTCAAAATTATGGAATAAATAGAAGTAAAATATGTTAAAAAACACAAATTATTTCTAAAATATTGTTCGGTAGCTTCTTGTAATGCGTCATCCCAATTGTTATCGTATCATAGATTTCCGAAGAACCCAGAAATGAGAAAAAAAGTTATTAATTTCATTAAAAATTAATACAGAAGTAAAGTAATTCGCATTTGTATGTTGTAAACATTTTAAGGAATCTGATTTCATACCAAGCTTTTTGAATTTAAAACTGACAACTATTTCATTTCATCATCTCTATGCGCAGAAATACAACTGCGCTTTGAAAACATCTCATTTTTTACTATCTGTCTCAATTTGTGCAATGCATCCATTGTATGTACTCGGACGTCACAGGAGAAAAAATAACAATAATAATTATTATTATTTTTGTTACTACTGTGATTTCATTTAAAATACTTTTAAAAAAATGTGAAACCGGCTCATAGATTTGTATGCGCTTTTATGATTTTTTTGTACGATGTGAATAACTGAATGATAAGTACGAATGTATTTTGTGTACGTGAACGTGATATGTAATATTTTGTAAGATCTTCCTACAATGAAGAAGGTGCAAAAAACGTCGGTGTTATGAGAATAAAAAATGCTGTTTGACTGAGATTTCGAGTAATTGTTAACACCTTATCCATACCACAGTCGAGATATTTGCCTAAGTTTTGAACTTAACAAATGAAAAGAAAATCTCCTTACAATTGTTGCTTTCTCGGCTTCTTTCTTGGGCTCATCTCTGGTGTCGGTCTATCCTCCTCATGTTGATGAAGTTGTTGTTGTTGCTGCTGCAATTCAAGTTTCTGGGCTACAGCTGCAACAGAAGGTGGTGTTTGTGCAGGTGGTAAGGGTAAAGAGTCTTCATGTTCGCCTAGACCAGGACTGGATGTTGCTGAAATTGTTGTGCTGCCTCCTGAACTGTTTCCGCCATTTCCTCTAGAATCTGGCCGGGAAGGTGGTGAAGCTGGCGCAGAGGATAAGTTGGCGAGGACAGGGGCGAGGTTCTTAGCTGCCTTTAGAGGAGACCTGAAAGATTAACAATTATTATATTATTTATGTGCTAGGGATAAAATAACACCTGTGTGCCAGCACGCTCATCAAGGTTTGGTGTCTGTTTGCCTCACTCAACGACGACATTGAGATGTTTGAGTTTGTTCGCCATTTTTCCATATTCATATCACTAGTTAAACTATTGAAATAAACAGACAAATTATTAACACAATCCCCTTAAATTGCACAGCAATCGCTTTATTATTATTTATTATTTTACGGTAAAAATAAAGGTAGGTCATAAGGTTCCAGGTTTTTTTTAATTCCATAATAGTAATACAAATGGACGTTTCGGGCAATAAATTAGCCCACCTCTCAGAGTTTCTCGTGTCGCCATGAAGAATACTATTTTTATCATCGTTTTTGCTACAGTTAAGATCCTGGATTTATGATAACATTTAATAATGTAAAAACAAAATATAATGCACCATTTTGGTTTATAATTAAAATTTTACAATTGTTAATTTATTTCCCGTCAATTTATATTACTATTATGTAATAAAAAACCTGGAACATTAAAACCTACCTTTATTTCTAGGTAAAATCCAAGGAGGTTCCCAACATACATTCAGTAATTATACAACATGAGATTCAAAAATAATCGAATATACAGGTGAAAGGACGAGATGTGTTTTCTGATAACATATCTAGTCCGCAAACTGTATATTCAAATAATTTTCGAAGCTCGAATTGTATATGTTAAGACTATACAACGTATCAACCAACTAATTTTTACAAAATATCAAAAATATTATTTATCCATGGACGATATTATTATATGTAATTCATTTGTTTGCAACCGAAATACGCCAAGGGTTGTGTTTCGGTGAAACACAACTTAACAACGAAAAATATCCGACGCTATACGGCGAACTAAAAAAAATTGAGCTATCTGAGTGATCTATTTTCCAATGAGTTGTATAGTCAACTAAAATATTAATTATTCTAACTGGGATCATTCGTATAATGGGGTATTCTAATAAAAAAAGAATTTATTTTCTGAGACTTTCACATATTTTGTATTATAAATCCAAAATTTGGAGATCTTTTTTTATTTAATTTGAGTGAGATAAGTTTTAAATATTATCTGGAAATTTGAATTATACCGGGTGTGAAGTAGGAGAAGCTGATGATATGTTACAAATGTTGTCACACATACGTCACAAACCACGTAAAATAAATTACGAAAAAACTAATGTAGGAAAAACTTTTTTTTTCACATTATTAGGCTATTGTAACCCATAATTATAACATTTTTTACTTACTATACTAGAATACATTAGAATACCCCATTCAACGTGAAATATACAGGGTTAGTTAAAAGTATGGAGACGGCGATTTATTGTCGTTAATATTCATTTTAGGAAATTATGTTTAATACAAAAGTTTTTTAAGAAATTTTGATCTACATTTGAGAATACATAATTTTTTTTTATCTTCAATTGTTTTTGAGTTACGCTTGTCCGCGTAATTTTTTTAAATGGGAACCTATTAATTTTACACTACCATTCGATAGAGTGTTTTTCTCTTTACAACAGTATGTTTGTTTTTTTGTTTTTCAATTTATTTTAATAACATTTTTACAAGGAAAAACACCGGTTCAAGTATTTACGAATAGTAGGTACAGCTGAGATAGACAAAACCGAAGCGATAAACAAACTCGAGCGATGTAATTTACTCAGTTATTTATTTGTTTTTAATGATAAGATTGTGACCGACAACTTTATTGGAAATAATTTTGTCTATCTTAGATGAACCTACTATTCGTAAATACTTGAACCGGTGTTTTCCTTGTAAAAATGTTATTAAATTAAATTGAAAAATAAAAAAACAAATTGTAAAATATCTAATGGATATTTCGTGATATTTTCTAATTTAAGGCTCTTTAAAAATCAATATCTTTTAAAATTTAGTACTTAGAAGTCATAAAAATTTTTGCAACAGCCCTATTGTATGACAAATGTAAAAATAATTTTTCATATTATATTTTTAACGTATTAAAATAACTTTCTGAACTTACAACATATTAAATAAATAAATTTTTATGAAATTAAATTAAAGTTTAAATTTGATTCCAACATTGATAGAACTTGATTAAAACAATGATAAAACTTGATTACAACAATATTCAAATTTAGTCGAAAACTAGTTTTCGTTAATGTGATATTATACTTCAAAAGTGTGAAATCATAACGTAAAAATATAATACTACAGATTACAGATTTAACGTCGTATACATAAGTGAAGTTGAGGCTTGTTGGTGATTTTGATTTATATATTTAGATACTTATGATAAACAACGTTCTATAATTCATTGTAGGAAAAGTTTAGGCTAAAGTCCAGAATACCCACCCCTCAAAATTTTTATTTTAGTGGTTACGTTAGAACATTTTTTGAAAATTTACAAGCGAAGAAGTCATAATTTTTACAATTACAGCCTTTAGAATAGGTACAATCTGACTTTATTTTTACAAAAAAACATAAGTAACTGCTTCCGCGCTCCAATTTTGTGTTTGTCATATATTAGCTAAAAGACGTTACTACAAAAAAAAAAAAAAATAGAATTGCAAGGGATATGGGTATTCTATTATCCAGCCAAGTTTAATCAGCCACCCGTCACTAATGTTCACTGCCATAACACCAGATATAAAGCTCGTATGCTAAGGAATTAGTCAGCAGTATCAGATCACCTGATGACGACAGCAGATTTTTCGCTTTCGAAACGTTGTGAATAAAGTGTTTTTTGTATACGTGTTTTTTACAAATAAAGATAATGGAAGTTCAAAATAAATTCATTTTAATTCAAAGTGAATCGTTATCTATAAATTTAAAAATAAGTTTAATCTGTAACTTGTTCGGAATGATTCTTTTACTCTCTTGTTTTGTAACCGTTGCACAAAGTCTTCACCCAGGAAAATGTACCTCATTCCTCACCTGTTACGGTAATTTTTTAATGCAAAAACTTATTGCAAAATTGCAATACAGTTTTACAAATATTTGTAAATATTGTTTTCTAATATTTATAAGGACGTACATAAAACATTCGAATTTATTATTCCTAATTTAATAACGGAATAAAATCCAGTAAAAAATCTCAAAAACAATGTCCGTTGTCAAGGTAACAAGCCAAAAAATACTGCACAATTCATTCCTTACATTATATTTTGAATACAATTAAAATTGCATTATTGTATATTGAATTCTCACCCTTCATTGTCACGTTTACGAAGAATGCTGGGACGTGGTGATGATGTCACTTTAACAATAGATGGTAACGGATTTCCATGGTCTTGCTGTGATGAAGGAGTTGGACTCTGTTGCAACAAACCTCCAGAATTACTAGTAGTTTCTAAAAATTGACCACTGCTTTTTTGACCAACCACCATTACTGGGTTGAACTGAATTGGTTGTCCGCTCATGATTCCTACATAAAAAGAATAACACTTTCAAATTTGTACCTAAGCAAAAAAGATTAATACTGTTTCAAATTAAAATACGATGCAATATTATATTGAAATCTTCTTTCTTACCGTGTACTTGCGTGGTGCGAATTTGAGTATTGGCGGACTGAGGCACAGCGGCAAAAGAAGCCGAAGACGGAGTAAAAGCCCTAGTAGCAACTCCAGCTACGGTGTAACCGTTTCCAGAGCCGGTCTCGTAGTAGTATGTGGTGCCACTAGATATGTATGTTGTCACAGAGGTTGTAACCGGAGTTCGTTGAGCTTCTGTCTGCCCAGAATTTCCAGGACCTGTCAACAAAGTCGTGCAATTGTTTTACTTTTCATTGTTTTCCGCATTTTTGCAAATTTTCATTCTTGATCTTCATTAACAGTAGTGGATCCAATTTAATTTTTTACTCAACAATCTTCTACAACTTAGTGACAACTGCAATAATTATTCATTTTTATGGAAAGTGGTACAACTTTCTGTAATCTAGTGACAAAATGTTGAAATATGTACCTTATTCCACAGTATAGAGAATATGTAAATACATTAGCGACACTCTTGACAACCATTGTTGTCTCGTTCCAAGCTGCTCGGTGTGCAATTAGTAATACAGTTCTGGGGATCTTTTTATTCCACAGTTTGACATTTTGACAATAAATACAAATAGGTTATGTCTGAGGTGGGGCCCAACGACGAAATATAACTAGACAAAACATTCCCTATTCGCGATGCCAGTTTAGACGTCAGCGCCGCTAGTGACGAAATAGTGAACTTCTTTGGTGGGTGTTGAGATCTGTCAATCTCGTGTTTACTTTGTCTTATTTTTGTGTAATTTCGCTTAATTTTTTAATTTTTATATAAACATAGGTTTATAATAATAATATAATAACAACTACGATGTTACTGAATATTCAATGAAACTGAAATGATATAAAAATATCACAATGAAATTATAACATAACCTTGTAAGTATTACCTACTATAAAAGTTCCAATAACAGTACTAGATAGATGAAAACAATGCTTATATACAAAAGTATTGTATATTCTTATCGCAAAACACAAATTAATAACAATAACACAAATATAAGAGAAATTACGCAAAAATATTACAAAGTAAACATGAGATTGACAGATGTCAATACCCTCCAAGCAAGTTCACTAGCGGCGCTGACGTCTAAACTTGCATCGCGAATCCCTCTTCACTGAATGTTTTGATTTCGGCTGGCCAGAAAGAGACAGAGATATGTTTTATCTAGTTCGTGAATTTCTCACTAGAGGCCACTTGAATATATCAGCGTAATTTGACATTTGCGGTTTTGTTTTTGAGTGATACGTAGGTTTTTATTTAATATCAAAGCTTATAAATAATTAAATAAACGAAACATATTGGATATTTTTATAAATTAATTTTACGCTTAAATTCAATGACAACACAGACAAGGTACACAAACTGTAATCTTGGCAACCTTGTTGGGGTGGACCGTGGACATTACAAGCAAATGTCAAAGCCCGCGTCTCATATGCAAAATGGATGCGTTTTTATAAGTTGTTTTACTGATTTACAGATATGTAAAACTTACAGATTTGACCTGTAATCGAAATATATGTATAACTTGATCTATATTCTAAAAAACCTTCTATTTTAAAATGTCAACGATATTGCGCCTCTAGTGAGAAATGCTCGAAATCAAAACAAATGACACTATGTTTTGTCTAGTTATATTTGGTCGTTGGCGGGGCCCGTGGTGACTGACAGCTAAAAGATTTTGTGTGATAGAAATGCTTTAGATTATTACTTATGAGTAATGTAAGAAATAAAAGTACGAGAAACAACAACCATTTCAATAAAAAATTGTAAATATACCCAAATTTAAATTTTCAAATGTCAATATCAACAACAGGAAATAAATTTTTGTATCAGTACTACCAATTTCAAGTAATTTTTAGTTACTGCAAACTGAATCAGTTTTTTTTTATCACTAGGTAGGTTTGACATTTTGTGTCAGTGTCATTGTTACGTATTTTGAATTTATGATAGAAAGAACTTACTTTTATTTTTCAGACCTGATAATATTAAAATATATTTTTTACTTCTGTTAAAAAAGTACACTTTTTTCATTAAAATGGATTTATAACGTACGTTTTTTTAACACAATAAAAATGCGGAAAAAGTGAACTATTTTTAACGCAAACGCGTGGAATAATGAAATGTTAGGGCACTTTTTCACGCTTTTATTGCAGACTCGTTTGGTCAAACTTTGTGAAACAAAAATATACTTTTTACTCTTGTTGCATAAATGACTATTTTTATTACATTCTAACATATACATCATAATTAAATATACACGCATGTTCGCGGGTATGAAAACTTTTCAAAATACTCTTATTTTGTAGGTAAAAATAGTTTCATGATAATTTTAAATAAATAATTGATAACAGAGGGTGTATTAAGTTGATTCAATGATGATCACAGAAGTTGTTTTACTACAAAATTATTTAAAAATTCTTATCTTACCTGGTGAGGTGGGCCTTCGAACCATAGGCGCAGCATGTATGTACACATTGGTGGGTTGATTCGTTTGCTGAACTGGATTTGAACCTTCCGAAGTTTCCAACGCCACACGGTTTCCTTGTGGAAATACTTTAGCAATAGGGATCGCTTGAGTACCTGATGTTACAGCCACGGGACGTTGGCTTACAATGGCTGCCGGAGTTACATTAACTTAAAATAAAAATAGAAATTAATTATCAAAATTAATAATTAGGTAGTAACTAAGTTGGATAACAAATTTTGAAAATACTTATACAAGGAAATTAATTAATTAATGGCCGCCCACGTAATACAAACATCACTAATTAATAACCAAAGCCCAATAAACCCAAAAAAGGGTGTATGATATACAGAATTCTAAAAAACAAAGGTAACAAATTTTGAGGACATAGGACATATAGTATTGACACTGACCAAAATGAGTAAAAGAAGCTTACTCAACGTGGGTCCGATCTTCAATAGTTTCCGAGATATAAGGCAGTGAAACATGAGTTTTCACGGAGTTTACCTATGCTCTCTTCAAAATAATAAGAATTGCGGCTTCGTTTAATTGAAACTTTTTATTTACCTGAGTTCAAATGTTTCACTGTTTTTTTTTTATAGTCTATTTACGACAAACAAAATATTGTTTGATCACTATCTTTTTAATTCAAATTCTAATACAAAATGGCGTCTTCCTCGGAAATAGTTGTGGATCAGATCCATGTTAATGAAGCTTTTTTACACATTTTGGTCAGTGCTATATGTCCTCCAAACTTGCTATTCTTGTTTTTTAACATCCTGTGTACGATGCGGTCTCACAGTAGCTTTACTTGTGTGATATAGATATTTATACATTAATAAATATTGCTTTATGATATGAGAAGAAATGCATACATGAATCAATAATTGAGAAAATGACCGCAATCAATTTAAAATTTAACACTGAACATCCCAACAATAAGTATAAGGCCAAAGTGATATAGGAATATCATTAAATATTTATTTTAAGTAGTATTTATATACAGCAAGCATATGAATATGTATATGTATATAAATATGTAATATAAAACTGTAATCTGAATCCAAATTATTTATGCGGAATTTGAAACGAAATAATTTAAATAAAACAATTTTGTCATATTACAATATGTAGCAATTTAAATAAAAAATGTTATATTTCTTACTCGTTCTTGTACTAGGAGTAGCAGCAACAACTGTAACAGGAACAACCTGTTGCTGTGTAGGCAACTTGGCAACGGCAGGAACTTGGGCCAGTTGAATCGCAGGCCCTTGTGCGGGTTGAGTTATTACCTAAAATTATAAACACAAACACCGCCATTACACAATTGTAACGGTTACACCCTTTTACGATTACTAATGCATTTGACTTGTCTTATCAGTTCAGATAACACTCGCTCAAATTTCCTCAAATTTTGTTTGGGTGCCGACTGATAATAGACAAAACAAAGAGATAAAAACACAATTTCTTTGTGCACTTATTTATATTAGTAATAAATTAGAAATATATATATATATATATATATATATATATATATATATATATATATATATATATATATATATATATATTTGTACTTGTATTGAAATTAATAAAAATATCTAAAGCTGAAGTTTCTTACTTTTGGGCCCTGGGTTTGAATAGTCCTCGCAGCTTGCGAAGAATTGGCAACTACGACTGGATGCAAACTAACAACACTTGCGGCTAGTCGGGTGCCCGGTTGTGCACCTATAACAACCGCGGACGGCGGTTGTTGCGTCGGATTTGCAACAGTAAGACGCGCTTGCGTCGTCGTCAATAATGCACCAGGTGGTGAACTTACAGATAACCGACCAACTGCGGTTGGTTGTTGGCTGTTGGTTACAGCTATTCTTGTATTTGTTGTACCTAAAGAAAAAAAAAAAAAAAATATTATGTTGTGTACTAACTAATGTACGGGTGTCTCATTTTCGATGTTTTTTTTTTTAAAGTATCTCAGAAAATATTAATGATAAAGCAAAATCGTTTGCACATTCCAGGTCAACTTTTTGAGAAAAGTTTAACAGTTACCACTATAATTTTCGATCTTCTTTTGTTTCTGAGCTACAGGTAATAACACCTTTTTCGCTCATTTTGAAAAATATATCTTTTTTATTATGATAGAAAAAATTGTTTTAACAAATTTTGTACCATTTTTTAGGTAGAATAAAATGGGGTAATTAGATTTTTTTAAATCTTAATAATTTTCGAGATACACACACACAAACGTATGATTTTTTAAATGGGAACCTGTGTTGAAAATAGTCTCATCTTTTTGCTTATTTTGTAAGCTTTTCAAAGATATGTAACAAGTCTACATTCTTTTGTTTTACACATGAATAAAAGATGAATTATTAATTTTTTTGGGGTGAAAAATTGAAAATTATTAAGAAACAAATAAAAAAATCTATTATAGTTTTTGTATTAGAGTAAAATGTATCAGAGTACAGATGTTTATTTTTTAGCTGGTACCATAATTTATATTGAAGAGAAGCGTATAACCTCCAACGAAAATTATGAAGAAAATGAAACGCATTTTAAATTTGATCACAATACAACTCTTTTACTCTTAGATGCTTTGTATTATAATGAGCCTGTTTCACATTTTACAAAAACTATTTTAAATGAAAGTTTATGCAATGATTTTCTTAGTAATAATTTTTATTTTAATAATTTGTTGGTATTTGTGGAAATAATTAAATAAAAAAATTGGCGCCCTGAAAAACTACCCCCCACTCCTGTGACATAGAAGCACATACATTACATCATTAATAGCCAATAGGAAAATAGTTTTTCCATCACCTACGTTTATTCATATTATTTATATAAATAAACGTAGGCTAAAGTTTGTCACATGTTAATAACAAAATCTTTTAATTTGACATTTGACGCTGACATTGCTCATTGTAAATGAATAATAAAGTAATAATGGCTAATTCAAATTACACTCAAGCTAAATCGGACAATTAACCGAAGGTCGATAGCTGGATGATGGCTGAATTTATATCAGAACGATTGTTTTACTGGTACCGAAATAAGGGGTGTTAAGAAGTTGAGGTAAAATAAAATATAATAACTGAATTTATTATATAAATTGATAATATATTTTACTTTAAAGTTCTGGTCGTGATTCTTATTTTACACTTGTCTGACAACTTTGACAATACACTTGACACCTTAGAACCGCTGAAGATGTATGTACTCTGACGTCACATTATGTTTCAGATCACGTGACTTATTCAAAAT
The DNA here is from genome assembly GCA_943142095.1 of Ophonus ardosiacus. Classification (NCBI taxonomy): domain Eukaryota; kingdom Metazoa; phylum Arthropoda; class Insecta; order Coleoptera; family Carabidae; genus Ophonus; species Ophonus ardosiacus. Next base: position 38,660,151 of record OW964830.1, read on the forward strand.
TTTATCCAAATTTCAAAAATTAATTGTAAAATATCTAAAGGATATTTCGTGATATTTTCAAATTTGAGGCTCTTTAAAGAACAATATCTTTTCAAATTTAATACTTAGAAGTCATATAAAAATTCTTGCAACAGCCCTATTGAACATTTTTTTTATATCTTGTATAGATTTAGATATAGAGAATTATAAATGAATAAAACAATCCGTTGTAATGAATCTCACAGCCCAAATAACTCCAAGGAAACCAGTTGAAAAATTAAAATGTTTGCAAATGACAGAAAAATGTCAGTGTCAAAAATCCAGATACAATACTGAAGGCTTTTCCTTTTAAATTTAATAATTCTTATTTTATTATTAATTAAATATTTAAAATTATAGATACATATTACATATACGCATGAGAAATACAGCCAATCTAGTCAATGAATTTGAAGAATCTCGAACCTTTAGAAGACTATGAGGGAACTTATTTATAGAATGAATTAAAAAATATATTAATAATAGATGTAATTAGAATTTTTGTGTGTGTACCAAAAATATTAAATACAATATTTACTTATATAGCCTAATATGGCCACAAGAGATTTTTTTTTATTTGATAGCTCATTTCGATAATCGTAGTTACTTCACGAATTTATCAATTACACCCGATTCATTTTACGAACGCTTTCAATCACATCTGCGTAATCCGAATGAATTTACAAAAAAGTGTATAGAATATAGTGATTTCTCACCGATAACAGTGTTTTGTGCCTGCGCCGGCACAGTGGACAACCTCGCTCCAGTAGTATACAGCGTCCCTTGCCCAGGTGTTACTGTCAATCTTGTAGATCCTTGACTAACACTTACAGGAACTGCTAGTCTTGTCGCCATTACCTGCGTCTAAACAATAGTTATTTACTTATCAATGGAGATGAGTCATGAAAAGGAACTTCAATGACGAGATAAATATTAATTTTTTTCTGAAATCGTATAAGAATTCAAAAATACTGAACCTAAATCACATTAAAAACTTAAGGAATTCTATTTAACATTGTACAAGAATTTAAAACAAATGTATACTGGACATCACTTATTTTAATTTTATAATGAGGTATTGCACGATTTTTGTTCTTTGCATTATTTGTATTCAAACTAATCTCTAAAAAGAGAAAATAATTATTAAAAGCGATATTCTCGGGAAAGCAGCAGAATTGCACCGCTTCTCTCATTGCCAACTGAAGTCATCGGGTACAAGCCAATAAGGTAACATTATGTTCCGTAGCGTTTGTTGTCATTTTAAACGTCAAACGCGCAGTAGAAATATTGGTTATAGAATCATAATTGCAAGTATGGATAGCTAGTGTCCGTGTGTGACAATTTTTTCTCCGACGATAACTCCAATACTACAATTCTAAAAATTATAATTTTTTCGTATTCCTCTTCTGTACATCCATATCGAGATCCATATGAAGAGTTGATTAGATTTTGGTTATAATTGATCCACCGGAAGTACCCTTATTTGAAGTTTTTAACAGTTTTTCTTAAAAAAACGCAGTTAAATATTATTTTTTGACATTTTGTTATTATATATATATTAAAGAAAATACTCTTCTCTATACGGTTTGATTATACATTTTCCTTTATATACAATTGATGTAGAGTTAAAGCATTATAAAGAAATTAATTTTCTAAAAATAGTCAGCTTTACTATTTATCATGGAAACAGCTGATACATTCAAAAAATTATAATTGACAGATGTCTGTTGCAAGTGCAAAACCAAATATGAAAAGTATCAAAAATTGGTATGTCATAGTGTTCCTCGCAAGTGATATGCAGTGAAAGGCCAAAGAGAAGATGGAAGGACTGTATCGCAGAAGACTTGAGAAAGGAAGGACTGTGTGAAAAAGATGCTTTGGACAGGAATGAGTGGAAGAGAAGAGGAAACAGCGAATAAAATAGGGGAAAGCTGAAGCAGAAAGAAGGAAGTGTCAAATGTATTTTACTTAGTGTATGTTTATGTTATAATTTTATTGGATTTATAAAACTTTTTCAAATGAACTTTTGGTATGGAATTTGTAAAAAATAGTATGTGTTCGCGTTCGATTTTACATGATATTATATAGAAACTGTTCCAAGGTCCTTTTGGTATGGGATTTGTACAAAATACATCGAATTGACGGAAGGTCTTGTGCTGGCCACAACAGATTTTTTAAATAGATTTTGATAGATCCATCGATCCATCTATCATGTAAGATCTATGGCGCAACTTGTTTTTCATTAGCTTGTACTCGAATACGTCACAATTTCGGCAACGTTTTGAATGCATAATACTTTAAATTGTTTTTTCTAATCTAATATGAAGTAAAATATTCGTATTAATGAATAAAATATACATATTAATATTTGTTGCAATACCTCATTGTATAATTGAAAATTAGTATTTAAACTTACCGGTCTCGCTGCCGTAACTTGACGTTGAGTATTCATCGCACCCGTAACAGCTATTCGCGGACTTGCTGCAAAATGAGGAGTATTTCCTGCACTATAAACGAGAGTTTGAGTACGTGTAGGAAGTACTTGGGCTAGAGTTACTGCACTACCGATTGCTTGAATACCTGGAGCTGGTTTAAATGAGTGAATCTAAAACAAAATATTAGTATGTGCAACAATATTTGTTTCATGTTTATCATTTTTCTTACTTGAGGATTGGTTTGTCCAATAGTTATTGCGGAGTGAAGTACAGCCTGTCTTGGGGCAGCGCTTGCAGCAATTGCAGAATTACTCTGCGCCCTTGCCACAATCTGCGTTCTGGATATCGCGGGAGCATTTCCTCCACTATTTGGAGGAATTCTCTGCAAGTTAGCGGTGATGGTCGTATTGCCGGAACTTACCGCAGATCCTCCCGCGTTCCCTACACTACTAACAACACTTTTAATTTGACCTCCAGACTGTACTTGCATTCCAGTACTGGAAAGCCACGTAGTTCCAGCGGGAAGACCACTATTCGCTGGACTTGGAGTCCTGGAAGGATTTACTTGGCGCACTGCAGTCACAAAACCAGAAGGTTGTGAACCTGGAGGCGTTGTGACAACTCCGGGGGCACGTATTGGAGTGGCGACCGCACTTCGTGGTGTTGCTAGGTTTGCTACGACCGCTGGACCCCTATAAGGAAAATTTAATATATCTACAGAAACTTTTACGCAGAGTGCAACATATTTAAAAAAATAATATATGACCAAGACACCAACAGATCTTAATATTAAAGAAAAAACGAGAACACGAGAAATTGTAATTTTTGGAATGGGGTATTCTATTTTTAATAAGATGGCAATACTTGGTGAAACACTGCAGTGTTTCTTATTCTATTTTTATTTATTTTCTGAAACTTTCACAAATTTGAATTACAAATTTAAAATTTTGAATTATTATTTATCATACGTTATTTTGGCTTGCACCTAGCATATGAATTTCTAATAATTTTCTTACTTTACCTTTTCTACAGTCCGTTCGCCGAAACGAATCATTGTTATTGATCGATGATGTTGTACTGTGTTCATTCGCTTCAAATTTGTCAACATCGACCAATAAGAATGATTTGGTTCGGATCCCAAGTTAGTTCTCTCGTTTCGGCGAACGGAATATAAAGATTTAATCGGTTGCCTTGAAGTGTTTGGAATCAGCTGATATGTGTACGCGTGTCACTTTGACAAGAACAATATTTTGACTTCATTTAATGTTGAACTGTTAAGAAATTATATTTAATTTCATGTGTTTTACTGCCTGAAAATTGCAAAATAATAACTTTTTAGCAGTTCTGCTCGTGGCCTACTGAATTGTTTATAAATCACGGGGCCCTATCGAATTCTTAACAAGTGCTGCTTAATTTTTTTACAAAATATCTATTTTTTGTCTGTAAAATGAACTCCCATATGAAACCTATATTATAGACGCCGTCAAATGACTATGGACTGATGCTCAACTTTTTCTCCGCACCCTGTCCCTTGCTTGCCATGCGGTGGTACCCCTTCTTCATAACAACATTTTTAACATGACCACTTGGCAACAATGTAGCAATCTCCATTCTATACTTATTTGACAGCAACTACAGGGAATTCACACTATGAACTCGCACCAAAGGCAAATTCGAACTTTACTTTTTTTGTCTATATACCCCAAAAATTATCACACATGGATAGACATATCATTGTAAAAAACGTATTCTATGGACCCTAAAACGTGCTGATTAATTAATAACTCGTCATTAATTCATATGTTCAGAGAATACCTTCCTTAACGGATGGTAAAAATGAAAAATACGACGACAGACATGTATATTTTCATCTCATTAAAGTATTCTAGCCATTAAGAAAACAATTGAATATAAAGTAATATTTTATGATATTCATGATATCCCCCCTTCATTTGTCATCACAGAAATTTTTACCCTTCGTTCTGCCAAAACTAATGCCCATATTCATAAACACTCGTAAAGTTTCATAACGGCTCGTTATAATTTTTGACAAATAGAATCAAACTTGACAAATAAAATTTTGATTTTTCTTTCAATGTCGACTGTTTTTATTGGATAAATATTATTACGAACCGTTTAAATTTTTTACGAATGTTTATGAATACGGGCATTAATCTTCAACTTTTCAAGAAATTTAAGACACGCAGTTTCACTTCTTCAATTATATGGTATTCATCCTCTTCTGAAACTGCGAATCTTATAATTTAAACCAAGTCAGTAATTTGACAGAAAAAACTAGCGATTGTCAATTATTTTCGTGGGTAGATTACATCATAGTCTCCGTATATTCCCTAAAAGAGCTAAATCTTACCTTGGTACATGATACGTAGCACCCCCAGTTTGTGACTGTCCAACGACAGAAGTGGCAAGAGTAATTTGCGCGGGCCTAGCCACAGTAAGACCAGTAGACGGCACTTGTGTTTGTCCATGATTGCTAGTAAGGCCTTGTTTGATCATAGCTTGAGGAACAATGCTTATAGTTTGACCAATAGCTGGATTACTACCTGTGCTAACACTAACAGCCCCAGCTTGGGTCAAAATCCGACGAATAGGTTGCCCAGTCATCACTAACTGAGCCTTGGGAATTTCTCCAGGTTTTACGGTTATCTTCGAAGCCAAATCCAACGGGAAGGATTTATTGACTTCAGATTTTTCTTCATCATTTCCACTCATCTTTTTTTCTGGAAAAATTGATAATAATTTATATTAAACACGTCTTTAAACATAACTATATAAATATATAACATTATTTGGTTATATATTGCAAATTTAGTAGGCTATGATAACGAATTTTGAGCAAAGTCAACTTTGTTTTCTCAAGAAGATCAGCTGTGAGCTTTCAGTTATTTCACATATAGGTTAAATACTTCGTATACCAATTTATATTGTTTTATTGAATACTTTTTTGTTTTAACTTCATAAATTATATTAAAATAACAACAATAAATTTAAACAAACTGTTTTGTAAGTAAAAATTGAAGACAAATAAAGATCTCAAGCAGAAATACCTGTTAAAAATTTATTTCTTCATTACTTACAAGTATTTTACATTCACTACGAAAGCAATGTCATTTAAAACTAATTTCCATACTAATAATATCAAAATTGTTAGCAAAAATTTTAATTTTTATTACTATTTTCGATTTGCAAAACTAGACGCAACTTCAAACGCTACAAACAGTAGGGATTGGTTGCTGTCACCGGATACGGAATATAGAAGAGGCAACGCTGTGCGCGAGAAATATGTGCAGAAGTTTAAAATTTCTTCTAGTTTATAAGGATTTTTTACAAATAAAAGTTCTTTTTTGTATTTAAAACAATATTAGAAACATTTTGAAATAAAATTTTATATTTATTTTTAATAAATAGTCTCCTTAAACTAAAAGAAACCCTTTTTAGAAAATAAGATTTTCTCCTGTTATTCTTCCTCTACTGGCTTGTATCAAAATTAAAAAGTGGCGCAATTTTCTTTTGTTTGAATTTAAATTTTCGTAGCAGCATCTTGCATTATTTGTTTCCATAGGTACTGGTTATCAAAATTTGAAAGGTTACTCAAAATTAAATCTAAGTATTATAAAATTTTCAAGTACTCTAAAATATGGCAAAATTAACAAATCAACAACAAGCTGAATACAGAATAAGACGCCGTAAGTTCAGAAATATTAGAAGAAAAACTACAATTATTCCATGGGTCAAAAAGCAAAATTGGGATTTGAATATTAACGATTTACCTGCAGGAGTTTTACTTAAAATCTTTTCTTTTGTGCCTCAAACAGATCTGTTTAACAATGCTAAACTGGTGTGCAAGAAATGGTATAGTTTAGCATCTAGTGCTCGTTTATGGACAACTATTGATGTTGGGCCCGACATGTCCGGAGAGATGATATTTCACTGGTTAGAGAATTCTCCACAACTTTTAAATTTACAAGTTCAGAATAGATTAGATGCGGGAGAAATTCTTAAAAAGGTAATAATCATTAAAGATAATAAATACAGAATGTTAAAAAACAAGTATAACAAATTATGAAAACACATAATACTGACCAAAATGAGCAAAACAAGTTTTATCAACATGGGTCCGTTCTTCAATAGTTTCCGAGATATAAGACATTGAAAAATGAGTTTTTTGTTTGTGGGGTCTTTGCCATCTCGAAAACTATACGACTTCACTGACTTCGATTAAACGAGAGTTTTTGTTTACGTTTCAGAGGTCATCTTAAATGTGCTTTTGTTTTTTTTAAAAAAAATCAATTAATAGTACTAAGACAAATGTTGTTGCGATCTTGGCCAATATTTAATTATCAAATAATACTGAAAAAAAAAATTCATATAAAATGTTATTGTTTTTTTTTTTATGGTCTATTTACTGACAGCCAAATTTACAATATCGAAAAAATATCAACTGTTAGCTGTCAATTAAATGGTATATAACTGTTTTTATGGTCTATTTACTGACAGCCAAATTTGCTTCAACGACTATCTGTCAATTTTTCTTCGATTCTAAACAAAATGGCCTCTTTCTCAAAAACAGTTGAAGATCAAACCCATGTCCATTAAGCTTTTTTTACTCTTTTTGGTCAGGACTCATAACTTGTTACACTTGTTTTTTAACATCCTGTATAATAAAGCACTCCTTTGCTACTCTGTTACGCATTTTTTATTCTTTAGGTTCAGAAATATAATAAAAATATCAAAAATATTAAAATCCACGATTGTTGGGGTTGTGAACGCCGAGTAAACCTACCCAGTGCGCCTTTATGTAACGTATTATTGCGCTGTCCTTACCTCGATAGCATTTCTCTTCGTGGCAGTAGATTTATCTCTTGCAAATTTTTTCGTCTTTTGGTTTCGAGACGTAAGCTCCTGGAGAAAAGAAAACGAATGATAGATCATAAACGCAGTACCAGAAATGTTCAATTCTACGGATCAGCATTAAAGAAACAATTGAGAACATTTTTCAAAACAAAATTGGCTAATAATGAGAATAAATTAACTTTACTAACTGTTGATCCAAATTTATGTCGCAATGGTGGTAAGAGCATCACTCGCAAACAAAAAATTACAATACATGACGAAGATGATATTGAAAGAATTCTTAATTCTCTTCATTTCGAATAATTTTGGTAGGATGTAAATTCATTATACATGTTTTGTTAACGACAAATATATTCATTAATAAATAAGTAACATTCATAATACACTTAAAGTACATTTATTGAAAGCTATATTGTTTCACAGAAAATATATTTTCGCATGGTATACTTTATGGTCCAGAAAACTGTCAAGAAACTAATTTTTCTAGTTCCTTTCCAAGTTTCAGCAAAGGCAATCCGATTACAGTAAAAAAGTCTCCTTCGATTTTGTCTATAATGCTCCCTCCTATTCCATATAGTCCGCAACTTGCAGTTTTATTACTAGAAAAATGAAAATCATTAATTATTGAAAAAGAAAAATTTTTCAAGAACTTGCAAAAATTCATTTAAATGTTTTAGAATGATTTTTAAATATGAGTATTCCTTCATTTTTATAAAACAAAACGACTAATGCCCAGTTTCACTAACAAGTCAAATTTTAAGCGACCCTTAAACAAAAGGCCGCGTGCGCGCGAGCAGACACGTGACTTGAGAGACCTTCAAGTGCTTGGAATCAGCTGATTTATGTACGCGTCACATTCACGTCACTGAGAAAAACAATGTTTTGATTAATTTTGATTTTGAACTGCTAAGAAGTTATTATTTTGAATTTCATGTATTTTACTGCATGAAATTTGTAAAATAATAACTTTTTAGTAGTTCAAAATCAAATGTTCTTGTCAAAGTAACTCGCGCACACAAATCAACTGATTCCAAACACTTCAAGGTTGCTCGAGTTACGTGTGTGCTTGACATTTAATTTCGATGCAATATTGTCTATTTACGCAACGCTTAAAATTTTTCACCGCAACATAACCCCAAAAGATATAGAACGTGTGGTGTCAAACGCTCGCTATTCCATTGCACATAACGTGTCTCCTTATTCATATAACGTGAACCTTATTAGTACGCATGCGCACTCGGGCTGTCACGTGACTTTAAAGTGCACGTTATTTTTGCGTTGAAGCTGGAATAACTCTCTATTGTTTATTTACGCAACGCTTAAAATTTGAGTTAGATTGGTACAATCGGCCATAAATATACTATTATATTGTTCTAATTCTAAATTCTAAAATTTAGTTTGCATCAAGTAGTTCAATTTATTCTACACTACAGTGTGTGTTCCATTCGCGATAGCGAGAGAATGTGGAACTAATTCTTGAACAGAAACAAGTCGTTCTGTTGGTTATACTCAAAAAATATCTGCTTTTGACCAATAGAATGGCTTGTGTCTGATCAAGAATTAATTCTAGATTCTCTCGCTATCGCGAATGGAATATATATATATAAAAGGAGGAAAATATCGTGGGTGTGTCAGTGGATTGTGGGCTTTAATTAAAGTTGATTCTTTTAAAATCTGATTTTAAAGATTCAACTTTAATTAAAGCCCACAATTCACTGACACACCCACGATATTTTCCTCCTTAACTAATCGAAACAGTGACGATTACACTCCATATATATATATATATATATATATATATATATATATATATATATATTCTAACTCATATAATAATCTCGGACGTGTACTGTAGTTCATTTCTCGCAAGAAAATACGGTGGGTTTAGATAGGAAAATAAATTCTGCTCTCTGATTGGTCAGAAAGCACGCCTACTTTACAATATCGAAAAAATATCAACTGTTAGCTGTCAATTAAATGGTATATAACTGTTTTTTTTTTTTAATATTTTCTTGTAATTTTTAGGTATGTTACATTTTTACAGATAAAAATATTTAGTATGGACAAACTTGGGTTTCGCGAATTATTTATTTAATGCATATAAACACGGTCGGCTCTTAAGCGCCATCTGCTTTTTTCTTACGTGAAATGAAGTATAGAAACGTTCGGGACTTGTGCAAAAAAAATACAGAAAAACCGGACGCGGGATCGTTGTAGAACACCTTACTTAGCTTGTACATTTTTGTAAAAACCACAACAATAACCTTACCTAACGTACAAAACTCGGCCCTAATTTTCCAAGCGTAAATTTTGTGCGTTAGTTTAGAAATGTTAAAGTGTATTTAAAGAAATTGCGTAACCACGCTTATTCGGGATTATATTTTTTTCTAAACAATCCCGCGTTCAGGGCTGTAGACACTTTCAATAATCTCATTATAGTCCATTCGCTTATACGAGAGAATGTAGAACTACTTCTTGAACAGAAATAAATCATCTATTGGTCGAAAGAGTATAACTTTGGAGCCGAACCAATAGAAGGACTTGTCTTTGTTCAAGAATTATTTCCACATTTCTTGTCTCAGCGACTGGAATATAATGTCCCCACGTACAATTTAAGTTAGACATTAAAATTCTAAGCAAGCAATAAAATATACACATATAAAAAAATCTTACAATGGTTCACCAGTGGCAACATAAGCTCGAATATCATTATCAGTTAATTCCCTTATGAATACTTTTGTATTTTCAGTAAATTTCACAACTTTATCACCCATTTTTATTACAACCCCAGCATTAACAATATACGATTTACCAGAAACCCTAAAAGAAAAATCATCAACAAATATTCATTTTCATTATATAATAATTTACGTTTTTAAAGTCTTGAAAACATTCTCTTCTTCCTTGGGTTTATTATACAACGTGCCATCAAGTTTAACATAAGTATCACATGCTATAACAATATCGGGAGTGATTCCATAGTTGTTGAATAACTCCTCAATCTCATTTGCTTTCTGCAAAGCTGAGGTCTCTAAATATTCGGGTATAGACCAGAAGTCATCTGGTTTTAGATTCTCCTTTGCAGTGGTATTGCATAATGTTACTCTCAGACCCTTAAAAACATACAAGCGTATGTTGTTTTAATAAATAAAAACCACAGCAACTCTTGCGCGCTAAAAAAGTGGTGAGAACTATGCCATCTCTTACCACATTCTTTAACAACGCTTGTCTTTCCGGAGTATCATCGGCTAGGATAATATGTTTCTTATTTAAAAGCTCTAGCGATGGTTGATGCATTTTAGATTTAGTTTATTTATTATTAATAAATAAATGCAAAAATCAGTCAATAAGTATTGCTCGAAAATGAATAAAAATGAGAAGACGTTAATTAACATAAGTTAAGGGAAATAATATTGATTACATTTAAATAAATTATTGTACAAAACAATCACGCCCAAATTTATATCACTTAAAACAATAAGTAATTAGGAGTGATAGTACTATCTTTAGTCATTTTAATAAATAAGTCACTTAAATTAATCTAATAAACCACAAATATTGGACGGACAAGGTTTTGTTTAAAATTATTACACCCATACATTTCTATAACCTGCGACACAGAACACTAAATTTGCAATAAATTACGCAGTCGCATCAACTTGAAAGCGGGAATCCACATGGCTTTAAATACAAATCATTTAAACAGTACGATCAATACTTTATTAATAGCACTTCATATTTAATGTAGGAACAAAACTTAAGACAATAAAAGATTCGTTAACTCTCGGTTTAATCTATAAAGTGGTAGACCCATTACTGTAAAGAAATCTCCTTCGATTTTCTCAACTATTATTCCTCCTATACCTTGTATACCATAAGATCCAGCTTTATCTCTAAAAAACATTTAAATTATTATAATGAATCCTATAAAACAATTTCTATATATTACAATGGTTCTTTGGTATCTACGTATGCTTGAATTTCTTCATCTGTAAGATTTCCTATAAAAACTTTGGTGTGTTCAGTAAAAGATACAATTTTAGAACCCATTTTTAGAACTACACCTGTATATACTATATGAGGCTTTCCAGACAATCTGAAAGAACATTCTAGTTCGATAATTAAATACCAAAACCTTTAATACACTTTTTTTACATTTTTAAAGTCCTGAAGGCATCTTCCGCATCTTTTGGCTTCCCATATATTTCATCATTTAAAGTCACCATCGTATCAGCCCCAATAACTAAATCAGGCGGACTACCTTCTTTAATTAACTGTTCATCAACCTCTCTAACTTTTCCTAGAGCTGTGGCTTCAACAAATTCAGGAAAAGATTTAAAATCACTTGGTTTTAAATCCTCTTCGAATGTAGAAGGAACTAACTTAACATTCAGTCCCTAAAAATTTAAATTTGAATTTTGTTCCAGGATATTAGTGCTGCTCTCTTACCACTTTCTTCAGCATTTCTAATCTGCGCGGTGAACCGCTTGCAAGCACAACGGTTTTGTTGTTGAGCATTTCTAATAATTTTGGCAGCATTTTTAACATAAGTTACTTCCTATAATTGTTTATAATATACACAGATCTTGTACGAATATGTAGATAGGTTTGTTGGTTCAGATTACGAAAATAAGTAGTGATGATCAATAGTCGTGTTGCCTCATGGCGCAAGTTTCAAGGATAAAGGAATTTTAACTAGTCAGAGCCACCTATTACTAATCATAATTTTGCTTTATCTTTATTAGTTGATCTTTTTCTTTAGTACCATAAGATTATTCATTGTTCTGGAATTTATAACCATATTGGTAAAAAATATAATGTACAACATTTCTTAAATGTGTACTAATATAAAAATTATTACAAAAAAATAAATGAAAAGAATATAATTATGAAATAGGTATGTTGAATAGTAATTTTCTCAATTTACTTATTTGTTGAAACAAAATATACCATATGGATTTGTTAAAACAAATTTTGTATTTTGTTTCATATGCCTATTTCGACAAATTGTACAGGATGTAAAAAGCAAGGGTATAGCTGCCGCGTGATTAGTTGAGTTGACATCGACCATACTAGCCAATCCGAAAACATCGACTACAACTTCTTTGGCTTGTGAATGTATCCCCTTCTTGTTCATACAATTTTAAATGTTGATTGAGTGTTTTTCTTGTAATATATAATAATTACTAGTAGACAGGTAATAATTATTGTAAACATTCGGCTAAACGACAATACACGTAAACATGGGTCTGATATTCAAATTCAACTGTTACCATGAAAGAGGCCATTTTGTATTAGAATCAAAGAAAAACGAAGATAGTAATTGAACAAAATTTTGTCTAGTTACGAAATTATTTGAAAATTAAATATTGGCCAAGGTAGCTGCAACATTTATTTTATTTTTAAAAACAAAAGTACATCTACGATGACCTCTGAAAGGTAAACTCCGTAAAAAAATCATTTCTCACTAATGCCATATATTTCTGAAATATTGGATCCATGTTGCTTTTTTACTCATTTTGATTAGTACTATATGTCCTCATAATTTCTTACCCTTGTTTTTTAACACCTGTAGATACCATGAATGCTCATCTAATTTAAATTAATAAATAAATATATCACGACTTTCGGCTTATTACCCACTTCTGGGAATACCAATCTGCTTTTATTTGCAGATTTTGGTAATGACGCTACATATTGTACTCTACAGAGGCATTTATATATATATATCGTCGCGTTCAAGGCAAAACGACACAAGCGCCATTTACATAATAAGCCAGGAGACACAAAAAACTGTTTGCGCTTTTATACAAATATATTTTTAATGTTTTAACTGCATTAAAAGTAAGCAGATTTTTTAAAACACTTACTTTGACATCAATAACTCGGGCCATTTCACTCTGCATTCACCCATAAGAAACTACGTAGAAATGGAGCTTATGCCATTTTAAGCCTGCGTATTAAAATTGTGATTGTCGCTTGCGCAACTTCAAAATGAAATATCTACTTAAATAAATTTTTCGTACTTATTCCACTGTGTTTAATAGATGGAGGTTACGCCAATCTATCGAACGGTACCAAAATCGCAAATTACGATTTTTTGGCGCTTAGGCCGTTTTGCTTTGAACGCGACGATATATATATATATATATATATATATATATATATATATATATATATATATATATATATATATATATATAAATATGTTGTACAAAATAGAGATAAATGATTTTAAAAAATAAAAAGGTAGTCAAAGCCTCTTCCACGGTATTTTAACTGAATATCTTGACATACATTTCTGTTATGAACTTAGTGCAAATTGAATATTGCTGAGTTGCGGTTCTAGCACACCGTCTCCCGAGAAGATTCATACTACCCATTGAACACTACTTTGCTACACGTATTTATACTCAATCGCCCACAACGGTTTTTGTCTGTAGAGATAAGGATTTAAAGAAATATAACTCCGATTATGTAAAATACATTTGAAAAATAATTTTACTATATCAATCAACGGTCTTTTTAACGCAACTTTGTAAATTCGGTTTGTGAAGTTATCAGAGATTCATGTAATCTAAAAGAAAAGAATTAAAACAAAAGAAAATATCCTTTCATGTTTCTTAGTAATGGAGTCTACATCGAGTTGTCTCGTCTATTCAATATAACTGTTGTGGTTCCATCTGTTCATCAAGTTCGAAGCTTTGAAATGTCGATAAATATGTAGTGTGTAGTAATTTTTGTCATAACTTTTTCATTTTGTTCTAAATTATGTGTGGAAGCCAAAATTATTAATAAAATCCGAGAACGTAACGTAGTCAATATCTTTCGTTTGTAAAATGATAGTACGTATTAGTGAATAATAAATAAGAAAGTTCGGTCTAGAAGGGGTGAGAGGTGTACCAGCGGACACATAATCCATACGGCGGATATGTTATGTAATCTACCGCATAGCGGCGCTGCTGTTGAAAGGGACGGAGCGACGGGAATGATTTAGGGTCAGGCACTGTTTAGCATTTTCGCACAACATTTATTAAAACACTGCTTGTTCTGCTAAAATTTCTCTACATTTTATATAAATTTTCATCATAAAATCATGTACATAATCATGGAACGTAATAATAATATTAATATAATATATTTATAATAATAATAATAGTAATAATTACGCGGATACACTTTCAACCATAGTTTTTTTAATGATTTCTCCGAAGTTTTCGTCACAGTCATCAGAAGTAGCGGTGTCTGTCGAAGTACTAGCGGTATTAGCACCACTCGTAGGTGGGGAACTATTCGGCGGAGTTTCTTCAGGTTGTTGTTGCTGCAAGGGCGCTGCGAACGCGGGTTCTTCGTAGCCTTGCGGGTAACTATACCTTCCATGCAGTAACTCACTAAAGGATTCAAGTTTTCCAGGTCCTGCGGGGTGTAAAGCCGTATAGTGCGCGGCTGCAGTTTCCTGAAACTCTCCTCCATAACCGTAGGCGGCGAAAGGCGGCTGGAAGTCCTGAAAACCTGGAGGTTGGTACGTTTGCTGAGGCGGTGGCGGTGGTGGAGGATACAACCCCCATGGTTTACGGGCTCCAGATTCGCTAGAACTAGGTTCTGTATAACATTCTTCGCGAAATGTGTACAGGTCTAGAGAATCCTCTCTAGCTGGAAGTTCAGCAAATGTAGCAGGATGTTGATGCTGCTGGTGTTGAGGATGTTGTGGATGCCCTGGACCTTCACCCGGCGCTCCGTAATGTAGATTAGTAAAGCTACCAGAATGTACACACGACTCTACTTCCACATGTGATGTTAAGCTCACATCTCTTAATAATGTTCCTGTGTATTTAGCTTGTTGGTGTTGATGTTCCGGGTGATAGGCTAACCGTTCGTTTTCTGACCAATGGGCTTGCGTTCCTCCTCCCCCTCCTTCACTTGCACCTCCGCCACCGTCAGTTTTACTCTCCTCTTCTTCTAATTTTTGTTTCTTCTCCAGCTCCAAACGCATTAAAGTATGGATGAAATGTGTCCGCACCCTTACGGGATTGAACTCAATTCTTCCACTGGAATTTGCGCAGTTATCTCTGGTACAACCACATGGGAAGTTTAGTCGATCTACTTGACATTTAATACCAGCCTGACTACACGAACAAGTATCCGGATCACAATAGCCCTTACATCCACAACCACAGAATTCCCTTGAAGATCTTATATCCCTACATTCATCTTTTTCTACAGCATCTATTTTCCGTACGCCTGCTGCTCGTAATAAAGCTCTTCTTTGCCTGGCGGGTACAGGTTGTAAGAAATAATATCCATCTAATTCTACTTCAGATTCTGAAGCATCACTGGGTTCTTCTTCACTATCGCTATCATCACTAGAAGATCCATTCCCTGAAGTTACATGTCTCTCTGATCTCAATTGTTGAAGAATTTGTCTATGTAATCTTCTTTGTTCAACAGCATGTTCTGTTAAGGAAAATCGTTGTAGGTGGCTATGTTGGGCACCCATACCTAACGTAGATCCGCCTTGGGAAGGTACACAGGTAAAACCTTGTGCTCTAGGGAAGTAGTAAACAGTAACAGAATCAAAACTAATGCCTTTTTTCTTTTTGGCTTGAGGTTGTTCCTCCTCTTCATCTATTAACTTTCGTTTAAGACTGCTTCTTCGTTCTACTGGTTGTGTTTGAGCTTCGTCTAATATCGCACCAATATCTTTTTCGATATTTTCAGCAGTGGATTCAACTTCTTTAGTTTCGGTATAGCTACTAGTGGAAGGAAGTTCAAAATCTTGGACTTTGTTCTCAAAATCTTCAAAGACTGTTGAGGGAATGTCTGGGATTGTTTTCGCTAAAGGATCAGGATCTAGGAAACATGTTTCGCTATCACTTTCTCCCAAATGGGTTGTAGTAACTGTCATTGGTCTTTCTTCAGCTAATTCCGACCCTAATCCTGAGTCGGACCCATCGGATCTGTCATGCGGCTCTTGTTCGACTTCTTCTTGGGGAGGGAGCGACTCGGTGGCGGAGTCCTCTCCATCGTTGGTTTCGCACTCTAGTGTGGTTATGGTATCGCTAGCTTTAGAATATACACGCTCAAGTTGATCGTCGACAATGTCTTTTGTACTTGTAGGATGGTCGATGTCGTCTGGGAACTTGGTCTGTCGGCCGCCCATGGCGCTGGTGTCCACCAGGTCGGTGGAGATGGCTTCCGAGCTGGAGAAGGCGGAAGGGAGAGATTCGAGCGGGGCGCTCTTCGTTGACATTTTTATCTAGAACAAGAAGAGGGAATTTTATCTTTTCATAAATACCTAGTAATAAAAATAAGAGTAAATTATTTTGTTTATTTTCTATTTTAACTACGCGTCAGGCATTAAGCAGTACTACATAGGAAAAATAAACCATAAAATAAATGTTCTCAATATAGATCATCATTACGGGAAAATGCCTTATGGATTACGCCAAATTTGTGTTTTTTTTTTCAAAAATGTGAATGAAGCGAAGATTATTTTAGATTTTAGGAATGCTTGGCTTCAAGTGGATAAATATCGCAGAAAATAGCATGCTCTAAGTTTATAGTTTATTATTAAAGTGTAAAATAATATTAAATAAATTTCCATATGCCGCCACTTATTTTTATTAGTACAAGTATGTTCAGAGGTTAAAATATTTGTTTAAAAACTATTTGAATGGTATATTCTCTAAATTTATGTAGAAATACCTTTAAAATATCTGCTGTTAACTACTTTCTAAGAATAAAATAAATGATCTAGTAATATCATAATCAAAATATACGAAAATATTGAACGTAAGTAACACTTAAATTTCGTAATTTTTCATAACAGGCTAATAATTTATTTTAAATAAATTTCTGAATTTAACAAATCAAGCAAATATTTTTGAACTAATCTTTGTGTGGAATAGTGGAGTAAACCTTCTCCTGTATATGTATATTAAACCTGTTGATTACTCATTTAATACCAAAAAAATAAATATTTTTTCCTCCTCTATAAATAAAACAGTTATGATTCAGGATAGTGTAAGAAAAACGTTTAAAATCACCATGGTTGCAATGTGTCATACATTGAATGGCAAGCTATTTTTATAGATGTATATGCGTATACGAAAAATATATACAATAACCTACATAACACTAATTTGAATCAAGTTTAAAGCCATTATAACAGCGTAAGATCTATTTTTATATATGTGTAAGATACACTCATTTCCTTTTATGATTACTATACATACGACATAGTAATTCACATTGTATACAGCTTTGTATTCTACCTGAGTGGTTAAATACTATTCATATAAATTCTGGAATTGTCGCTTTTTATCTTTACAGTATACGTCATCATGATATCATTTTATATACTAAAAACTGATAAGATATATTAATACATTCAAATACACTTCCATATTGATTAAAATGTCATAAGGACATTAAAATATGACTTAATAATAAAATAAACTTGATATTAAAATGAGAAATCGTTTCAAGAAATCAATATTTGTCCAATACATTCTAGAAATTATTACCCATTTAAGTAGTTATTGATTTTTAGTGCAAATTATAATTTGTATTAATAAAGGATTAGCTAAATGTAAGTTCATTTTATGTCTTTTTGTGATAACGCTTATCAAAATGTAAATTTGAAATCTAACTTGACAAAACACAAGCTGTGAATGAAAATTCAAATGTTAGTTATTTTTAAGATTTTATTTGTATTTTGGCAACTGGAATAGGTGTTCAATAAAACTACTTATATTTAGCATTTATACGAAATCTTTAATCCTCTAATAAGATTCTAGAGAGTAGAAAATTTCGTGATTATTTTTACATCTGAACTGTGACAGCTTTTTTTGTACAATATGTATGTAATGTGCTACTTTCATCTAAGTAAAACTAGTTGAAAGTACTGACTTTTAAAATATCTAGTAGTGTATACCGGACGTCATTACGTAGGGAAATTATTTTTAAATCTTCAATGAAGTAAATTAATAAGAATAACGAAGAAAGGATAAACTAGGGAGATTAAGATAATGCTTAAAGCATAAATATAGCAAATTAAAATTAAGCAAAGGAGATTGGATTATTTATAAAGTCTTAAATTTGGCAAATTGCAATCGTGAATTTTTTTATTGTATCCAAGTGACTAATTTAAAAATATCAAGGTAAAAGAAAAGTCCAACGAATCGACGAAACGCCTCGTAATATTTTATTAAACAGGAAAGTTACTTGCGGTCGGCACTGTAGTAAACACACCACTACGTCCACCTGCTTAAGGTTCAAAGTCGCTTGCGATGCAACCCCTCCCCCCTCGAATAGAATGTACAAACAAGTAATTGTATTTGACGCGAAACAGATTCCAAGACTTCTACCCTGGTGTAGAAACATCCCAAAAACATGCCCAATTTTCCATATCCTCCAAGTAAACCAAACGCAACAACCAAACAAAACAACAGTTATCAGCGGGACAAGCGATTTTGACCCTAACTTCAACTGAACATAAAAACTCTTATCAAATAAATAAACAAAAAACAAAAATATTCACCTAACGCTCCGTTGTGCGGTTAAAATCGCACTCGATTGTTTCATCTCTTGGCAACAATTGAACATCACGAAACAAAACAAATCAACATCGGGGAGCACCAAAGATCAAGTCACCTTTTTATGTAACACATTTCTTTTGTCTTTTGAAGATTTTTAGTTTTAGACATCTACTCCAAAGGCTTTTACTCTTCTACATGTTTTGGGTTCAATGTACTTTGTGGAGGACCTGGGGCTCTGCAATGCTACCGCGATGGACTGCGTGCGACTAACTAACTAGAGACGGGCATGGAACAGGATCCAGAGGTAGATGGTAGACTGAACACAGCGCAAGCGCTTTTACTAACGTATTTTACAGAGGCGCGCACACAAACTTTGCCAGGACCCGTAGGACACGCTAGTTCGATTTGTACTCCCACAGCGGTACCAGATTGAGATAATGAATATGTCGTCAGGTATGATAGGCTTCGATTAGCAAACACAGACAATAGTCGGGAATTTGCTTGTTTGATCTTCCGAAAATTGACTTCTTGTAATATCCAAGCATAGTATATCAACCAATTCTAAAGCAAAAGACGTCAAAGTGAAATACAGATGTAAAGTTATGACTTATGAATATGATGGTTCTTCTGGTTCTTAAATAAACTGAACTACCTTGGTTTGACTATTTCGAAACACAAACGTTGCTCATTTATCAACAGTCTGGCCAACAAATTAAAAGATTGCAATTTGCAATTATCTGACTTTTCCAGGGAATGTCAAATTCCCTAACTTTTTCCTGATTCCCTGACTGTTGGCCTCTCTGATTTAAGTAGCATTAAAGACTGTGTCCGAAGTTCCATTTTTGTATTTAAATTCTAAATTTATACTTCATTTCACGTAAGAAAATAGCGTTGGTTTAGATATAAATTCTGTCCTTTGATTGGTCAGAATGCAAACCAAGTTTACAAAAGCGAAAAAAATATCACTTGTTAGCTGTCAATTATCAAATAAAATCAACAGAATTATGCTATATTTAACCATGTTTTGATGTAATTTTTTATATTCAGGACTCGTAGATTTTGCAGATAAAAATATTTTTATTATTGACAAAGTTGGCTTCACGAATTTAAATTATTTATTTAATGCATGTAAAAAAGGTCGGCTCTCAAGCGCCATCTGCTATTTTCTTACGTGAAATGAAATATATATGCCCTATATTGGGGTGGTTCTGTAAATTGTCATATTAATTTTAACATCCTGTGTAATTTTTTCACCAATAAAAAATTAAATGACAATAAATTTGTTTTATTGGCTAAAATTTTTAACTGATAGGTACGATACGGAATACATACCATACACATACCATTATTTTGAATATTCGTCTACTCTTTGATATAAACAGTAAGATTTTTAAAATATATTTTCTTATAACTAAAGAAAAAACCCCTTAACCTTAACAATAAATTTAAAAAACTATATACGTATTTCGAGAACTAAGTTCTCATCATCAGTAGAAACTACAAAGTAAAAACAGAGAAGTTAAGATTACTCAGCATGTAAACCATGCCAGAGGTCAAAACAGCTCTGTTTCTTTAGTTATAACTTTACCTTAAGACTCCATTTTAGTTTTATATTTTCTTAAACTACATTCGCGATAGCGAGAGAATATGGAACTAATTTTTGAACTGGGACAAGTCATTTTATTGGCCAAAAGAGGATAATTTTGGAGCCGAACAAATACGAAGACTTCTTGTTTCTTTTCAAGAATTAATTCCACATCCACATACTCCGCCAGAAACCTTTGGTGGTGAATAGCAAAAGATAGATTAAAAGTTTTTAAGTCAAGATTATAATAAATCATACTTTGTAGTGCTTTTGAACTTTCCCAGTAGGTACCTAATTTAAGAAAAAAGTTCGTATTCTTTTTTCAATTGAATTTCCAAAAAGACAATTTTTTCCTTGTATTTCCTTCATTTAGTTTTACTCCGAAAGAAATTTTCCTTAGCGTAATTACTAATTTCCTGATTCTTTTACTGTGGGTATATCCAATTTATTTTCTATTATCATCTATTACGTCCTTTATTAAATTATACTGAAAAAGTTTTATAAATTTAAAAAAGTCAAGATTAATTTCTATAATTAAAAACACAATGACAATATATTAGTATTCATATTTATATATTTTAGATTGCACTTGTCTAAATAAAATACAGTTTTCTTTCCAAATAAAAATAAAATTATATTTTCAATTCTGCTTATTTTTCAATACATTTCAAAATTAGTTTGTTTTTCCTCTAGTTTTCTTTCATTATTTCTTTCAAATATAACGTCTAAATCTAAATGAAATCTTCCTCTCTCTCCTGTAAAATTCCACGAATATGTTTCCTTATGGCCCCTTTCTGTTGTTCGCTGCTACGCTACTGTTCCATGACGTAGGCAGACAAGAATATTTCCTCTCTTGCTCACAATAGAGCGAACATATCACCAATGTTAAAAAAAATCGGACCTACTTGGGTAATGACGCACGTCAACTTTGAATTATTCCAAAAAAAAATTCTTCCTTGGACTTACTTTTCAAATTTGACATTTTTACTAGTTTACAGTTTTATTATAGTTACAATTCAGTGTGTAATATAAACAAATATTCATAATTTCGAGGAAAATTTAATCTATTTTCATACAAAAACATGTTTTCCTGCTACTTTGTAAATGTAAGTTGATGAATATTTTCTGTTAGGAGCATATTCGAATAAGTAAAATGAAGTTTTTGTAATATATTAATTTATGTTTTGATTATAGCGAAGACCTTGTACTCTAAATGTAATCGTTATACGTTATATGTATGTATTTATTATATTAACTTGCAATAATATTTCCTGATAATTTTTTTCTTACAACTGATAAAATTAGAATTTTCAGAATATTTATCATAGTGCATGGATACCTTGGTACGTTATATAAATAAATAATTATATCATCATGCTTTACTTATATGGTTCGTGCAACATTTTCTATATTGTTAAAAATATTTTGTAGGTAACAAGTTCGCATATATTTTAGAAGACTAGAAAATATTACAATGATTTACAAATTAAAATAACTGATTCACAACCTGTATAAATATCTGAAAAAAATAAATCAAATTAGAAAACATATTTTGACTAATAAATAAATCCTGAAATAAAATTAGAATAAAATATAAAATATATTTGTGCCTGAATGTAAAAACAACCAAAGTTATATTTTGACCAAAATGAGATGTGCTATTGGCTAAAAAACGCTTATAAGAACAGACAAAGTCTAACTGTAAAGAAACCTACAATATAGGAATCGGTATTCACTATTCACTGAACCAATGTCACGTTATAAAAAAAAAGAAAACACTTATTGCAGTAATGACCAATGTAGACATGTCAGTAAAATATATTGAAGAGTTTTAGTGCTATGAGAAAATTAGTGACTTTTGTAATTAATATTAATAATATAGAATGTCAAGTTTCACAGAAAGGAACTCTTTGGTCTCTTGGTATTATTAAAATTAAAAGTTTTTTGTTCGATTTTAAAATAAACATTTTCAAAATTATGAAATATTGACATTGGTTCTTTTTGCATTATTTAAGCCACAGATATTTTAGAAAACTTTTAGAAAAATTGACTCGCGATCTGCAAAAACAACTGAAAAAGAAAAGATAATAAATTTTGAAAAGAAAAAATAAGTTAAAATAAATACATCATTACGGCATATTACTCATTGCTGAATGTGGCATTCTGCTTTGTTTTGTACACAGATATTGGTAATGATGCAATATGTATACCGTGCGGCACCTCACGGGCACTCACTATTGGCGTGGATAGTGCACCACAGAGGTCAATTTTGTGACATTTAAAATTCTAAATAATTTTTGGCGTCGATCGGAATTGAACCCGGCACCTCATATTCGCGACCAGACACTCAGACAAATTCAGAAATCTGAAATATATTTTCAAAAACACAATTTTGGTGATGAAGAAATTTATTTTGAATTACATATTTTATTCGTACATCAGATGCACTCTCTTATACAGTTAAGAGTGCCCGGAATGTACGTTAAATAAAATGACACACGCAGCTATGGGTAGAAAGCCGTGATGTATTACTTTTATATTACTTTCAATCTAATTTGCATGTAATAAAATATAAAGTGTAGAGCAAATTCAGATATCATATCACTGATAACAATCAATTCGATGAAATCTGTTATCAATGAGTGATAAATAAGTGTTATACTTGTGTAGAAACATCGATTTTCCCCCGTGAAAACTTGTGAAAAGCGCTACGAAACAGCGCCATGTTCTGCGGTAGACAGAAGGGGAACTAAGGAAAATTGGCATTCCCGCCAAAATATAAATGAGGGAAGAAAGATATTATACATAAATATACAGGATGCGATAAATAGTTCGCCGTTACTTTAATGCTCAGTTCTGAACATCAAATTATCTGAAGTAATATTCTGGAGGTATAATCAGTATTTATTTACAGTAAATAATTCAGGTTAATCTATTGGAATATGTAAATAAAAATTAGAACACTTATGTACTTTGACCCATTAATTAAATGATGACATAGTCCTATTTTAGTTTTAGGCAAGAAACTTAGCATGCAAAATTAAGTTTACTACTACTTTAAAATAGTGCTTTAAAGAGTTTTTTCCTTTTTTCCGACGACCACTACGAAATGTATATAAATTCACACGCTAAACTATTACTGAAAGTTGGTCATAGAACATCACTAGCAATGCTGTGTGATATGAAAGCTCGTTAGCCAATCAGATGCGTCCGCAACTGTGTGATATGATTTTATCACACGCTGCGATAACTGAGCGAACTAACCTAAAAATTTGTATTTAAAAATTTGACAGTTGCAGATAATTTGCTGAATTTACACAGATTAAGAAGGTTGGACCCTGATTTATCAGATTTTAACATAATTTTGGTGAATTCTGATAGCAATGATAACATAATCTGTTTTAATATTTTTATGTGGTCGTCGGAAAAGTATCGTATACAACACGTGCTGAAAGGGTATTTCACACTCCTGTGAAATATCCAACTTTCAGCACTAGTTATACAATGTACCATTGTTATGAAAATTTATATATTTGATGTTTTACATTTTACTTTTTAGCTAAATTCTATATTACACAAAATTGTTACATATTTTTTATATGCTTCATTTTTATCAGCTAATGATGGGCGGATTTTGCCCGAAACGTCCTATGTAATTATAATTATTAATATGTTATACAACAATAAACCTATAGAACTTCAAGGCCTAAAGTCATTAAATTTTACAAATTTTGAAAGTTGGTAAAAGAAGGAATACGATAAGAACTTAATCTAAAGTCCTTACATTAATGGTGGGTTTATGCTCGCAAAATTTAAGAATAAAAATAAGAATAAGAATAGTGATAAAGTTAAAACAGTTATAACATACGACTCGGTTTATGCTGCAGAAATAAGAATAAGGAATAAGAAATAAGAATAAGGAATAAGCCAAAGTTCGTTTACTTTTAACTTTACGCCTTATTCTTATTCCTGTAAGCGAAGAGCGCATGCGTGTCAACTGTCAAATATTTCAAACAAAAATATTGGTCATTCACATTGACGTATTATAACTAACGTTAGTTATAATACGTCAATGGTCATTCATTATTCATTTATAATAATCGGTGTTGGCGAAACATAATTATGTCAAATTTATTGATGGATTCTCTTCTTTCCCAATTAATTGAATTAGTGCAGACAAAATAATATTTTGATTGTACTTCATTTTAACAAATTAAAAAATAATAATAATAAAATTATAAATCTTATAAATGTCAAATCAACGCTGCTACCACTATGAGAATAATAAATGTAACTACTTTTCACTAACCTAAAAACTTTAATATCACTACTCTTATTCTTACGCTTATTTTTATAACTGGCAGCATAAACACCACTTATCGTTATGTTTAAAATTATTCTTAACACTATTCTTATTTTTATTCCTATTCTTAAATTTTTCAGCATAAACCCACCTTAAATCTCCCTTTCACTCTTTGACATGGATTTTTTGTAACATTATTGAAATATACTCGTAAATTAAGTTATTAATAAAGATATAGTATTTTAATTATTTGATATAATTTTCTAACAAATAACTGTATAAACACGTACCTATTCTTATTATGTTTGGTAAACAATATCCATGTAAAAAGATATCAGCTTAATTTGTTTTGGTTTACTGAGATCTAATTTTAACATTAATTACTTTTGTTATCATTTTAACAAAATACTTCACATTTAACCGTTTAATATACACTGACTATTTATGTAAATATTGAAAAAATAGAAACTAGACAAAAAATACTGCAATTTGCGTATTTTCGCTGTATTTATTTCAAATTTGTTCATACTGCATGCATTTTTTTGACATAAATAGGTAGGTACATTAGTTTGCCATGAATATAAACTAAGCAAAACCAATCGTGTTAAAATTAAACTGTAGATGTCAGACTTATCTTGTTTTGTCATAAAATTAGAAAGTAATATTGTACATTACATATCTAAAGTGACTTTGGTCAATATCTAGTGTTACATAAGTTGTAGATTTAAATAGTTTTTGCCACATATATATATTTCGGTACGTACGAGAGTCAAACTAGGATTATTGAGAAAAAAACACACGGTTCATATTTATTAGAATTTTATTCTAAAAATGTTTCAAGTAATTCTCTTCAACAATAATATATACTTAACCATTCATTTCTTCCTTTTCTCAAAAGCTCGCAACCAATCTTCATTAGAATCATGAATGGGATCTTTCTACTTTTTTTTTTGTATGTATATAATATTTATACTTCGAATTTTTGAATTTTTTAATAATATTTAAATGTAAAATGTGACGTCAATGAGGCAGCACTACTCTTCAGTGGTCAAATTTTAAACTACTATTCAATATGTCACAATTATTTTTGCCTAAAATGTCTTTAATACTTACATATTTAAACAGACCATTATAATAAATTTATAAGTTTACCTGTTAACAATGATCAAACACTCAAATAACCAAGAAGAACTTGACTTGACAACATGTTTGGTTAGATATGACATATATGACCTCCATTTGACGTGTCACAAACCTATAGAGCGACAAAGTAAAAAAAAGAAAATATAATGAATACGATATTATTTATAATTGACAAAAAACAGTAACTTACATTAATTCATTAATAGTTGAACATATATATGCAATTAAATAATTATTAATATTAACAACAATGGAAACGAAAAGTAAATAATATATCAGCTATACCATTACTTGGTTGAACTATAGGACTCATCGCTAGGTGACGTCACATTTTGATGCCGCGAAATTTTATTAACAAAATTATGAATGAAAAGTTTTAAAGTTTTTGAGAAATATTGTATGATTTATGATTGAAATAACTCTTAAAGTTACATTATGAACTAAAAAATTTAACTTTATTTTTTTGGGAAACGCTATTGCACTTTCGCAGCAGCAAACTCTTTTTCAGAAGAAAACCTACCCCTTTTTTTTAATTCAAGAAATTATCAAATCAGATGAGTATGACGGATGTTCTATTACTTTTTATTCGCCAAAAACTGAAGGAAATGCTCTCTGTTTATGTCCACATATTTTCTCTCAACAGTCACAAAGTCACAATTCACAACAATACTTTAGAGATATGATTAACAATTAGTACACCTTTGCAATTAAAAGAGATGGAAAATATGAGCAATGGTATCTGCGCATATAAGCCAACGAATGTTAGTAGTCATGATTTGCTTGTCATATGAAATCCATCTGTCAATAAGAATTATTTGAATATATCAGCTGTTTCTATGATTACAGCAAAGCTGGCTGATTTATGGAAGTTAACCTCTTTATAATTCTTTAACTCTATAACTATTGAATATGAAGGAAAATATATAATCAAACCGTATAGAGAATAAGATATTCTTTCATATTGATAATCACATAAAATGTCAAAAAATGATATTTAACTGTGTTTTTCAAGAACTGTTAAGAATTTCAAATAAAGAAACTTCCGATTGACCAATTATAACAAATTCTAATTAGCTCTTCGTATGGATGTAAAGAAGAGAAATGTGAAAGAATTATATTTTTTAGAATTGTAATGCTGGAGTTATCGTCGGAGAAATTTTTGTCACACACACACATACACACACACCACAACACACACAGACATCATCGTAAAACTAGTAAAATTTTATTCTAGGGACCCTAAAATCTGTTTAATTATAAATTATAATTTTAGAATTGCAGTGTTGGAGTTATCGTCCGAGAAATTTTTGTCACACACACACACACACACACACACACACACACACATACACACCACAATACACACACACACACACACACACACACACACACACACAGACATCATCGTAAAACTAGTAAAATTTTATTCTAGGGACACTAAAATCTGTTTAATTATAAATTATAATTTTAGAATTGTAGTGTTGGAGTTATCGTCCGAGAAATTTTTGTCACACACACACACACACACACACACCACAACACACACACAGACATCATCGTAAAACTAGTAAAATCTTATTCTAGGGACCCTAAAATCTGTTTAATTATAAATTATAATTTTAGAATTGCAGTGTTGGAGTTATCGTCCGAGAAATTTTTGTCACACACACACACACACACACACACACACACACACACCACAATACACATACACACACACAGACATCATCGTAAAACTAGTAAAATCTTATTCTAGGGACACTAAAACTATGATATTTAACTGTGTTTTTCAAGAACTGTTAAGAATTTCAAATAAAGAAACTTCCGATTGACCGTATGGATGTAAAGAAGAGAAATGTGAAAGAATTATATTTTTTAGAATTGTAATGCTGGAGTTATCGTCGGAGAAATTTTTGTCACACATACACACACACACACACACACATACACACACCACAACGCACACACAGACATCATCGTAAAACTAGTAAAATCTTATTCTAGGGACCCTAAAATCTGTTTAATTATAAATTATAATTTTAACATTGTAGTGTTGGAGTTATCGTCCGAGAAATTTTTGTCACACACATACACTCACACACATATATACAAACACACACACACACAGTCACACATACATCATCGTAAAACTAGTAAAATAGTATTAGGACCCTAAAACGTGCGAACCACCGAATTTTTTGTCTAAAGACAATACTTTCCTTACCTAAAGGTGACGGAAGGTAAAAACTTCTCAGTAGAAGATTCAAAAGCTTCTATATTGAAGCTAAAATATATACACCGAAGATACAGGTATTTTAGTGACTGTAATTTTATTGACGTTTCATTTGACAGCCCAGCTGCCAGTTGCAGGTGCCATTTAACTCATATATAAGAAAGAGATGTCTTATAAATTGAACAGGTCTACGAGTAATGTTACTTTCGCAACTTAATTGCAAATGAATGTGCAAATTTTGTTTTCCACGGAGTACCTGATTTTCTAGTCCTTGATAATTCTAGCGTGACCCTAGTATCATAAGCATCATCAAAATGTGACATATCTGCTTTTGCCATGTAACACAGAATTATTGTACTAGGTTCAATGTATTGTTCGCAACAGATAAAATAACGTTCACCAGGCTCGTAAAGTAATTTAGTGTATTCAGAAGCTCGCAAACTGTAAACCTCATCCCGGAAAATGGTATTTTCCGGAACTGATACGTAATGTATTATATTTATTATTATTAGTAACCATTCACAGTTATAAATACCTATCTGTATCCTAGTCCGGGTAGACTATATGACGATGGAAGGCTGACGATTGTACAACCTGTTCCATTCAATTTACATAATCGCAAAAAATCCCAACAAATATAAACTGTGTAAATGTTCGTCTAATTCTAATGCATAATAGTTCAGCTTTTTCTGCTGCTTTTTGTGGGAGTATGAAGACATTTTATTCTGTAATGTGTATCGATTAGTGGAATCGGATTTGAATATTACATGATCCATGCTTATTTACAACGTCAGATTTCCAACGAAGCATACCGTTCAATGTAACGTATCCTATTATTTTTACGTCACAACCAAAGTATAAATTATGAACTGAATTAAGGAGCAAAACAGTAATACTGGTCATGGTAGTAATATTCATATTGATTTTGTATAAGAAAAGCTTTTTGGAATTAGCTAGTTTATGGAATGTAATTTGAAACTATAATACCTATAATATACCTCTTTTTACATTATTAGTTCATAGAAATTATCCAACCAAAGCTTGTTTTACAATAGGTAATATATTCGACATGATAAAACTCTCATTAAATATAATATACATCCATGCACATAGAGATGCATTCGGGCCGGGCCGGGCCGGGCTTTGAGGTTTGGATCGACCCGGTCCGAAAATAAAAATTAGCTGGCCCGGCTCGAAAATTGACTCGAAATCGGGCCGGGCCGGGCCAAAGCTCGAAATTGGGTACATCCGGCATTCCTAATGTTGATTTTATGTTAAGGCGAAATGGTTAACTTTTTTAGTGTCAAACTTATAAAAAACCTCTACATTCTTATAACTTTCAACATTAGTTAACATAAGTAGTTAAAAAAGAGACCCTTCTAGTGTAAGTTTGCTATAAAAATTACAGACCTACGAGTATTTAACACTTTGTTTACCAAAGCCGTTCGTAAATTTAAACAACTTTTTTACAAATCTTATATAAAAAATATAATTTTCATAACTTTGTTTCTGCTCAAAAATAGGACAAGAAATCATTATGGTAGGAACAAAAATCACTTTTATTTAAGTATACGAGTAATAACAATAATAATAGCAACATCACAATATAATTATTATGCTTTAATGAATAACCTTGAGTTCTTGAAGTAACATAATACATTTTTATTTATTAATATGTGAAGTATGTTGTTTTAAATCATTTTGATCCTTTTTAACTTCATCCATTTTCATTAAAATATTAAGAAAACTGTGCACTTGATTGAACTATAAGATTTTTCAGGCCGGCCCGAAAAGCTCGAATTTTCGGGCCGGGCCAAAATTAAAAGTCCGACTCGCCTCGATTTTTGAAAATGATTAGCCCGATTCGGTCCGATAAAAAATATCTTCGGTCCGGCTCGATGATCGACTCGAAATCGAGGCGGGCTTCGGGCCGGGCCGGGCCAAAGCTCGAAATCGAGTGCATCTCTACATGCACATCATATAATTAAAGCATTTTTTACAATAATATGTCCAAAAATTCGAATTTTCAAAAAAGACATAGTTATTTATGTATCAAGGCACGGAAGTTCTATTTTTTACCTCTGGCTAAAAGAGGTATTGGATTCATGCTAAAATTCGCATATCCAGATTTTAGTTAATAAGCACGATTTAAGGTCCCTAGAATCCGATTATAACATTTTTAAAATGTCTCTCTCTCTCTCTCCCCCTCTGTGTGTGTGTGTGTGTGTGTGTGTGTGTGTGTGTGTGTGTGTGTGTGTATGTGTGTGTATGTGTGTGTGTATGTGTGTGTGTGTATGTGTGTGTGTATGTCTGGATGTTGGAGGGACGATTCCTCAAAAACTATAAGACGTAATACTTGTTTAATTATGAATTCCTCAATCTGACATTCCTGCGGGAAGAGCTGAAAAGATTTTGGTAACAATTGGACAACCGGAAGTAGTAGTTTCTTAGAAAAATTCTTCTAAATATATTGTTTTGGAAATTTTTGTTATTACAAATATTAAAGAACATAAAATACTCCATCTAACCCACTTAAAATTTTTATTATATCTTTGTATAGATTTAGAGATAAAGACACTATAATATATAGAATAATCTAATTACAGAGGCTAAGGCACTAAGGAAACCTCTTGACAAATTCAAATGTTTATAACATAGTTTGTAAATGACAGATGTCATTGTCAAAAATCAACAGTTTTAGTGACATTCTGATAGCTTTTTCTGGGAAGTACATTTGATCTTTCTTATTGTTTTATTAATTAAATATTTAAAATTATAGGTAACATGCATATGTATATCCATTAGAAATACCGCCAATCTAGTTAATGAATTTTAAGAATCTCTGACATTTAGGAACTTCCTCATACAATGAAAAATAGATATAATTAGATTTATATGTGTGCAGACGACATGTTAAATACAATAAGAAACAATATTTGGGTAAAGTTCTCAAATTTTTTGTTATAAAACGACGGTTCGATAGCAATACACTACTTACAGCCCAATATGGAAATGGCGAGAGGTCTTATGCTGGCCACAAAAGATTTTTTTTTATTAAGAATGTGGAATCACTTTGTCAAGGCCCTTAGGCCCGAGGAAAATAAACCATATGAGTGATAAAAAGAAACTTCAATGCCGAGGTGCATGTTAAATCATATTTGAAATCGAAAATGAAGGAATATTTATTTTTATAGGTTATGTTTAAATAAAATCTGTCAGTCTGACATTCAATGCTGCTAACCACGAAAATTGAAGTTATCCTAAAGAACACTCAAATGAAAATTATCTATGTGTCTTATCTCAAACTTGTTCATCGGAATTATTTAGTTGTCATTTTACATACAAATTTACTATTGTACATTGTACACCTGCCCAAATTATCTTACATGGCACAACAACCTATTAAATATTATCATAAGGTTGACAACACTACAACTGCATGAAATCGTCGCATAATGAATTACTTTAGTGCCGATTTCTGAGTTTTTGATGACGAACTGGGCACTAAAATACCACATTTACAGCTGCAGTTTCATTGAATGCTGTAGAAGCTGTAAATCTGTGTTTAGTGCCGTGCTGAACACATAGGCTCGGTGGTAGTATGATCACGGTTTTAACTAAAGCACTGTTTTTAGAAATGTCAAATTTAAATTTAAATATTTAATTTCACCCGTATGTTTAAAAAACGATTTTTTAAAAAATATTTGTTTGAATACAAACTATGTTCTGCTTTAAAATCATATTTTGATAAATTTGATATTATTTATTATTGTTATTAAATAATGAAATTTGACATTTCTTAAAACAGCGTTTTAGTTAAAACCGTGATCATACTACGAGCCATTATTTTTTGCCGATTTTAGAATTAATATTAATTTAATGATTATTTTTAATACCTATATTGAAGTTTATCGCCATTGCTATGCGTTGGTTGAACGATTGCTATGTAAATAGCAACAACAGGTAGTAAAAATATTTTCACTGTCTAGGGAGTAAAAGTGATATTTTATAGCTGTCAAAAAATCGTACTTTTAATGTCAATCGGTAAAAAATCTTTATTTTATAAACCGTTCATTGTATTACAGTGGCAAATTTTCTTCGTACATATATAGCATAAAAGCATAAAAACAAGGGCCCGCATTACGATCGTAATATTATAATAAAAACACTATTATGAGGCGTACTTTTACATTATATTCTTATGCGATTAAACGACACTTTTAACAAAAATCATAATACTGGCCAAGGTGTTTAGTTTGAAATTTTATTTTATGGATAAATCACTTATTAAAAATTTAAAAAAAATTTAAAAAATCTGGCCTTGATTAGTTTTTGTAGGAATTTTGCACTTGTCCGATGAAAATTATGAAAATGAAGACGAAAAAGAGAGGTATTGGATTCATGCTAAAATTCGCATATTCAGATTTTAGTGAATAAGCACGATTTAAGAGCCCTAGAATCCGATTATAACATTTTTAAAATGATGTCTGTGTGTGTGTGTGTGTGTGTGTGTGTCTGTGTGTGTGTGTATATGTGTGTGTGTATGTCTGGATGTTGTAGGGACGATTCCTTAAAAACTATTAAGACTTAAGAACTGTTTAACTATGGATTTCTCAATCTGACATTCCTGGGAAGAGCTGAAAAGGTTTTGGTAACAATTGAACAACCGGAAGTAGTAGTTTCTTAGAAAAATTCTTCTAAATATATTTTTTTCGAAATTTTTGTTATTAAATATTGAAGAACATAAAATTCTCCAACTAATACGCTTAAAATTTTTATTATATCTTGTATATATTTAGAGATAAAGACACTATAATATATAGAGTAATCTAATCGCAGAGGCTAAGGCACTAAGGAAACCAGTTGACAAATTCCAATGTTTATAACATAGTTTGTAAATGACAAATGTCAGTGTCAAAAATCAACAGTTTTAGTGACATTCTAATAGCTTTCTCTGGTAAGTATATTTAATCTTTCTTATTGTTTTATTAATTATTTAAATATTTGAAATTATAGGTAAAATGAATATATCCATCAGAAATACCGCCAATCTGGTTAATGAATTGGAAGAATCTCTCACATTTAGGAACTTCCGCATACATTGACAAATAGATATAATTAGAATTATATGTGCGCAGAAGACATGTTAAATACAATATTTGGGCAAAGTTCTGTATTTTTTTGTTATAAAACGACGGTTCGAAAGCGAAGTGCAATAGAATACTTATATAGTCTAATATGGAAATGGCGAGAGGTCTTGTGCTGACCACAACAGATTTTTAAAATAGGAATAAAATTAGTTATTTAAGTATAATTTCAACTTTTTAGTGTTCTGTTAAAAAATCTTACAAAAGTACAAAAATATTTTCATTTGATTGTTGAAGATTTACAAACGTACACCGTAAACCCTTATTTTTTCAAATTTGCTTCATTTTGCCAAATCATGTTGCTCACAATGTGACGCGACCGGAATCGAACGATAGGGGAGCACTAAACCTTAACCGGAAATTTCAGTAATTGGATTTGTTCGATTATTTATATTAATTGTAAGGTGATCGGTTGTGATTCGTACGGCCTGGGTTCGAATCTGATCGACGTCAAACTTGATAATTATTTCCTATTTTCAAATAGAACAAAAGTGGCTTAAATTACAGTGATACAGATATATCGACATTACTGAAATCTACGACTAAAAGTACACACCCAGACATGAGTAATAATCTGTGATGGTAATACATATTTATTTTATTTATAAAATTATTACAAATTAATATAATTTTTTTTATGATATATTGATAAACAGACAATTTGTTTAAAATCTAATACATAGACTTAGTACGATACATATTGTACCTACTTATATTATTGAGAGTGAAAGTTCAATAATTTAAATTTATGGTACTTAAATATTTCTTTTGGTGTTTTTAAGGCTGTAAATATTACTTTTGAATTTACTCTTCCTGTTTTAAAAACAAGATATGGAAATCATAAATATAAAATTTCCCTAATTTTTAATTTCTAAGCTTCTGATTGGTTGGCGGTCAATTGTGTTTACACATTCTGTGGTATTTACCGTGTCAACAAAATATGTTTTGTAAGAACTGGTTGACGGTATCGGGTATTGTACTGAGATTTTAAGTTTCTTGAATAAAATTTGTTGATAAAATATTTTCTATCGTTTTTATAAAGTAAATCTTGTTTTAAATTACTCATTCCTAAGAAATATTACAGCAATAGATACGTTGACTATAAACCATAATTTATTATTAACTTGCTATAGAACTTATAGTGATATTAGAATATAGTTATGCATAAATGTAGAATTGTTCTGTACGATACAAATATTTTGCCATTTTAAAATTATTTAAACGAAACTGACTGCCACAATGGATTAAAAAGGATTTTTGACAAGCTATTTTTATTTGAAAGTAAAGTACTACTTTCAGAACTTCTTGACCATATCGATATTTTTTTTTATTATGATTGAGCAAGTGTTACAGGTTGCAGTTAACTATAAGAATATGTTTTCAATATGTTATCCATCCAAAAGAAAACTACGCTCATACATGCTTAACTTTGCAGATCACATACGTGAAACGTGAACATGAATCTGTGGCTTTATGAAAATTTGGTATTATGATTATGCTATTAAATAAATATATCAGAATGAGAATACATAAATGAAGTATAACTGTAAATATTTCTGTATGTTACTCGTACTGGATAGATGTTCTTAAGAGTATATAGAAAAGTGGTTCTCAACTTTTTCTAGTGCGACCAAAATCCAATAATGGCATAATGACAAATGAAAAAGAAAAACTGGAAATTCAACAGATTTTTTTTTAACTTTTATTTTGTTTTTATTTCGCTACCATAAACAAGAATCGTACTAAAAATCGCATATCTATAAATAAGCACGTTTTAAGGTCTCTATTACTCTATCTATCTATCTATCTATCTATCTATCTATCTATCTATCTATCTATTAAGATTTTTGAGATGATGTCTGTTGGAATGAATTTTGTATACTCCTGGATCATTTAGGATAATAGGGCAAGAATTTTTATATGACTTCTAAGTACTAAATTATAAAAGATATTATACAAATAATTATTGATATTTGTGTAACATTTTTAAAAAGTCAAGTGATCTGAAACAGAATGTGACGTCAGAATACACACAGTTTAACATGTGACAAACTATCACCTACTTTTTTTAATATAAATAACGTAAACTGTTTTCCTATTGGCTATGCATGACATAATATATGTACTCCGACGTCACAGGAGTTGGAGGTTGTTTTTCATGACAATTTCTAGCGCCAAATTATTTAATTATTTCCGATAATAAAAATAAATTTAAATTAAAATTAAATATTGAAATTTGTGTAATATATTTAAAAAGTCACGTGATCTGAAACAGAATGTGACGTCAGGGTACACACAGATTAACATGTGACAAACTACCGCCTACTTTTTTTTTAATATAAATAACGTAAACTGTTTTCCTATTGAATGACGAGATATATGTATGTATTCCGACGTCACAGGAGTTGTTTCTCATGACTATTTCTGGTGCCAAACTTTTTATTTAATTATTTCCGTTAATAACAATAAATGATTATTTTTTTATTACTGTGAAAAATATTGCTTTCTTTTAAAATACTTTTCAAAAAATGTGAAACTTTTTTCTAAATACAAATTTATAAAATAAATCATTTTTAAAAAACTTACAGCGTGTATGCTTTTACAATACACAACTCTTTGGTTGTATATGTACATTTAATTAATTGCTAGAGTTTTTAGAAAAATAACTATTAGAGCTCGTTTCAGATAAGAAAATAGCAGATGGCGTTTAAGTGTCAACCGTTTTTACATGCATTAAATAAAGGAATAAAATTTGTGAAATCAAACTTTAGTACGCAGTTAGGGTTGCCAACTTTACAATGTTACAAAAAAGGAAATTTTTTTCGGTAATGTTTTTTCTTAATTTTATTTTATGTTACTTTGCTCATGTACCTATGAAGAATAGAGAGAAAGATGTCACTTCTTTTTCAAAATGAGATATACGTATTTTCAATTTTAAAACCCAATTGCGGTCCGCCAAAAAATATAAAAAGGTATTTTTCAGGAACTCAAGTACTAATAAAAAACAGTATGAAACTGCAATTGTGCAAAAAAATGACAACGTATTCTTTACCAGTAAAATCTAAGTTTTTTAAAAGATAATTCTCCAAATAAAAAATTGAATGATAAAAAGAAAATTTTGAAAATATTTTTCATATATTTATTTAGTCACGGTATTACATCAACTGTGAAATGATTATTTCATTTTTTTAATAAGAAAAAACATTATTTAAAAGTTATTTATTTGCATATTAAATTTTATTTGAAAACGAAAAAGGAATATTTATTTCATAGGTTATGTTTAAATATAATTGTCAGTCTGACTTTCAATATTGCTAATCTCGTACAAGTTACTGTAAAGAACAATCAAAATTATGTGTTTTATCGGAATTATTTAGTTCGTTCTTTTTGTACTTATTTCCATTTTACGTACGAATTTACTATTGTACATCGTACACTTGCCCAAATTATCTTACATGTACAGCAATAATTATTATAAGGTTGGAAAAACTGCAATTGCATGAAATGAAATCATCGTATAATGGATTACTTTAGTGCCAATTTCTGAGTTTTTAATGAAGATTTTAGTGCACTTTAGTGATGATTTCAAATAAAATTATTAATAACAAATGTCAGCCAAAAAATCATGTTTAAAGAAGGACAAGGACAAAAGATGCTTAATAACAAGGACTATTCTTTTAAAAAAAGGTCAGTTGGCAACTTTATTCTTAGCATGTAAATATTTTTTGTCTGTAAAAATGTACAATACTCGAACATTAAAAATTACAAAGACAAAACCAAAAATATGGTTAGTTAGCCATTATTACTTATTTCTGTCCATTTTTTTGACAACTAACAGCTGACGTCATTGTGTACCCGGTATTCAATCTGACCAAGCAGAGGCAGAATTTTTTTCCCTATTTAACCAACAGTTTTTCTTATTTTAAACAACTTATAGTAACGTATGGGATTAAAATTTGAATATAGGTAGGTACATTATATCAAAATTTGAGGAATGATTTATTAAAGTATTTATTTGTCAGTATTATGGGTTTGCAAAATAAAAATTGATATTTTGGGAAATAATGTGCTGGCCACATGAGATAATTTGGTCGTGCCATGATAATTGAAACCACTGGAAGGATATACAGTTTTCCGGTTTTCTACGAGGAATAAATAAAAATGTGTAAATGTAAACAAGGCTGAGATATATATATATATAAAAATATATTTAAATAAAAAATTAAAAATCATTAAATGCAAAACAAAATACATATATTACATATTTAAAACTACATTAAACGAAACTAGTTTATGTGAGAAACATTTTTATTTTTTCAAATAAAATGATAATCTTATTTTTATCCTACCTTTTCCGTTCTGAATTGAATCCTTAGACCGCTGTCACATTACCTGAAGAAAAACAAGTGAGTTAGCGAAAGAAAACATGAAAATGTAAGAAAATAGAACAAGGATAAGTAAAATATCAAGTAGAGTAGAAGGTAAAGTTTCATTGATCAAACGCTCAAATTTGAGAGCGAATGTAATATATCATTATTATTTATGAACGCGCCAAAATTATAACCTATAATATTCCATTATCAGGAAAAAGACGGACAAGATTTTTGCGCAATATTTAAGAAAGGAAAACGGAAATAATATTATGTAACTTATTTTCACACATGAATAGCCTTAAAATGTGAATAAGGAATTGTTAGAATATTAAAATATTCAGGGTGTTGTGTTATGTAAGTGTATACAACGCTTAACCCATGGTAGAACTGACCCCATAGATAGTAAATCTGACAATAATTTTTGTTTAACATGCTTTCTACAAGAATTGGAGGCCTTTAAAACTGATCAATCACGTCATAGTTCAAAATTTTGTAAAGTAGTAAAAATCAATGTGTTCTCTGGAAAAACAATATGTGCAAGAAGAATTAAATAAATAATTGAATGTCAGACTGACAGTTATTTAAACATAACCTATACAATTTTTCGATTTCAAATAAAATTGAATATGCACCTCGGCACTTAAGTTCCTTTTTTTTCTTTTTTAAAACCTCTCAACAGGATTAAATCTCAATTACTGAGTAGGTTCACATACACAAACATCCATACCTTAGTGGAATTCGAACCCAGAACCCCAAGCGCACTAAGCGAATTAAGACTTTATGCTGTCAAATTTAGTAGCGTAGTTTCCATAGTTTTTATGAGGTACACAAGATATTATATACCCTCATAAAAACTAAGTAAAAGACACTACTAAATTTGACAGCACAAAATATTAATTCATAGATACAATTCGTAGATGGCCTTGATCGGACTTCTTTCAAAAATTTTACTGTATATCTGAACTTATGTAAGTATTGTAGGAATTTTTAATTTACTCGACGAAAAATGATGAAAATGAAGGAAGTTAGGTATATTTTTCTTCTTTTTATTATTTTGATAAAAAATACTCAAATCCCTTACAAAAATATATTCAAATACAGAGGGGACTAATTTAGTTCTTATAGAATTACAAATGTACACCCTTATATTTTCATACTGTGTTTGATTTTGCAAAACCTTGCTGCTCACAAAATGAAGCGTCATAAACCGGAAATTTCAATAAATGGACTTATTCGATTTTTGAGGTGAGTGAAACTTCTTAAACAGTTTTTAACATTATTGTATAAGAAATATAATATAATACTGTAGTAATGTTCTAACGAAACTGTAAGTTTTTTTTTGCAATTAACATAATGTCTACTTATCATTAAGTATACGATAACAAATTTCAAAGGATACACATAATTCAAATTGCAAGTTTTTGATCGTGATTCGTTTTATTCTAATCTATGAGAACATATATTGCAGAAGCGAAATTAAAACAGGAGAAAAACTAACAAACAAACGTTACGAAATATAATTTCCATAATTCTAGAGGTAACAGTATTATTATACTTGCAACTCAGCTACAACTATTATTTAACTTTAAACTTGAAGTTGAAATGTAGTCCGACAAGAATACCGTTACGAAGCAAGCTGAGTATTCCCTAATTTAAAAGAATTTCAACTAACGCAGAAACTAATAACACACGGGAAGAATAAGCACATTAGGAAAATGAGATCAACAACAATATCACTTTTCCATAATAATTAATTTGTTGATGTGA
Organism: Ophonus ardosiacus; assembly: GCA_943142095.1. Lineage (NCBI taxonomy): Eukaryota > Metazoa > Arthropoda > Insecta > Coleoptera > Carabidae > Ophonus > Ophonus ardosiacus. The sequence continues at coordinate 38,699,570 of OW964830.1, forward strand.
TTTCTATTTCACTGTGAGAATAAAATATTTTATTCAATTTTGACGTTTTAACCTGTCATTATTAACTCCATAGCAACAACTATAAGTAACAGTTTATTTACAAGTGAATTATATTTTTTTAAACCACTCTCACAAAATTTTAACTCACTCTGCAACAAACAATGCATTTAAAATAACATATGGTATGAGATAACACTCACCACAGTATTTATCAGACATAATCAGTCATTTTCATTATTTTTCACAACACAAATGATAGGCAATAAAGCTTATTAAATAGATCACTTGACGTCTATCATGCACAACCTACTAACTGATTAGTTTTTTATTTTGTCAAAAGTAAATATTATAATGGTTTTTGTTATTATTTAGACAAAATTGAATAAAATATTGTATAAACCACGTGAGCTAAGAATGTTTATTCACTCGAAGAAATTAACTTTCTTCTTATGAATAAACATTATCTTATCTTACTTGGTGTATAAATATCTATTATACTACATTTTTATTATATACAGAAGGCTTTGCAGTATTATTTTTACCTCCCGCTACCATTAGTAAGGGAGGTATAGGCACCGTGCTAAAAATCGCATGTCGAGATTTTGGTTTTTAAGGTCCCTAGAATCTGATTTTCACAATGATGTCTGTATGTGTATGGATGTCAAATCAAAAAATTCCGAAACCTTGTATTTCTACCTTATTCTAATATGAAAAGAAGCCATTAGATTTTGGTGTACTTAAATCATGAAACCGGAAATGGCACTTTACTTGAAGCTCAAAATAGTTTATCTTCAAAAAATACCTTTAAAGATATTTTTTCGCGATTTATGTTATTATAAAAATTAAAGAATATTAAATTTTCTACAGGTATGCATTTATACTTTTTCTACATATTTTATAGATAAATATATAAAATATTCTATTTTATAAATCCCGGAGAACTATGTTTTATAGATAAATACAATTCCTTAGTTACACAGTTTAGATTTCATATGTATGTAACTGACAGATATGTGTCACTGTCAAAGAACCTATCACTTCAAATTATTAATGGTAACGTTTTAAAAAGAAAATTGTAATAAACAACAGTTATATTATTCGAATGCAAAGGAACATTATGTATAGTGTCCAACATCAATAAAATGTAGGTATGTATTTAAATTAATAATTAAAAACTTAATAAATTCAATACCATGTAGTTAATAAAAATGTAATATTTAAATCATTCGCCATTATATTTTTTAATATGCATGATTGTTTTATACTATTGGATAGTAAATTTCATGTACTTTTCAAATTTGAATAAATATGTAGGGTGTTTGAATATATAAAGTTACATACCATTGCGGAAAAATGGAATACCCTGTAGAAAAACCTATACTGCACATTTAGACAATTTAATTGAAAATAAACTTCATTTGAATTTTTATGTCTTACTAGTATGTTATTGTTTTATAACAACCTCAACATTAGGTCCGTTATTGAGTAAATAATGCCCTAGGGCGTATTAAGTTGCTATGGTAAGGTTGACAAAAAACTGAGGTTAATAATACTGATACTAACATAAAGTGCAGTTAAGGTTAAGAAGCATTGTGAATTGTAGTCGTTTATAATCATATTTGTTTCATCACAAATACAAACCAGCATACTTATTCGTAGCAATAATATTACTCGTCCATATTGACAGAAAAATACCACAAGAAATATATATGTTGTTTGAAAAAATGCTTTGTTTACAGAAACAAAATATTACCTAGATACCGCATTCACAGGCTACTTTGTAAGTTGTATTAAAATTTTGTGATTTATTATTTTAGTTTGATAAATTCTAGTCAGACAAAAGGTTTATTAAGAATTTCCAGTGAGACATAAATCGTTGAAGGCACCACGGGTGTTAAACGACAATAATGCCTTCGGTCAACGTACTCGCCTCGGGCTAGAGGCCCTCGACAGTACTAGAGATGCTCGATTTCGAGCTTTAGCCCGGCCCGGCTCGAAGCCCGTCTCGATTACGAGTCGATCATCGAGCCGGGCCGAAGATATTTTTTATCACGCCGAATCGGGCTAATCATTTTCAAAAATCGAGGCGAGTCGGACTTTTGATTTTGGCCCGGCCCAAAAATTCGAGCTTTTCGGGCCGGCCCGAAAAATCTTATAGTTCAATCAAATGCACAGTTTCCTTAATATTTTAATGAAAATGGATGAAGTTAAAAAGGATCAAAATGATTTAATAACAACATACTTCACATATTAATAAATAAAAATGTATTATTTTACTTCAAGAATTCAAGGTTATTAATTAAAGCATAATAATTATATTGTGATGTTGCTTTTATTATTGTTATTACTCCTATACTTAAATAAAAGTGATTTTTGTTCCTACCATAATGATTTCTTGTTCTATTTTTGAGCAGAAACAAAGTTAGATATGAAATCCTTATGTAAATTACATTTTTTATATAAAATTTGTGAAAAAATTATTTAAATTTTCGAACGGCTTTGGTAAGCAAAGTGTTAAGTACTCGTAGGTCTGTAATTTTTATAACAAACTTACACTAGAAGGGTCTCTTTTTTAACTACTTATGTTAACTAATGTTGAAAGTTATAAGAATGTAGAGGTTTTTTATAAGTGTGACACGAAAAAAGTTAAACATTTCGCCTTAACATAAAAATCAACATTAGGAATGCCGGATGCACCCAATTTCGAGCTTTGGCCCGGCCCGGCCCGAAGTCCGGCCCGATTTCGAGTCAATTTTCGAGCCGGGCTAGCTAATTTTTTTGTCGAGTCGATCTTCGAGTCGGGCCGGTAATTTTTATTTTCGGGCCGAGTCGATCCAAACCTCAAAGCCCGGCCCGCCCGGCCCGAATGCATCTCTAGACAGTACACTGTTGACCTCAGGCATTATTGTTCTTATAACAACCCTTGGTACCTTAATTACTATTTTTTCCATAATATTTTAAATAATCGAGTTGTTAAAAAAGGAAAGACCAATGAATCACCCTGTATAATCAACTATTTGCACTATAATTTTAAACAGATTACACTACTGTTAATATATGAATGACATTGACATATAAAAATTTTAATTACTGATCTTTATTAATTGAAACATTGAAATTAATCTAAGTGCAAAAAAAATATGTAAGATTGATGAAAATATTTTATAAGTCAAAGTCCATTGCTAAAAAAACGGTACAAGTGTCATAAAATTCTTGACGTAATTAAAACGTAAAACCAAAGTTGAAATAATTATTTTTGTAACTAGTTTGGTAAATTAAACTTCATGCATTCGTTTCTGAATCACATTTTCCGCATGTGTTGCAAACATTATTTTTTCTCCATTCGTCCAAAGATAAGAAAAATTACGAAATGTATTTCTGTATTTTAAATTTTTGCATATCACCTAATACTTGGTATTTTTAAGCGACCATGACAATTGCTTCGTGACAACATAACAAAAAACTTATGCATTAACTATTTCCCGCACTCATTTTGTTTTTGAGAACGCTTATTTCCCGCATGATTGTAGAAAAATATTTTTCCTACAATAGTGCGTAAAGTACATACATTATGCACTCTTTACAATGTGTAAAGTGTAACTTTTCAAACACTAGTTCGAGAAAAGTAGGTACTTATAATGCCCATGAGCTCTTATACTTTTTGGCATGGAATATTTTCAGATTTTGAATAGGTATTCTTATTGAATAAATCGTATTTAAACTTTTGAGGTTGCATCACTCGCCGGCGGCTCGTATCACAAACCCCACTCTCGTGGTAAAAAGTCAGCTCCACTCACTTTTAATGTGTCAAAAAGAAACTCGGAGTAGGCTATGAACAGAGAAACGTACGTCTAATCATTATTCAATTCAAAAGTCGAGTTGTCAAAATTGATCTTGAAATGTAATTCATTGTCACAAACAGCAAAAGAATATACCCATTCACAGTATTCCAATTTATTTCCATTTCTAAAATAAGATTCAAGAAGAAATGCATAGATTTCTTTAGATAACATTTTTGCCAATATCTCGTGTCAAACTGACATTTAATTAAATACTTTTAAATTAAGATATACTTTTCTTTGATCATAGCATACTCCGAGTTAGTTTTTTTCTTCTTGAATACACTGTGTTACTGAATATAATAATATACTATTATAAACAAACCTTTGTCTAAGTCTAAGAACACAAATAAAAGTACTAAAATATTTTAACTCGTCGTATGGCTGTAAGCTAGTTATAGGTCGTTTTGAAATAAAATGAAAAGGTTTAAAAAAAATCTGATGTGGCCAACATAAAACCTCCCGCTATTTAATTTTTATTAATTTAAATACATACCTACCTACGTATTTACTAACGCTGCAAACTGTTCCACTGCAGAAAACTATTGCTTTATTTACTATTTTCTTTTTAAAATGTCACTATTATTAATTTGAAGTGATAAGTTTTCTGACAGTGACATTTATTGTCAGTTACATTCATTTGAAAAATGAACTGTAACAAAGGAATAGTTTTTATCTTAGGCTTCGCGACTAATAAAAGAAATTATTTTTAAATTTATCTGTAAAATATGTAGAAAAAGTATTAATGTATTCCTGTAGAAAATTCAATAATCTTTAATTTTCATAAGACATAAAATTCGAAAAAATGGCATTTAATAGTATTTTTTGAAGAAAAACCACTATGAGCTTCAGGTAAAGTGCCATTTCCGGTTATCCGATTTACACCAAAATCTAATGGCTTCTTTTCTTATTAGAGTAGGATAGAAATACAAGGTTTCAGAATTTTCTGAATGATAGTATTTGAGTTAGAGCGAAGACAAAATCCATACACATTCATACATACATACATACATACATACATACATACATACATACATACATACATACATACATACATACATACATACATACATACATACACACACACACTCCCACACACACACACTCCCACACACACACACTCACACACACACACACACATACATACAGACATCATTGTGAAAATGTTAAAAATGGATTCTAGGGACCTTCAAACGTGGTCATTTACTAAAATCTCGATATGAGATTTTTAGCAAGATCCCTTTACCTCCCTTACCAAGGGTAGCGGGAGGTAAAAACAATAGAAATATGAATTAATAAAATAATCAATATTTACAATTAATAACGGCATTATCACAAAATAAATTTGAATTAAATTAAATAATATATATATATATATATATATATCATGGCATATTACCCATATCGGAGTGTGCCGATCTGCTTTATCACAGATATCGGTAATTCATCTCACCGGCACTCATTGCTGGCGTGGAGAGTGCACCACAGGGGTCACTTTTGTACCATTTGAAATTCGAAATATTTGGCGTCGATCGGAATCGAACCTGGTTCCCCAGATTCGCGACCACACACTCAGGCACGCATAAAATATTTTAGAAGAAAATAGAAAATGTAAAGATGTACTTACATAATACACTGAAAACTGAATAGTTATATGCAAAATTTTAATACATATACAAGTATTGTTAAATATGTATTTATTAAAAAAGAGATGGCGGGAGATAATGTGCTGGCCACATCAGATTTTTTAAATTATAATTTACAGTATTTATCACAAATACATAATTAATGTACATCATGACATTTTATTTTTATTTACTATTTGGTGTGTCAATCTGTTTTACTGATTTTTCAATAATGATAACATATTACCATAATAGGTCTTCGTATTTTTTCATTTCTATAAATGATAGTAACAAACTTTGATCGTTAAATTGTGAAAATTTCTTGGTTTCAATTTTGGTTTTATAATTTATGAAACAATATTACATTTCGCGTCCTTGTTTCTCACGTGACGTCACATATCGACAAGTGTTCGCCGACCCCTTACCCGCCACCCATGTCTCTCATTTTGTTCTGAACAACTGTCATATATTACTGTTGATCCGAGACTAGATCCGCTCGAAAACTTAACTAAACTAGTTCCATCTCTTTCTATTTCGTTGCATTATAATCTCGCCGTCTTTCTTCAACGGTGTTTCTTTATTTCGCGACAATTAAGTCTGGGTTACATAGGGTAAAAACTGCACCAAGGTTGGAGATATTCGCCAGAGTGATTCAGGCTGTGTAATATTTAGAAAAGTTTGCGGAATTGTGGAATTAATTAGGAAAGTTTTTAATGCGTTGCTATGGCAACGAATTGTACGGTTTTTGCTTTCAAAACTGTAGTTATTCAATTTGGAAAATTAAAAACGAACACATTTGTTTACGAAAAATAAACAAGTTTTATTTATATTACAACATAATTAAAACTAATTTTACAAATATATTAATTATAATATTAAAATAATCACTCACAGCAATCACTAGATTCACTGCGATATTTTAATTGAAAAGCAAAAAATCTTTATGAAAAGAAACTTTTTGAGACACTATTCAACTTAGCAGACACTTCTAAAAAACCAAAAAACTTGTAAACAATATGCACTGCACTCAAACTAAAGATTTGCAAAAAAATCTTTTGTACCAGACGTCAGCTGAACAGGAAGAAGAGTAAGAACATATTTCGACGACCAATTTACAAAGGAGAAGCGCTAAACAAGAAAAATGAAACTCGCAAGAAAAAACAACCACGTGGTGGTTGAATAGTTATGAACATCGACGTCTCATCGACAAAGATCGGCTATTTCCGGTTTTCCTCGCGACAGGATTGGAGCATGGATTTGACGTCAGAGAGAAACAACCGCCTGTCGGGAAATCTGCGCTCTGATTGGATGGGGATGCCGTCTCTGTCTAGCTCATTTGTTTCGCGGTATTCTATTTTACTTTTGACTTTTTTTAGTTGATAATTTACTTTCTGCCACTTGTATTTTACTTAATTATTCATGTCCACAGCGCTGGTGGTGTAATTACTATAGAATTTTACTATAAATTACATCCGACGGAAAAATAATAGATGAGAAGGTATATATTTATTAAATGTCAACGGAATTATGAAAAGTAGGTATGATAACACACAATATTTTACTGTCTTAAAAATTAATTTGTACAAGAAACTTCCATTTATATTTAGTTGAAATATATGTACGTCCTCTACTAATTTTAAAATTTTTGCAACAAAATTCTTCATAATGATAATATGATAAACTATCAATGTTGTAATGTGGATTACGATAAATTACAATGTGTAATGATATGATACTGATGATATGTGTATTAATTATTTTGAAGTAATTGAAATAGGTGAGGCAGGCTTATTAATGTCGAGATTACGTCCGTATTTCATTACCTAATCGGAGAAAATGAAAAAAGGAAAGCAACAAAAGACAAACAGCAGTATCAAAGCTATTTGCAAACACCCCCACTCCAGCTGTCAAATCCCCACTCCATTTCCCCTAGTTTCGGATACCCCTCCCACAACATATTGTTGAATATATTGACGTAGCAGCTCGGGTATTTCCGTGACCGTTCGGAGCGTACCGGCAACACAAAATTATTGATCTGGTATATAATATTATCCCTTAAAAACCCTTTTGAAATGGAGATTTCGGAAAATACGCCCCCACCTTTCGCTGAGCGACAGGGCGGCAGGGCACAGGGCTCCTTAGCGTAGTGGGGGCACAAGACGCAACAAGAGAAAGACAAGTAATTACATGTCAGTGATTTACAAAACCCTTATTGTTAAACACTTTCATCCTCCACAACAATTAGAAAATTCCAAATTGTTTTCATTATTTCATATCATCTACCCTCATTTTATTATTTTAATTTTTAATTTAAAATATTTAAGATTTTGAATTTCAAGGAAAATAAGACCAAATTTTAATCTTGAACCATTTTCCCAATAGAACCATAAATCATTTTTTTATTTTATTAAACTTCATAAAAGATTTGATGATAAGTGAAAACTCTGTTTATATTCCAAATACTGAGCAAAATATGATTTTTTAAACTTCCGCGTTGAGTTTATGACGTCATCTATACTACGAATATGTTAGTAGTACAATGATTTTTCACAAGAGCAAATATTATATATTTTTACCTCCTGCCTATAGGTAAGAGAGGATTGTTTTCGGTCCAAAAATTCGATAGAGAGTTTTGTCTGTCTGTGTGTATGTGTCTGCCGATTTTTTCGTCCACGATAACTCGTATATCAAAATTTCCAAAAATTCCTATTTTACTTATTTAAGCTCTCTATGTTCATATAAAGACTTGATTAGATTTTGGGTGAAATTGTATAACCGGAAGTGGTACTTTACTTGAAGCCCATAACAGTTTTTAATCAAAAATTATATTTAAATATACTCCAAAACTATTCACTTTTAGTAATTAAGAAATATTAATGGGAACTACATATTATATTTTGCAACAATTAATAAACCAGAAGTGATAGTTTACTTGAAGCTTTGAACAGATTTTTGTGAAAAAATATATTAAAATTTCTAAAATTTCTCAAATTTTGTATTTAAAACACGTATATGATTGAGAACAATATATTAGATTTTGACTATATATGATGAACCGGAAGTGGTACTTTACTTAGAGTTCTTAACAGATTTTCGAGGAAAAACATAATAAAATACAAGCCAAAATTTCGCATTACAGACTTTTCTATTTATTAAGACAACAAATTAGATTTTGTTTACAAACGATCAACTGGTGATACTTACAGCTCATTGCTATTTTAAACACGGAACTGGTGGGAGGTCATGTGCTGGCCACATCAGATTTCTTTTTTAAAAATGACAATATATGTATTGTAGAATTTAATTTATAATAACTAAACTTAATTACAATAAAAATTAACTTCTTTCCTCAATTTTATAATATTTTCTTGTTATTTAGATAAGAAACTGTAATTTTTTTTTATATTTCTCTTTTACGGCACATTGGCGCTTTTGCTTTACTCATTGTGGTATTCGCGGTAAAAATCAAATCTTTAACCAATCAGAATCTTTGTTTCAACCCATGGTCAAAAATATTGCAGATTATTCAACTTCACTTGGTTGCTATGAAAAAATATGTCCGCGATTAGTAAACCTTACGTAAAATTCCGCTACGCGGCGCACCAGTCTATCCGCCCGAAGTTATTTTACTCATAATAAAATCGAGCTGTTTTTTTTTGACATTTATATACCCCATATTTCTTGTTACATTTGTAATTATGATTTTCTGTTGTCTGTAAAATAGATTTGAAGCTAAAATATTTTCCACGGTCCATTTCATAATCACTTATTTTTTTTTTGTAAATTATCAGATTAAATATGGCCTATCAAAAACTCAACGAATAACTCAACTTCGGATAAATTTGACATGGAATTGTTCGGTTAGATAAAGGATTTTTACGGAGATATACGAGTACAAATCTTGGACACATTTTTCGAGCAAGTTTTTATGGGTAATTCAAACGAATACGAATAAAGTAATAAAATAATCTCTTTTTGAAATGCGTATTTGTTTAAATACTACTGAAAATTCAATGCTATTTATGAGTCTGTATAGTGTGTAAAAAAAAAAAAAACTATCCCGGAGTAGGCTATGAACAAAAGAACGTATGAAAATGTTAGCTAAAAAGTCAAAGCTTTGCCTCTTAAATTTTATTTTCGGAAAATAAATTAGTAATCGAGTTAATTTGGTCTTAATGTTCCATATATTTATTTAAATATTTAATACAACAGTCATATGTACGTTTCGGGCAAACATTAGCCCATCTTCAGCAATAATTATATATAAAATTTCACATTTTCGAAATCCAAATATCAATACATTTTTTTTACAATTTATGTCAAAAAATCATATCCATGATTTATAGATAATCATAACAGGAACGATGAAAAATAAACTGAAACAAGCTATCACCATGACGACAGGTGAATCTCTTTTTTATTTTTCATCGTTCCTATGATTATCTATAAATCATGGATATGATTTTTTCACATAAATTGTAAAAAAAATGTATTGATATTTGGATTTCAAAAATGTGAAATTTTATATATAATTATTGCTGAAGATGGGCTAATGTTTGCCCGAAACGTACATATGACTGTTGTATTAAATATTTAAATAAATATATGGAACAATAAGACCAAATTCACTCGACTACAAATCCCATGAAGGTTCCCAAAGGATACTCCAACGGAAAATAAATTAGAAAACGACAAATGACAATTTTCCTTTTCTGCATGTAACAATGAATTTCAGAAAAATTCCATATCAAGTTCAATTTTGACAACTTGACTTTTGAATTGAATAACGATCGGACATGTTTCTCTGTTCATAGCCTACTCTGAGTTAGTTTTTTTGAACACGGTATATTAATGTTTTAATATAAAAATATTCAATATTCTCCATAAAATGTCATTCATCTACCTTTTAATAGCGTATTATAAAGCTTAACTGTACTTATCCAAGTTTACATAATATAATAAAAGAAATATTTTATTCCCCAGAAAATTTTACACTAAAAAAATCTGTTCCTCTCCGTGGTCTATCTATGAATGAAACAATGAAAGCTCTTAGGTAGTTGCTGCAGGAGAGCAGGAGTAACAAGTGACGGTGATCTGAGGCGACCTGATCGGTACGTTTGACAAAATATCATGAACGTTGATTAATTGATGAAAAGCAAACAATAAAGCCTCATTTCCACCAAATGTTTTATTGCTTAATGAATAATGATTAGTGCATAAGACTTAATGCATTATGACAATTTACCGTTTCCAGCAATTTTGCTTAGTGACTAATACAACAGAAATGTCACAATTTTTTTCCCTTATTACTTTTGTCTAGCAGACTGCAACTGCAACAGCAATTCTTCTTTTTTAAATATATGGTATACATAATTTTCTGTATCTATATCCATACCGAAAAATTAAAAATTTAATAATTATAAAATAGATTGACAGTTGACAGTTCAGGTTAGAAGTTTGCAATCTTTTGTTCTTACGCATTGCTCTTAATTCTTAAGCATTAATTATAGCTCTTACGCATTAGGACAATCGGTGGAAATGAAGCTTAAGTCTCGATAAGACGAAGGCTTTGGAAGGATTTCCAAGGATTTGCTTGATTCAATGTCGAGTCCTGCGATTACGACGCGAGTGACGTGCATTGACTGTGTACATGCAGATCGAGCACAAGAATTTAAAGAGCGGGAAATTTGAAACAAGAAAAGTTACTGAAATTGTAACAGGAAATGTTATAATATTTTTTTCTATATTATATTTTCATTTTGAAAACAATAGCCCGTATTACGGGCGCACTTTTATAATAAAAGCACTTTTATGGAGCACGTTTTTACATTTTATTTATGAGGAGTGTGATCCATAAAAGCGCTTTTATTATAAAAGTGCGCTCGAAATACGGGTCAATATACAGGTTGTTATATAAGTAAAAGTCAAAATTGTTAACATGTAACATGTTATTTTAAAATTTTATTCTATAAATTTAAACGGAGCAAAAGTAAATAGGTATGTGACTAATTTTTGACTTTTACATAAATATACAAGGTGTTTACGGTCTTCTTACTTTTTTTAAACGGATGATACTACAGGTCAAAAGAAGGCGAAAAATGTTAAAACACGTGAGTAATAGTTTTATAATAAAAGAGGTCTAATTTGTTTTCCTTAGTTTTTACCTCTCGCTAAGAGAGGTACTGGAATCATGCCAGAAAATCGCATATCCAGATTTTAGTCAATAAGCACGTTTTAAGGTCCCTATAATGTGTGTGTGTGTGTGTGTGTGTGTGTGTGTGTGTGTGTGTGTGTGTGTGTGTGTGTGCGTGCGTGCGTACGTGTGTGTGTGTGTGGATATTGGAACCACGGTTTCTCAAATGACTTAAAAAAATATTTAACTGCAATTTCCTCAATCTGACAATCCTGGGAAGAGCTGATTAGATTTTGGTAACAATTGGACAACCGGAAGTAATAGTTTCTTTACAAAAATGTTCTAAATATTATTTTTTTAAATTTCTGTTATTACTATTATTGAAGAACATAAAATTCTACATATGATACATTTAAAAAATTTATTATATCTTGTATAGATTTAGAGATAATGGCACTGTTATATATATATATATATATATATATATATATATATAGAATAATCTAATCACAGAGGCCAAGGCACTAAGGAAACCAGTTGACAAATTCAAATTATCATAACATAGTTTCAGTTTGTAAATGATAGATGCCAGTGTCAAAAATCAACAGTTTTAGTGACATTCTGAAAGCTTTTCTGGGAAGTACATTTAATCTTTCTTATTGTTTTATTAATTAAATATTTAAAATTGTAGGTAACATGCATATATCCATAAGAAATACCGCCAATCTTGCTAATGAATTGGAAGAATCTCTGACATTTCGGAACTTCCTCACACAATGAAAAATAGATATAATTAGAATTGTATGTGTACAGAAGACATGTTAAATACAAATTTAGGTAAAGTTCTGTAATTTTATGTTATAAAACGACGGTTCGATAGCGAAGTGCAATACAATACTTTTGCCTAATATGGAAATGGCGAGAGATCTTGTGCTAGCCACAACAGATTTTTTTAATTCGTTTATCTGTTAGTTGTAGTTCGTTATCATTTAATTGTGCACTATCAGTTCTTAATTGGTTATAAATTGTGTAGAAGGTGAATGGTAAATTATTCTAATATTGAATTAGTTGACACGATGCTTATTTATGAGGTAGTGCATCAAAATAAGTGGATTGCTGGGCTATGCTGTTTTTAGGTCTTCCTGGTCACCAGACTTAACACCATTGGATTTTTATTTATACGAGCTTATGAAGACCATGGTATACACCACCGAAATTATCGAGCTTGAGGATCTTTGTAATAGGATGGAAGCAGCAGCGGCGAAAATTTGACAAGGATTGGGCTTTGCAGCGTACGATTATTCATGGGAATGGGTACCCCGAGTAAGATTTTGCATATGTAGGTACAACAGCAGGGTGATAACTTTGAACATCTGCTGTAAATGTGCTTATCGTTTTCTTTTGAACCCATAAAAATAAAAACTAAAAAAAAAATATCTCTTTTACTATAAAACTTTTACTAAGGTTTTTTTTTTAAGTTTTTCGACTTCTTTTGACCTGTAGTATATCATCCATTAAAAAAGAACATCCTGTATAATACTAGATAAAAAAAATACCCGTATTTTTTTAAATCGATTAATTATTTGTGGTTTACGAGAAAAAAATGATTATAAATTTGGAGAAGGGGTATATTGACGTAACTATTGCCCGAGCGTTGTAGACAAAGACAGACAATGTGACATAGCTCAGTGGTTCTTAAAGTTTTTCCTTGGCGATCCACTTCGCAACCAAATCAATTTTAGCGAGCCAACAAAATTTTGTTACTACAATTTTTTTCGTATTTACAATCTTTAACCTGTATTAATTTAATAATAATAAGGTAAATACACATTTATACACATTTACGGATGCATAGATTATGTATTAGGACTTTATCTACAAGTGTCAAATAATATGCCCATAATTTAATGGGGTCCCGTGGCCGCGTGCCTGGTCGCGAACCTGGGGGAACCGGGTTCGATCCCGACAGACGCCAAATATTTCCAATTTTAAATGGCACAAAAGTCACCCCTGTGGTGCACTCTCCACGCTAGCTATGAGTGCCTGTGAGGTGACGCCTGGTAAGCGCCCACACGGTAAAATATATCGTCATCATTACCGATGTCTACATGTGTTGTAGATACTGGCACACCCAGAAATGGGTAATATGCCGTGATGATGATATATATATATTTATTTTTATTTAATTCAACCGATTTATATAAATTAATGACTGTTGTTAATTGAATAATATTGACAGTTCGATGACATAATATTATTTAATCGTTATGTCAAATTCAGATCTTACCTACCTTTCAGAGAGTACCAACAAAATTAACTTTTTCCACATTATCTAAAGTTACACTAGTTTTATAATTTTCATATTTTTATTTTCTTCTTAAGCTTAAACTGTAGCTGCATAGTAGGTTTTAAATTTTTCTGCTAAATGTCAAATCACTTCTAAATTTTGTTACGAAATATTACTGAAACAACAATAACTTGTTTGTCTATGTCTACTTATTTTTCAATACAAATATGTCACTAATATGTTATTTGACAGTTGTGGATAAAGTATAGTATTATATTCGCATCTAAATTCCTATTACTCATTCGAATGATTTACGTCACTCGCCTTCCGGCTCGAGATGCAAACTTCATTCTCAGGACATAGCAAACATTACATGCTCATTGAATAATATACTATTCCATTATATGTACATAGAAAATAATTTGCAAATATTTCAGCGTTCGTCGCGATCCAAAATAAAACTCACACGACCCACTTTTGGGTCGCGACCCATAGTTTTAGAACCACTGACCTGAGGTTGCAGCGGCAGAAATAAAAATTCAGGCCAGTCTAATTTTTAACGTCACACTGTACCTTCTTAAAAACATTCAATTGCAAATATGTAACTATATTATTGGCGAAATAATGTTTAGTTTTTATTATCTTAATAAGAAGCTACAATAGTTATTTTTTATATTTTATCACCTATTTATTGAATTTCTATTATTGTAATATACCCTATTGGTTAAATAAAAATCATGTTTGCAAAAATAATTTGTTTACCTATGTAGATATAGCATTTTTTCATTTGAAACGAGAGCAAAATTGTCTGAATCAGATTAGAAAACAAGAAAAACAAGTGTTGTACAATAGAGTAGTGAGTTGAGCAGTTGTAAAGATCTATGTTGTAATAGCCGCTAGGTGGGTGTACCTAGAAATATGAAAGTAGCATCTCAGTGGCGTGCACCCTGCAAAAAACGACCCAAATCTGCCGAAATTATTGCGAAAAAACTCCCAAGAACCGGGTCACAATAGTCACTACTATACTGCGCAAAAAACTTTACACCTTCCGAGCATCTGCGAAATCTGTCGAGTTGGGCCGAACAGAGCAGCCAGTGGCGTCCGTTGTTGCGGGCACAAACGACGGCGGTTGCTAGGTGACGCGCGCCGACCGTCGCCATAGCAACGCAACTGAGCACATTGATTTCGCGTATAGACAGAATATATTGCGGCCATATTCACCGCGACCGTGTGTAGGAGAGAGACAGTGAGAGAAAGAAAGAGAAGGAGAGAAGTTTGAGAGAGTTGGAGCGACGACAGGCAAGAGAGCCATGCTGCAGAGGTTCTCAATATGTGAACGAAGCGGCACCAAAGAGGCCCGAAGGAGAGGAGTTTATAGTTTAATTTGCCTGAACAGGAATTTCCAAACTATTCCTAATAAAGAATTACATAAGTAAATGATATATTGACGTGTAACTAACATGTATGTGCTTTACAAATTAAAATAATTAAACTATGTACTATGTAGATGTACGAATTTAAAGTATTCGTAATTATAGTTTAAAATAGTACAAGGACATTTGAACCTTGTATTCATTGTAATGAACTCAAGAAATATTTTTAATTTTGACAAACAATATATTAATATTGTGAATAATTATTTGTATTTTTAAAAAAATGTATGTATGCCAAAATTTTCAATTAAAGATCTACAACTTATAATAACTACTACTTCTGTATTACACGGATACAGCGGTATTTCGAAAAGTAATGAGGATTTTCCCAGTTTCTTTACTTTCATTGAAAGAGTGATATAAGTATAAATGATTAGATGCGTGTTTTTTATTCTAGTATCAAATTGGATATTGAAAATATTTTCATATTAATCGGACCTATTCTGTAACTCAGTGGTTAATTTTTGACCAATTAGGTATATTAATATACAACAAAAAATGGGCATAAACATCATAAATGGTAATTTTTTGCCGGAAAATTTTTCAGGTTGTTACGAGAACTGGTTGCTTCGTTGCCTAGCAATTTATCGAGTGGCATTGACAAACAAATCACGAGCCGTTAAGCGAGTGATTTTTGGTAAATTAGCAACAGCAACAGGCTCGAGTAAAGCAATCGGAAAGTTATACCAGGATAAAATTTAACCACGAATGGTATTCGGACGAATATTTCAAAAAAATAAGTGAATATAAAACAAGTTTAACAGATATAGAAACAATATGTTCCTAGGTACTCTAAAAAGGCCAAAAAAAAAAAAAAATTGCGACTGTATTTTGTTGAAATAAAACTTGGTAACTAGATGGAATCCTGAATTTGGAATGGTGTATAAATTTATGAACGAAATAGTCAATGAAAATCATATAGCTAAAATGAGGTTGAATTACGTCTTTTTCCTCTTTGTGTAGTTACGTACTATAGCCAGTTCCACTTTTGGCCAATGAGGAAGCTGCGGAACTCAGAAAATGACGTCACTATTTGGCTTACTAGCTGATTCGTCAGGCATATTGGAGCCCAAATGAACGCAGTAAATTATGAAATGAAAGTGGATTTTATAAGTTTATGTAGTAACTATTTTTCATAATTAAATATAATTTCCATATTTGTCATATTATATTTATTTAAAATAATTAAAATCAATACAAACGGGTGGTGTTCGTGACGCTATACTAAGGGTCGATTATATAATTAATGCTTAATTTTGAGTTGAGTTTAATTGTCACAGCTGTAAAATTTGATTGGATTTTCTAGAGCTCAACTAACGATTATAAATTAGTACAAAGTTAAATCAATTTTTTTGAGTAGGGCTCCAATCTTTTGCTATGTAATTTACTAAACATTTTTTACAGATCTGCGGGAAATATAAATATATGAATAAAGATTATCAATTATTTGATGATTATAATTTGGTATACCGAAATTATTCCAAGAACACAGAAGAAAGAAGAAATGTTAAGATCATTAATCGCCAATTAACACATATGTTATTTACAATATTTTTTCCGTTGACCGTATTCGTATATTGAATTGGAAAATCTAATTTTATTCCATGACAAAAAAATTAGGATAGTAACGTTTGATACAAAAGTTTTGACAATGGGGTATTCCACTCAAGTTTTTTTATTATTTTAAATAAAACTTCATTCAGTTTTGAAGCAATTCATAGTATTAAAAAATCTTAATTGTTTCTAGTTTAATAGTATTTCATTTTCGAGAAATCAGTGTAACGTCATATTCCCCTTATACTTGTCTTTCTCACACACACTGCTCTGAGTACGCTACGAGATAAAGATAATAATTGTATGACGTCAATTTCTCCTTTTAGCAAATGTGAAATATCTCGTAAAGTAATTATTTAAAAAATGTTTTCATTGTTTTAACTATTATTTATTGAGCCATGCTTTAAGTTAAATTGATTTTTTTCTTATTTTTATGTTATGGTGGAATACCCCATTGTTCAGCAATGGTATGTGATATCTACCAATACCAATCGTTTATTACGTAACAAAAAACATGCAGTAATAGTGGTCATTAACGACTGATTTTTCATACAATAACAGAACCTATTAAATTAATAAATGGTCAACGGAAAAAATATACAGTGTGTTCAGAAAAAAAAAACCTAATTCGGAGTAGGCTATGAACATAGAAACGTAAGTCTGATCATTATTCAATTCAAAAGTCAGGTTGTCCAAACTGATCGCGAAGTGTAATTTAAGGACATACAGAACATTGCCATTCACCGTTCTCTAATTTATTTCTATTTTTAAAATAAGGACTTCAGGAGAAAAGCTTTGATTTCTTTAGATAACATTTATGACAATATCTAGTGCCAAATTGACATTTAATTAAATCTTTCCGAGTTAGGATTTTTTTTGAACATACTGCATAATACAGTTAAAAAAACCTAATTCGGAGTAGGCTATGAACACAGAAACGTATATCTGATTATTATCTAATTCAAAAGTAAAGTTGTCAAAATTGATAGTGAAATATAATTTTTAGAAGAGATAATAAAGAAGGATACAGAATATTGCCATTCACTGTTTTCTAATTTATTTTTATTTCTGAAATAATGATTCAAGAAGTAAAGCTTTAATTTTTGTAAATAACATTTTTGACAATATCTCGTATCAAATTGACATTTAATTAAATACTTTCAAATTTAAATACTTTTTTGTTCATAACCTACTTCGAATTAGGATTTTTTTGAACACACTGCATAATACCTATTGTAGAAGTAATAAAACAAATTAAAATATTTACCTGTTAAAATTACAACCATCTCTCAAATGATTTGCACAATCTGGAGCAGAACAACCCGTTATTGTGGATAATTTCTGTGATTAATAGTACTGTAACAATGAAATTGAATGATTGAAGTGGGCTCCAAAATGCCGGACGAGTCAGCTGTCTTTTATATAGTAGCTATAACATAATGGCTGAATTTTTAATATGATAAACGTTAAAACATTTTTTATCACATACAAATAAAAGAAGTAAAATATTACCCATTTCTGAGTATGTCAATCTGTTTTGTACACAGATGTCGTTAAAACACCCTAATCAAAATAATAAAAAATAGTATATTGTATAACTAGTGCTGAAAGTCGGATATTTCACACGAACGTGAAGTTTGAGCCACGAGCCGAAGTCGAGTGGTTTAATCACGTGAGTGTGAAATACCCTTTCAGCACGATATTTTTTCGACGACCACAAAAAATAAAACAATATAAATTTTTCATAAAAATATTAAAACAGATTATGTTTACATCATTGCTATCAGAATTCACCAAAAATTATGTTAAAATCTGATATATCAGGGTCCAGTCTTCTTAATCCGTGTAAATTCAGCAAATTATTTGCAACTGTCAAATTTTTACATACAAATTTTTAGGTTAGTTCGCTCAGTTATCGCAGCGTGTGATAAAATTATATCACACAGTTGCGGACACATCTGATTGGCTAACGAGCTTTCATTTCACACAGCTTTGGTAGTGATGTGCAATGACCAACTTTCAGTAATAGTTTACCGTGTGAATTTATTAGGAATGACGATTCTTACCCGATTACCCGAAATATACCCGCTGTCTGTTAATTACCCGATTCCCTTTAATTACCCGAACAGTTTTCAGCTGCCGGAAAAATTATATCTAAAAGAAGAGCTTTTTATTACCATACCATAGGTAATTAATATAATTTATGTTAAGTATTTTATAGAGATACTGTATATTATTTATTTGTATTACTTTTTATTTAATAAATATATGTAAACAATAATTATTAATTTTATTAAAAAGTAAACTGCTAATATAAGGGTAACTAGTAATTAACAAATTAACGAATTATGTATATGTACTTAAAGGATAACAGGTAATTAAAGGGTATCGGGTAATTAACGGGTAAAGGGTACTATCCGGTTAGTGTTTCGGGTACTCGGGTACCAAAATTATCGGAATTCGTCATTCCTTCGTACTTTTCGTAGTGGTCGTCGGAAAATATATTTATCGCACAGTAAAAATATGTCATATACCTAAATATAATAGAGCGAATGGGGTATTCCACCATAACAACAAAATTAAGAAAATTTCAATTTAACATAAAGTAAGGCTCAATAAATAATAGTTAAAACAATGAAAACATTTTTTAAATAATTACTTTACGAGATATTTCACATTTGCTAAAAGGGAAAATTGACGTCATACAATTGTTATCCTTCTCTCGCAGCGTACTCAGAGCAGTGTGTGTGAGAAAGACAAGTATAGAGGAAATGTGACGTTACGCTGATTTCTCGAAAATAAAATACTCTGAAACTAGGAACAATTAAGATTTTTTAATACTATGAATTGCTTCAAAACTGAATGAAGTTTTATTTAAAATAATAAAAAAAATTGAGTGGAATACCCCATTGGTATCAGGTATAGACCGTGGAAAACAAAATTTTCGAATCATGATTGATAATTTGACAGTTTCGCAGTTTTTGTCACCCTGCACCTGCGTGCCCTGAAATTAATTTGACAGTTTTTAAATTCATTAGTATTTAGTTTGGATATATTTGACAATTTTTAATTTACTACAAATGAATGTGACAGTTTTGTCAGTTTTTATGTTATAAGTGTGTTAATAAGGGCGATTAATGATTCAGACCATGGGCGAATTAACACACGTTTTAAGTTACAATATTTTTTCGTTGAACCATATCTTACTGAAATGGAAAGTCTAATTTTATTCCATGACAAAAAAAAAATTAGGTTAGTAAGGTTTGACACATAAGTTTTGACAATTGTTTGGTAATATTATGCGGTATCTATGGTTACCCACTAAAATAGTTTTTTAATAAAATCATATATTAATAGGGGTCATTAATTGATGACTTTCTATACATTAACATAACCCATTAATAAATGTGCAACGGAAAATTAGTTATAAACCACTCCAAGAGAACATAGTGGAAAGACAGAATTAAGCATTTTTATTTGTTGAAAAATATAAACCATGTTCTGATTCTGAATAATTTTAGCGCGATCCTAGTATTTTATTTGTTGATTTACACAAATAATGCATAAATTATTACTTGCATAACTATTCTTTCATCTTCAAATTCTAATAAAACTCAAGATAAACTTTACGACATTAAATTAAGAAAATTCTCTCTCTCTCTAATGTTATCTCCTCTTTCCTTCTTTGTATCCTGCGTCACAGGAACAACATTTTGACAACTTCTGCTGCAGAGAATGTCAGGGGTAAGCGAGACAGCACTAGTATAAGAAAGAGACAGACATAACGGTGTGTACTAATATTGGACGTACAGTACCAGTAATATTGTTAAGTGTCCTATATATTCAGAAAAGCATTGTAAAGAGCGCACGCGCATCGTCAGAAGATAGTCAGAAAAAGTAGATTTAAATTCTATAAAAACTCATTTATATGCAAACATTTTTCAAAGTTTTGACGATTGCTGGGATCGAAACTTAGAAGAGATTGTTCAGAGAAGAAAATATACAAAGCAGAAGATCTGTATAATGAAAACTGTATACTGTATTTTGTATGCATAAACGATTTTGGAAAGTGTTTTTCTTTGACAATATTGTGGGAAAATATTTAGAGTGCAAATGAAAAATTGAAAGTTTAAATAATAAGAACTATTATATTTACCGTCAAATAAGTATGGATTGGAGATTTTTAAACTTGTCAATTCAGGGGCAATGAAAATATTATGAAGAAACGACAACCCATGGCAAGAGACAGGGTGCGGAAAAGGGAAAAAGTTGAACATCAGTCCATACTCATTTGACGACGAGTATAATGGGGAAGTTTAGCATGGTAAAAATTCTGCATAAAATACTATTTTCTCACAAATATAACACAAATGACTGCTGAAATTGAAATTAAAAATTAAAATTATTGTTCCATTTATTCATAATTAATATTTTTTGGGTAAACTCTAAGTACGTCACAAGTCAGTTATGCGCAAACTCAGACAGAACGGTGAAAGCGAACCTCTTGAACGTAGGTCGAACAACACCTCAGTCTCAAGTGACTGGTAATCGCAACTGCGTGCGTCAGTGTATAAGCGACATACGTTGTACCAAGCCTCTACCGACGTCATCACAGCTTAAAATCGGCTTTTCCGGAAAATCTGGGCATTTTTGAAAAAAATAAAACATGTTACATCATTTTTCAAGTCATTTCCCATGGAATAAAAGAATAAAAAAAAATCGCTAAACTTCCCCATTATGAAAAAATCTTATGTTACCTTCCGCCATTCCATTGTTATTTTTTAAATGAGTTTCTTCTCCAAAAATGCGTTAAACAGATAAATATTTTCATTAAAATTATATCTTCTACAGTGTGTTCAGTGTGTTCAGAAAAAAATCTAATTCGGAGGCTATGAACACAAAAATGTATGTCTGATTCAATTCAAAAGTCAAGTTATTGAAATTGATTTTGAAATGTAATTTTTAAAGTACTACTCATTAAATAACGATTAAGATAAAAAAAAATATTTTTTTAATAATTACTTTGCGAGATTTTTAAATTTATTTCCAGGGCCACAGATGACGTCACACTATTGGTATCTTTCTCGCGCAGCGTACTACAGACACTGGTGTGAGAAAGATAGCTACAGGTTTCTTTAAAAATCAAATGCACTTATACAAAAAACAAATATGACTTTTTGATACCACGAATTGCTTCAAAATTAAACGAACTTTCATTTAAAAATATTTAAAAAAAATCTGATGTGGCCAACACAAAACCTCCCGCTATTTAATTTTTATTAATTTAAATACATATACCTACCTACTTATTGACTAACGCTGCAAACTGTTCCATTGCAGAAAACTATTGCTTTATTTACTATTTTCTTTTTAAAATGTCACTATTATTAATTTGAAGTGATAAGTTATCTGACAGTGACATTTACTGTCAATTACATTCATTTAAAAAATGAACTGTGTAACAAAGAAATAGTTTTTATCTTAGGCTTCGCGACTAATAAAAAAAATTATTTTTAAATTTATCTGTAAAATATATAGAAAAAGTATTAATATATTCCTGTAGAAAATTCAATAATCTTTAATTTTCATAAGACATAAAATTCGAAAAAATTACATTTAATGGTATTTTTTGAAGAAAAACCATTATGAGCTTCAAGTAAAGTACGATTTCCGTTTATCCGATTTACACCAAAATCTAATGGCTTCCATTCCAATTGAATAGGGTAAAAATACAAGGTTTCAGAATTTTCTGAATGATAGTATTTGAGTTAGAGTGCAAACAAAATTCTTACACATACACACATACACACACACACACACACACACACACACACACACACACACACACACACATACACACATACAGACATCATCGTGAAAATGTTAAAAATGGATTCTAAGGACCTTAAAACGTGGTCATTTACTAAAATCTCGATATGAGATTTTTAGCACGATCCCTATACCTCCCTTACCAAGGGTAGCGGGAGGTAAAAATGGTTTATGGGCTCATTCACTGTTATCTAATTTATTTCTATTTCTAAAATAAGGATTCAAGAAGGAAAGCTTTGATTTCTTTATATAACACTTATGACAATATTTTGAAAACCAATTTTGATGTTGATCCTCGCATAATTGTCATTCAGACGTCAATAATTCGATGTTATATATCCGTCATTATCACGTCATTTTGATGCTTGAGCCGCGTCAAATTGACATTTAATTAAATACTTTCAAATTGACTTACGTTTTTTTCTTCATAGCCTACTCCGAGTTTTTTGAACACACTGTACATCTATTTGGAAAATAGGTTTTTTAAGCTATTAGTTTAGAATAGAAAATTGACGTTTGCAGATGACAATTTTTCCACTAGTAAGATTTTATTTATTTTATCATCTTTTAGGCCATTTCTGAACAGACATAGTGTGTATAGTGTGTTTGTGTCACGAGCGTAAAGTGTGTATGTCGCTTTCGAAAGATTGCCGCGCTCCGCAACGCGTCGCACATCTTTCTTCAGCAGTAAAATATTATTTTCCGCTCTAGATGAACGATAACTATTATGAACGTTGACATATTTCACTTTGCTGTTTTTTTGATCATTGTACATTGGTCGTAGAGGTCAGTAATATTTTCTTCATTCTCAAGGCGGATATTATTGAAAATAATAAACTTACATATGGTTCATATTTTTTAAAATTTTATTTTAAATATGTTACACTATTTTACCCGAATTTTTTATTATTACTTAGTCTTTATTTATGAGAAAATTGTCTCTGAAAATATAATATTTAAATTGCCGTATTTTCTTTCGCCTGATGACGTCAGAGGGACACTCACCAATGAGGGGGTGGCTTATATATGCCGCCGACAGAATTTAAACGAGTGACAGCCGTGACAGCTGTCAACTACTACTACTGATTTTTGTATTTGGAAACAATGTTATAAAACAGTGTTTTGTGCCAGTGTGTACAAATGATAATAATGAAAAAATATTTCTAGTAGTGCCTTGAAACAAAGGAAGAAGAATGAAATGGTTGTCGCAAGTAAAGATAAAAACATTTACAATATCAAAACTTTGTTGTGGTGGTTATTTTGATGTAAATATAAATTAAATAAGAACTATTAAATATTTTTTTAATTTTTAGCTGGAAAATGATGCCGAAAATTGGATTGGCGTAAATGTTTGATACCATGTTTTTTTTTTCATTTTCTTTCCACTATAGTCATTGGCTAGTATCTCTTGGAAGTCACAGGCAGAGTAATTTGGCGCCAATTCAAAAAGTAGGTATACTTTTGAACAGAAAATCATATTTAATAATACTATAGAACGTACTTATTCGAATTTCAGAAGAAAAAATCTGATGTGGCCAACACAAAACCTCCCGCTATTTAATTTTTATTAATTTAAATACATACCTACCTACGTATTTACCAACGCTGCAAACTGTTCCATTGCAGAAAACTATTGCTTTATTTACTATTTTCTTTTTAAAATGTCACTATTATTAATTTGAATTAATTTTGACAGTGACATTTACTGTCAGTTACATTCATTTAAAAAATGAACTGTGTAACAAAGAAATAGTTTTTATCTTAGGCTTCGCGACTAATAAAAAAAAATATTTTTAAATTTATCTGTAAAATATATAGAAAAAGTATTAATGTATTCCTATAGAAAATTCAATAATCTTTAATTTTCATAAGACATAAAATTCGAAAAAATGACATTTAATGGTATTTTTTGAAGAAAAACCATTATGAGCTTCAAGTAAAGTACGATTTCCGTTTATCCGAATTACACCTAAATCTAATGGCTTCTTTTCCTATTAGAATAGGGTAAAAATACAAGGTTTCAGAATTTTCTGAATGATAGTATTTGAGTTAGAGTGCAAACAAAATTCGTACACATACACACATACACACACACATACAGACATCATCGTGAAAATGTTAAAAATGGATTCTAAGGACCTTAAAACGTAGTCATTTACTAAAATCTCGATATGAGATTTTTAGCACGATCCCTATACCTCCCTTACCAAGGGTAGCGGGAGGTAAAAAGATGTTAATTTTTTTTTGCATTACCTACCTCATTGTTGAATACAGAATTTAATATGAGTATATACAAGTATAATAGAATTACTGAGTATTTATGATTTTATGTAAAATATGTTTTACACTTTAGTAACATGTACAACATACAGTTCACATGTAATTTAATTTTCTACCGCAAAATACATTTGAATAAAAAAATTAAATAGAGGTTTAATAAAAAGTTAATTTACATGCGAACTAATTCAAAATGTATTTAGAGTTTACAGTATAGGATATAGGTTGTTAAATAGGTATAAAGTTATGAAGTGAACTAACAGTTAATTAAATGACGTAAATTCAAATCTAATTAAAGTTAATTATTTTTGTAGGTACGAGGTGACGTTTGGAAAAGATATTTCTACTGCTAGTAAATTTATCATTCTAATTATTGTAAGCTAATTTTTTTTATTAAATTGTAGAGGCCGTAATTTGTTGTAACTTTATAGTTACAATATTTTTTAAATGTTACAAAAACTAATATTTTTTGCGTTTAAATGTTTATAACAATGTCCTATTTTGTTAAAATAAACGTATTAATTTCGAATTTTTTGAATTTTTACGATGATGTCTGTATGTATGTGTGTGTGTGTGTGTGTGTGTGTGTGTGTGTGTGTGGTGTGAAAAATTGCTCTAATAACTCCAATACTAAAAGTTATAATTCTTTCGTATTCCTCTTCTTTACGTCCATATGAAGAGCTCATTAGATTTTGGTTATAACTGGTCAACCGGAAGTTCCCTTATTTGAAGTTCTTAACAGTTTTTCTTAAAAAAACGCAGTTAAATAACATTTTTTAAATTTTATGTGATTATCAATATGAAAGAATATCTTATTCTTATTGTCTATACAGTTTGATTATACATTTTCCATTATATTCAATACATACAGAGCTAAAAAATTATAATCAGATTAACTACCATAAATCAGCCAGATTTACTATAATCATGGAAACAGCTGATATATTCAAATAATTCTAATTGACAGATCTCATTGTTAAGTGCAATTTATATATTGTATGTTCGTGTTATAATTTTATTGGATTTATAGAATCTTTTCGAAATAACTTTTGATATGGAATTTGTAGAAAATAGTAATGTTCAAGAGTTCATGTTACAATTTTACTGAATATATAGAATCATTTTCAAGGAATTTTTGGTATGGAATTTGTACAAAATACGTAGAATTAACGGAAAGTAATGTGCCGGCCACATCAGATTTTTCAGTTACTTTTAATTGTTTTTCTCGTAATTATTATAAGCACCCATATTTTTGGACGATATTGTCATAATTACGGTAAAATTATTCATCATTACCGAAATATTGGCAAAATACAATAATTGTAACGGTGTTCCTAATGATTACCCATCCAAGAATTAACTTCTCTCTCTCTCCCTCTCTCTCTCTCGCAAGTTTGACTATATGTATATTATATACGAATCTACATAACAACTATGACAAGATAACTGGCAAAGATGATACTTACTAATTATTATTTACTCAAAATTTAAGTCACCCTAGCTAACATTAAACAAGGATGATTATCCAATTATTATGACTAGGAATAAACTACGTTGTAAAAGCATAAAGTCTTGTTTAAAATAATTAAAAATTTCATTTTATTTGTAGTGTAATTAGCGTTAAATACTATATGATTATTAATTATGGTTTAGACAAAACGTAGTCAACATCTGCCATTTTTATTGCATTGTTAACTATATTTGTGATTTATAAAGAAAATGAAACACAATAAAGAAAAAAATTCTATTAACGTTCTACTAATGAGAGTATGCAGTAAAAGATCTATTTACCAAAATAAAATCTATGAACCTATTTTTAATAAACATAAAAAACCTATTCATCCACTTACAATACTCCTGTGTAAAGTGGGTTATCAAACCGAGTATATCGAATAAATAATAAAGCATAGAATAATACAAAAAAAAATTATCATGCAAGCAACAGAATAGTCTATTAAAAACCAGTAATAAAAGACGGATTTAAGCCTGCATCAATATTTCAGCGTTTTGCCAACGGAGTTATAAATACGTAATGCATCGGGGGTGAATTTCCACAGTCCGGACCTGGACACGGTAGACAGGGTGGGAATCTCGTAATTATTAAATAAGTTTATCATCACGCCATCCCTCTAATTAGAGGGAGATATTTTACACAAAGAAGGAGAGTTTTTCATTGTTTTACATACTCGAGGTTGAATTATATTATACCTAGTGTCTGGAAAAAGTAGTACAAGTTACAATAATTTAAATTGTAAAATACGAGTACTGCCTAAAAATTATGGGTATGAATTAAGTTTTTAATGGCCACGAATAATGTTACTATATTTTACATATTTACATGTATCTTTCAAATATTAAATTTGAATATCGACATATTTTTCCATCTCGGTATATTTAGTTTCATATTTTGTCCAAATTAGTACAAAAATATTCATAACCCAAAAATTATTATAGATACAAACTTTTTTACTTAAAAATTACAAAAACATGCCAAGTATATTATTTAATTGATTTAATTTTAGCAAAAAAAGCTGCAAAATTGTTGAAATTTAAAAAAATCTTAAGATTATATTTTTTCTGTCATTACCAATTTTTAATTTTTGTTTAAAAAAAAATTTTCCAGTCATTTTCAAAATTTTATTTTTTTAAATTAGGCAATGAATTTAAATTTTTTTTCATGAGGAATTTATTGGGCGTTTTATCCATTTTTGAACAAGAAGATGTTATTCTATTTTTTTTTTTCGATAAAATATGAAATTAAGAATCTAAAAATTTTTAATTCTGCAAATTTCATACATTTAAATTAAAATTTTACCTTATATGCATTTTCTATACATTTTGTTTATTATTTAAAAAAAGGTATAGCTCATTAAATAATTGTTATAATATATTATTTTCTTTGTTATAAAATGTATTAGTTCTATTTAATGTTAAAAAATAAGAAAATGCATTATCTACATGTTTGTTAGTTTTGTCATTTTCAAAAATCTTAAAAAATATCCATTGAAATATTTTTTTTAATCACAAATTGTATCCATTTTTGGGTATAAAGGTGTGATACTATCTAGTGAACCAATAAAAGAAACCATAAATTATTTTCTTTGAAAATATAAAAATGTGTAATTATAAAATTTCAAATATTTTATCATATTTTTTACATTTCTACACATTTGATTAAAAAGTAAGGTATAGCACATTTTTTATTTCATAAAAACATAATTGTATAATATTAATTTATCTGTAATAAAATATATGAAAAATTAAATATTTATTTTATTTATCCTTAAAAATTAAGCACATGCATGAAGAGAATATAAAATTTTATAATACAGTTTTTGAAAAATAAAATTAATTACCATACCATAATGTATTGCTATGCTATTCTATCCTACAAAAAAAAAATATGTCATATTTATAATGTATATGTCACAATTTAATTCTACTACGAAAAACATACAAGATTTTGTAAGATTTCTTTGAATCGCATGTTGAAAACGATTGAAATCTGTTGATTTAGCACAGCAGTTTTCCAAATTGTAAATCGTAAAATTGATCGCATGTTTGTATAACATTTAGACTTCCTTAGACATAATTTTAATGTTATATTTGCCTAAAACTTGTTCTAGAACATTTAGTCTATTTCAAAAATTTCCACCCATTTATATAATACACTTTAAATGAAAGCTTTTATAATTATGCACACAAAATTTTAAGTAATAATTTAAAATATTATTTACTGCACTGAATTAGCAAAATAATTAAAAATTATACCACGAATTACTAAAATTAACCTGTAAAATCAATACCCACCACTATATTTATTTATTTACGAAATTTGAAATGGCTAATATGTTATTCTAATAACACTACTTAAATAAAATACAAACATTTACCCTTAGAAAATATGAGCACTATAAAATAAATCAAAATAAACTACTATATGCCAGATATAAGTGAATTTGTGGAGAGAAAATAATGAAAATATGCAGGAGACAAAGGATAGCGGAGGTGGCGCTTTACGGCTAGCAGTGGAACTATTCTTCATTAGTTTTTGACGCGATAGTTTAACAGAAATACATGGTGTATTGATTATCTAATCACTTTACGTAAGAATTATGTAAGCCAACAACAGAAAAGACTGTTTGGGAATTATTTACAAAATATATCAAATATTTATTTATAAATTTTGTAAGAAATAATTTACAATAGGTAAACGTAATATAGGTAACGTAAAATAAATATTATTATATTGTATGGGGTTCAATATACTTACTTTATATATTTTTAGGAATAATTTAGACTGTAAATAGATTTTTATAATTTTTGGTGCTACAATTGTTGAAATATAAGAACATTATTTTAAAATTCCTTTCTACAGATTTTATTTTATTATATCAAAATTCGATACAATATCATATAATATCATATACGTATATTCCACTTTTCTTACCACCTCTGTTTATATTTTAGCTGGATTTTCGAATTAAAATATTCCGGGACCCTAAAAATTAAAATACAATTAAAATAATAAAACAAAATCAAACAATTTAATTTATTCTATACCTACAACATTTGAACACAGGACAAAACACTAACAGAACAAAAATTGTTTAGAAAAAAGTAGACTAACGTATCACTGTCTAACTAACGTCACTTTTAGTTAGGTTAGGTTTGAGCTGAGTTGAATAGAAAAAGAGGTTAGGACGGCCTATACGATTTCAAAATACAAATAATCGTTCAAGAAAGGGAGATTTTCTAGCAAGCAAGGCAAGGTTCATCTAGGCTGTCTCATGTCTACGACTTACAGAATGGATGACTGTAGGACCTGGTGCCCTGAACTTGGAACGGTGTGGTGTGCAGATGCCAGGTGTGAGGACGTCGACGCACGGAAAGAGACTGAGCTCCTGCCGACGCGTCTCGACGCCTTGTAGCGTCCGAGAGCTCCGAGCGCCTGTGCCGGCTTTGCCAAGACGCCGAAGGGGGGAGAATCAGGGATGGAATCAACACAGAGGGGTAGTGAGGGACAAATCATAAATGGAATTAATATATAGTACGTTGTAAATTGTTTTCAGGTTATTATTTTCATTGTATTTGAAATATGGTGTCTGGTAATTTTATATAATTAAAATATGAATTGAATACATGAAAGAAATGATTTATTTTACACACAAATGCATTAAAATTGTTTGTTTATATCTTCGTTACTATGGCGAAAACTGCAAGAGTATATTGCGGGCGGTAAAGTAGCACAAGCGGGCAGTAAACAAAAGGCCAAAAAAATAATTGGAAATATAATCAACACTCCTATTAAAAAAAAATCTGTTGTGGCCAGCAGAACAACTCTCGCCATTTCCATATTAGGCTATATAAGTATTGTATTGCACTTCGCTTTCGAACCGTCGTTTTATAACAAAATATTACAGAACTTTACCCAAATATTGTTTTTTATTGTATTTAACATGTCTTCTGCACACATATAATGCTAATTATATCTATTTTTCATTGTATGAGGATGTTTCTAAATGTCAGACATTCTTCCAATTCATTAACCAGATTGGCGGTATTTCTGATGGATATACGCCTTTTACCACAATTTTACCTATAATTTCAAATATTTAATTAATAAGACAATAAGAAAGATTAAATATACTTCCCAGAAAAAGCTATCAGAATGTCACTAAAACTGTTGATTTTTGACACTGATATGTGTCATTTACAAACTATGTTATAAACATTGGAATTTGTCAACTGGTTTCCTTAGTGCCTTAGCCTCTGCGATTAGTTTACTCTATAAATTATAGTGCCTTTATCTCTAAATCTATACAAGATATATATAAAAAAGTGTATGAGATGGAGAATTTTATATTTTTCAATATTTAATAAAAAAAAAAAAACTCCCAAAAAATATTTAGAAGAATTTTTCTAAGAAATTTCTACTTTTTTCAGCTCTTCCCAGGAATATCAGATTGAGGAAACTGCAGTTAAATATTTTTTAAGTCTTATAGTTTTTGAGGAATCGTCCCTCCAACATCCATACATACACACACACACACACATCCACACACACACACACACACACACACACACACACAGAAATCATTTTAAAAATGTTATAATCGGATTCTAGGGACCTTAAAACGTGCTTATCCACTAAAATCTGCATATGCGAATTTTAGCATGAATCCAATACCTCTCTTAGCGAGAGGTAAAAAAATGATATCAGTGCCGCTAAAGCTTCATTAGCTCTTATTAAACTTGCTTCTTGCTTGAGGAATTTATCTATTGATTCCGTTTTAAACTATGTAGACAAACTTCAAAGTTGCCTGCCTGTTTCAAGTCATGTCACGTGGCTATTTGCATATTAATATAAATAAATATTTATTTAAACAATGGCCCTGAAGAAAAAATAATTTTTAGATAATATTGTTAGTCATTTTTACAATGTAATGTAAGTAAAATTCGAGAAAAGCGTTTAGAAATTGAATATTATTCCAAACAGAGGTTATAAAACACAATCGAAATTATGAAATATACAAAATTGATAAATGTAATAGTATAATACATCCGAAGTGGGAGATGTTTCATTACAGCCGAGGGCCTATGTATATTACCGAGAGGCGAAGCCTCGAGGTGAGGTAATGCGCGAGGCTGTTATGAAACTCCCACCGAGGTTATGTATACTATTTTATTCACAATCATCCTCATTTCAAATCAATAATTTTCAAAATAAATCAATGAATTATAACCTTTAATTTTATTAATATTTTGACAGCTGTCTTAAAATTTGTTTAGCCTACTTAATTATAGGGATCTACGGCGATGTTGCTAAGCAACCCCTACATAAACATTTCCAACCTAAGAGATGGAAGTGAAATCTGTTATTTCCATTCCAAGAGATTGTCATTAAAGTTAAGAATGATGTATTTTCCAACCTCCAAAAGGTTAGGACTCTGTATATTACTATACTATAATGATTGTGAATAAAAATAAATAACAAATATAATATGTTAACACAACAAAAATGAATAAAAGAAATAATTGTCTATTATTCCATTCAAATTATATCAAGCAGCGCGCAATAATGCGCGTGAAAATATCAGAGATTGAAAATGTCTGCTGAATTTCCAATTTGAATTTGTTATATCTTTGAAGCTAGATGGGCTTGCATGTTTTTCTTTAACTAGTTTTTTTCCCCAGACTTTTATTTATATTCACCTAGTTTTTAGTCAAAAGTTTATGGGTTATCGTTATCGCGATCCTAGAGGCAATTATGTATGTCAATGATTTCTTGAGCTTCCCTATACTCGCCATGTTAAATCTTTCAACTTTGGAGTTCAATAACTCCGATCAAAACTGGGCAAGTTGGCTAAAATTTTGTATTTACATCGAGCAATACTTATTCTATAGCTGTACCCCAAAGCTTATTAAGATTTCATGGATTTTATTTTTTGCTCCCAATACTTTGAAAAAATACGAGTAGCTATTTATATAATAAGTTGCGAAATGATAGTGTTTTAGACAAGCGATGTGATATTTGTACGCACGAGAGTAAGCGACTGATAGGTACAACACGTCAAGTGTCTAAAACACATTTCGCAATGTATTACATACAAGAGTTTTTATAATAGCGATTTAAAACATATCATTTATTCTCAAATATCAACATTTTGAATTTTTCAAAATTAAAAAGTAGGCAGAAGCCAGGTTCATCTATTCCTTGCTAAATGAAATGCTTTTAAACACTTACGCATTAAACTGTCACTTTTACGCATTAAACTGTCATTTTTAAGCACTAGTGCTTAAAAGTATTTCATTTAGCAACGAAAATGACAATCAAAAAGTTCTTATAAAACGCTAGTATAAAAAAATATTTTAAAAACGTATCACTTGATTGTAGAAGTGCTTAAACCGTTGTACATACCTAGGCCGAAAGAAGTGTCCACTCTTTTGGACGAATAAAAGTTTCGTCCGCAGGCGTAAACCTTTTCTTTCGGTCCTCTATACGTACTATATATTTATATTGATATATTTAGTGAATAAATTTACGAAAGCATGTAAATTTTATCCCTTTCGCGTCAACAGGTTCGATCTTTTAAATGTTTGCGAAATAATATAAAAACTAAAACAATCTGTAAAATGTGTGATATTTCTTTGTGTACTATATGCAATTCGTCGCGATTACGAATGGATTAAGAATAAAACACTTTTACACACTTTTTGATACGTAATTATGGGTATAAGACAATTTTTCATCCACATATTTATATCATTACACTTTTTATAAGCCGGTGATGGGGATGAAATTGGGAAAGCACACACAACATCCATGCCTTCGAACCCGGAACCCTTGGGTCGTGAAGCGATCACGTTACCGGGTCGGCTTGCAAGGAGGTCATTTAAAATTCGAAATAATATTTGGCGTCGGTCGGGATCGAACCCGGGTCCTCAGATTCGCGACCATACACTCAGGCACATATCCACGACACCTCATATAAATGTATGAGTAGAAAAAAACATGTTATTAAAATCAATATTGCTGTCAATATTGTATAATGTTCCTATTTTTTATTAGGTATGCTGCTTAATTATTTACCTTTATTTGAAATGAAAACATAAAAGCACACATTTTCATTTGTTCATTACGAAAGTAAAAACACCACTTCTGAAATTAATAAAATTAAAAGAATATTTTGATAGGACACGACACAGCACATCAATTGTTATCCACGATAATAATCAATAATATTTATATTAATTAAGTCAAAATGATAACAAATTGAATTTTAAAAACGTGTATTCCCTAATTTTCATTGTACATTTCAGTAATATGTTTTTTCATGTTAATCTACTCCGTAGTAATTGGTGAAAAAGGAAGGAATGAATAATAGAACTTGAAAGTGGAACAGTCCTGTACAATATCACAAGTAAAGACATTTGGAATGAATTATTTTTTAGTTAAAATAATCAGAAGCACAGTAGGGTAGAAGCGGCAAAGTTATCCAAATTTTCCACATTTTCCAAGGGATATACAGCACTTAATTTCAAAGGAGAAACAATAGTTCATTTCACTATTTCTTAAACATCAGAGGATTTTATATATACCTAAACCTAAAGTACAAGTACAGAGAGAAATATGGAAATGTATTCTTCACATATTCTATTATATAAATAGAATAAACGCTCGTTGACTTTACTGCAAAATGCATCTAGAATACAAAATTGCGTGTGTAACTAAAAAATCTGTTCATATGAAAATTAATAAGAAAAATAATATTTTAAATTTTTAAATCTTTTCATTATTTACAGTTTTCCGGTATAAAAATCTTTACGGAACCTGTGTATAAAGACAGAGGTAACTGCGAATCGCCTGCAATTATTTGTCACGTGATAGTTACAGTCAATTATCTACTTCACTACAAGCAAGCAAGTCGCAAAAATCACATTTTTAAAAGGAAATGTGATTATAAGACATAAGCAATAGATTAGACCACTTTTTACTTTCCGTCGTTTAGGTACGGAAGGTATAAGGTATTGTCTTTGGTCAAAAAAATCGGTGGTGAGTTTTTAATGAATAAGCACGTTTTAAGATCCCTAGAATACGATTTTACTAGTTTTACAATGGTGTCTGTGTGTGTGTGTGCGCGCGCGCGCGTGTGTGTGTGCGTGTGTGTCTGTGTGTGTGTGTGGGTGTGTTTGTGTGTGCGTGTGACAAATTTTTCTCCGACGATAACTCCAAAACGACAATGGGGGATTACACCTTTTTTTTATATAATTTCATCTGAAAATATTAGGAAAACTAAGACTATTGATGAAAAACCGGTAAAAAAATTCCTATTAATAAGCGAGTTATGGTCTCCCGAATTTTGAAAAGATTGACGTGACGTCACATTTATGTGTTTTTATATCAAACTGTTTTCATCATGGACCTAAATGTTCTTGAAATATATGCTATTTTAAGTTATATTTACATAAAAATAAATGAATATTATAACACTACATACTTTATAATTACAGGTGTATTTAAATTATTAAATTTAATGCAAGAAATTTATGTTAAAATAAAAACTGTTTGAAAACTGCTGTATAGGAATGTTAGCCCCTCCTTTCGAATTTGAATTTCTTAACTTCCAATGGTAGTAATCCCCACCTCCTAACACGCTATTTGTAATGCATGTATAGGTGGTCTCTCGGTCGCCAATCAAAATATTTTCATATTGGTGTCGAAGCGCTATAACAAAAAACCCTTTATTTCCGAAATATCTCAATTATACCATTTCATTTTTTTTATTAATATTAGTTATTCGTATTTTTTTACTATTTTCCTTTAATTCGATTGAGCCGTAATCCCCCATTCTAAAAATTATCATTCTTTCGTATTCCTCTTCTCTACCTCCATATGAAGAGCTGATTGGATTTTGGTTATAATTGGTCAACCGGAAGTTCCCTTATTTGAAGATTTTAACAGTTTTTCTTGAAAAAACGCAGTTAGATATCATGTTTCGACATTTTTGTGATATCAATATGAAAGAATATCTTATATTCTCTATACGGTTTGATTATACATTTTCCTTCATATTCAATAGATTTAGAGTTATACACTTATAAAGATATTAATTTTTAAAAATCAATCAGCTTTGCTAAAATTATGAAAACAGCTGATATATTCAAAAAATTATAATTGACAGATGTCAGTGTCAAGTGTAAAACCAAAGATGGAAAGTATAGGCTCAGAAAGTTGTCCAACTGACAGAGTGTCCCTCACAAGTGACTTGCAGTTGCAGCCTCGCCTCAGGATTGGAAATTTCAATGCCGGGGTTTCGAGGGAGGCCAAAGAGAAGATAGAAGGACTATGTAGCAGAAGATTTGAGAGAGGAAGAACTGTGTGAAGAAGATGCGTTGGATAGGAGTGAGTAGAAGAGAAAAGTAAAAAACAGCGACCTCTAATGAAATAGGGAAAACCTGAAGTGTCAAGTGCGATTTACATAGTGTATGTTCATGAGTCTTTTTAAAGGAACTTTTGGTATGGGATTTGTACAAAATACATCGAATTGACGGAAGGTCTTGTGCTGGCCACAACAGATTTTTTGTTAAGGTTTTGTGAATGGTTTCCCATTGGTGTGAAAGAGAGAGAAAATGCGTCCTCGTAATCTTATTTAGTGTATGGCGTCACATCAGACACAGAGAATACGAAGTCAATAATACAAGTTACAAAATATATTTAAAAAATAACCCAGATATAATCGAGTTAATTGGAAGACAGATAGGCATAGACAAATATGCGGATCCTGCGGCAACGCAAGAATAAGAAGAAGAAGAGAAGAACTCTTTAATTACATTTTTAGTAGTTAAAGGTTCAAAATTTTGTGGTTATATATTAAATTTAAGTTTTGTTGTCCCAACGTTTAATGTTTTTAATTTGCATATTTATGCCAGGACAATTTTATAAGCTAATTCTTACGTATGGATAGGGAAACAGATTTATTTAAAGTTAAAAGTATACCATTCATCAAAATATTCGCGAATGAAACTAACGTCGGCGGCGCTACGATCAATACCAATATGGCGACTGACAAACATGTACTAATTATTCATAAATTTAGTGTTTTCTCAACAATTATAGCAAATGAACTATATAAGAATCATATTTCATGCTGATAAAATCATACTAGTTAGCCATAAATTCTAGCACAAATCAACGTCTGTAAGTAGTCTACTTTTTAATTTAAATCGCGAATATTAAAGGCTAAATATTGAGTGTGTTATCAACAATTAGAAAAAAATTAATAATTCACAACAGATTTAGTATTAACCTAATTCTTAAGAACATTAACATAATGAGTTCTAATCAAACCCAATTTTTAATATTAATATTAAATGTCGATTTGTACAATTCTAGAAGATTAATCCAACTGTCTCTGATATACTTTTGAATGTTTAAATTACATTTTGTACAGTGTTATAATAAAAAGCACTTACAATATTTAGATGGTTGTACACTCACACTTGGTATTATGAGAAACAGCACTAATATTTTTTGGTTGTAGAAAAAATATTGTATGCAATACGTAATAAGTGTGTAAAATCTCGTGGTATAATTTCCGCACTTGAGCAAAAAAGTACTACTTTACTCACTTATTGCATAAATAACTAATCTATTGTTAATTATTTTTACGAGGAATTTACGTCTTTGGTGACCAAATAAGTATAATTTAGAGATGGTAAAATTAGATTTAGTAAGTCATATTTCGAAATTGAACATCGCAATTAGCCACGAATTCTAATACAAATCAACGTCTGTATAAGTAATCTAAAATTTGTCTCATTTTTTATTTAAATCGCGAATAGTAAAGATTAAATATTCTATGTAAATTATCAACAATTAGAAAAAAAGAATAACTCACTTTAATTTATTAAATTTCAACTAATGTGTCTATAAACAACAATTAAATGTACAAGTTATTTAATAAAAAAAAAATCTATCGTGGCCAGCACAAAACCTCTCGCCATTTCCATTTTATGTTATATACGTATTGTATTGCACTTCGCTATCGAACCGTCGTTTTATAACAAAAAACTACAGAACTTTACCCAAATATTGTTTTTTATTATATTTAACATGTTTTCTGCACACATACAATTCTAATTATATCTATTATTCATTGTATGAGGAAGTTCCTAAATGTCAGAGATTCTTCCAATTCAGTACCTAGATTGGCGGTATTTCTGATGGATACATGCATTTTACCTACAATTTTAAATATTTAATTAATAAAACAATAAGAAAGATTAAATGTACTTCCCAGAAAAAGCTTTCAGAATGTCACTAAAAATGTTGATTTTTGACACTGACATCTGTTATTTACAAACTATGTTATAAACATTTGAATTTGTCAACTGGTTTCCTTAGTGCCTTGGCCTCTGCGATGTATCACATTAGATTATTCTATATATTATAGTGTCTTTATCTCTAAATTTATACAAGATATAATAAAAATTTGAAGTGTATTAGATGGAGAATTTTATGTTCTTCAATATTTGTAGTTACAAAAATTTCCAAAAAATAATACTTAGAAGATTTTTTTTTAAAGAAAATATTACTTCCGGTTGTCCAATTGTAACCAAAATCAGTCAGATTGAGGAAACTGCAGTTAAATATTTTTTTAAGTCTTATAGTATTTGAGAAACACACATACACATACACACAGACGGACATCATCGTAAAAATGTTATAATCGGATTATAGGGATCTTAAAACGTGGATATGCGATTTTTAACATGATTCCAACACCTCTCTTAGCGAGAGGTAATAATATTAAAATTTACTCTCGCAAGCATCAAATTGAATCGCATTGTATAAATCATTTTTGTTGTTTTAAAGTGTTGTCATACAAACCAATGGATATCATTAGTGTGCCATTCGGAGTTTATTTATGTAAATACTAAATGCCAAATGCGACATAGGATACAGCCTTAGATTAGAAGTCACATAAAAATTCTTGCAACATCCCTATTATTTAGTTTGGGTTCAAACAACATGTAATTTATAAAAAGCTTTAACGAGACTATTGAAGAAAATTAATTAATTTATTGATTCACTAATTGCACTTCTTTTCCCATCTTTTATCACACTTTTACCCACATATAGGTACTTACGATACATTGGGACCTAGTGGGTACCTTTGGGCACCTTCTTCGTGGGTGATTGATCCGGAGTGTACCGTCCGGGGCATTCAACAGATCGGCGGGTGGGTGCCACAAGTGCCGCACTCAGCGATATCGACCACCAATCTGCGGGAGTAACCCTTACCCGACGCGAAATTACTACTTCCGTCGCAGTCTTACCAAAGGAGAGCAGGAACGCTTTCATACACATATTGAAGGGAGTATGACAACGTACAATAAGCCCAGGATTGCGAATCATGGAAAGAAGACTTGGGGTGGGTTTATAAGAGGGTCATTCGTGGACTAACAATGAAAACATACTTTTCGGTTGAGCTTATTTTTGTTTTTACATCCTGCTACCCTAGGTAAGGGAGGTATAGGGATCGTGCTAAAAATCGCTTATAGAGATTTTAGTTGAATAAGCTCGTTTTAATGTCCCCAGAATCCGATTTTAACATTTTTACTAATGTGGGAAAAGCTCATTAGTTTTTAGTGTATATCGGATAACCGGAAGTGTTACTTATACAATCTTATAACAGTTTTTCTTGAAGAAAAT
Source organism: Ophonus ardosiacus (assembly GCA_943142095.1). Taxonomy (NCBI): domain Eukaryota; kingdom Metazoa; phylum Arthropoda; class Insecta; order Coleoptera; family Carabidae; genus Ophonus; species Ophonus ardosiacus. The sequence goes on from OW964830.1 coordinate 38,738,765, forward strand.
ACATTGAAAATAATTTTTCAGCAACTTTTACTAATAAAAATTGAATATAATGGTACAATCATTAATAGGATATTCCACAGCAATCAAAAATAGTAAAAGTTTATTGAAAATAAGAATGATAATAGTTAAAGGATAAGGAAAACCATATTTCTTTTATTATAAATTATTCCTTCTAGAAGACACGGGGAGTTTTGCTTTTGATGATGCAGAACATGTGCACCAGTGTTTGAGCAAATAGGATCCTCCGATTTTGAGACGCCCCGCCCTAACTAAGAATATACTTCTTCGGGTGTGTCGGATCTGTTCGGTTTCTGTTCGGGCGACGTTCTAATTTCTATATTTTTATAAAATGAGAAAAAAGTGAAATAAATTAAGTGATATAGTTTATTATATGTCTCTAGTAATGAATTATAATATTACAATTTAAATATACATTATTTTGTAATTTGTTTAACAATTTTTCGTGGTTTGTGAACCACTGTTTGTTTACTTCTGGTATATCCGCATTACCTACGTCACAAGGCAGATTTAAAATTCGGATCTTAATATCTCGCTTATTTGGAGGAATTTTTAACTCGGACTTTTACATGTGGAATAGCCTATTCTACGATAATAGCATTTAGTAAATAACTTTAAATATAAATTTACAAAATAATTTATTTTTATACATCATTTTGCCTATGTGTCAAACAAAAACATAATACCAATTCATTAAGCAAATACATTAAAATTATTAATGAAACCGTGTTAAGGAGAATGTAGTAATGTAATGAAATTAAATTTGTAAAAATAATATATTTTGTTCTTTGTGTAAAGATACGAGAACTATTTTGAATTTTTGTAAGGTTTTTCTGTTAATATTAGTGAAATTTATTTTGTGTATGATCTATTTGTTAAATGTAAAATAAAGATTGTTATGAGTGAATGTAAAAAATATTTGAACATAATGATTGTTTTATTTATACTGCGTGGTTACATACCAAGCAGGAGGTTATGTGCTGGCCATATCAGATTTTTTAATATGATATCTGTAAAAGTCAATGCATTTGAGATGTAAAGAATTTTTCTGGATATCAGTCAGAGATTTATTTACTTTTCGGCCTCTATCGGCTTGACACCTCTTCTGCCATCCTCAAGAGCCGAAGCCGGTAGAGGCTAAATAATAAATAAATCTGTTTTACTGACATCTAGAAAAATTCTTTATTTGAAATCGTCATTAAAGTGCACAAATATATCGTTATTAAAAGCTCAGAAATCGGCTCTAAAGTAATTCATTATAATACGATTTCATGCAATGCCAGTGTTGCCAACCTTATGATAATTGTTGTACTTGTAAGATAATTTGGGCAGGTGCACGATGTACAATAGTAAATTTGTACGTAAAATGACAAAAATAGGTTTGTTCGCGGTAGCGATCCCGGACTAGTTTGAGCATCACAAGCATGCGCAGTTTCGTTCTAATAGTTCGCGGTACGATTCTGACTGATAACTCCGTGTTCGCGGAACACTGTGGACTGGTACATGATTGGTTACGTACTAAATCAGACCAGTCCGAGAATTGAAGCAAGTACTATAAATCAGGGATTAATTGTGAGTATTCAGTGCATTCTTTTATGTGTTTAAAATTACGTTTATTTTAATAAATTCACAAACATTAAATTAATGAATATTTGAAGGTTAGTTTATAATATTGCCTCCATTTCAGTTCAAAATTATATAATATTTTCATTCAGGTACATAACATACATAACCTCAAACGTCAAAACGAGCGTTCGAGGTAGAAAAAATCTGATGTGGCCAGCACATGTCCTCCCGCCAATTCCATGTTTAAAATAGCATTGAGCTTTAAGTAAAGTTTCACTTCCGATTGATCGTTTGTAAACAAAATCTACTTTGTTGTTCCAATAAATAGAAAAGTTTGTAATACAAAATTTTAGATTATATTTTATTATGTTTTTCCTGAAAAATCTGTTAGAGCTTCAAATTAATTACTACATTCGGTTTATCATATATAGTCAAAATCTAATATGTTGTTTTAAAATGTATAAGAGTATTAAATACCAACTTTGCGAACTTTTGGATCATTAATATATTTTAAGGAAAAATCGTCACACACACATTATTGTCAAAATCATCACCAACTTCCTTATGCTCTAAAACGCAATCTGTGTAAATTCTTCGCCGTACATTATTCATTTCGTAAATGTGTAGTTGCGAATTATTATTTGACACTTTGAAATCACGTTCTTATTGAGAGCTGTTTGATATATAATGCTGTAAACATCAAACTTGAATCGAATTATTCTGTATATTTAATATTTATGTATGAAGGAAAATATATTATTTTTACAAACCTTAATTTCATTGGAATCATATTTAAACTACTAAATTCTTCTTAACACGGTTTTATTATTAATTTTAATGAAAATTGCTGCGTGACAGTGACATTTGTTTAAATATGTCAAATTTGTTATTGAAGTATTGTTTTTGTTTGACGCAGAGGCAAAGTGATGTACAAAAATAAATTATTTTATAATATAATATAAAGTTATTTAAAGTTATTTACTAAATGCTATTATTGTAGAATTGAAGATTGTGCCATTATATTCAATTTGTATTGGTAAAAGTTGCTAAAAAATTATATTCAATGAATTTTTTACAAGAAAAACTGTTAAAAGCTTGTATAAATGATACTTCCGGTTATCCGATATACACTCAAAACTAATGAGCTCTTCCCACATTAGCATAGAATGGATATACAAAATTTCAAATTTTTCTGATTGATAGTATTTGAGTAATCGTGTCCACATGATCCACACACACAGACACACACACATACATACCTACAGACATCATTGTAAAAATGTTAAAATCGGATTCTGGGGACATCAAAACGTGCTTATTCACTAAAATCTCTATATCCGATTTTTAGCACGATCCCTATACCTCCCTTACCTAGGGTAGCGGGAGGTAAAAATCCCAAATCAGTCTCGGATCACGCATGCGTATTTCACGATTTATGAATTAATACGGAACAAGTACGAAATAAGTTTGGGATCCGTCAGGGATTGTTACCGCGAACAAACCTAATATGTGCAAGAAGAACGAACTAAATAATTCCGAAGAATAAATTTGAGATAAAACACAAATTTTGAGTGTTCTTTACGATAACTTATATATCTGAGGTTAGCAACATTCAATATCAGACTAACAAATTATTTTCAACCTAGCCTTCACAATAAATATTCTTTCATTTTCACAATTTTTCGATTTCAAATAAAATTGAATACGCACTTCGGCACTGAAGTTCCTCGGCAAATAAATTCCACATTTGTGATAAAAAATAGAACTTCAGTGCCTTGATAGATAAATAACTTATACTCCTAATTTCCATTCCTATCAAAGAGCATATGAAGCAACTGTAATTTATTTGATCTTATGTTCCACTGGTTGTGTGCCATCAAGGTAATTCGTCTATAGCGCTAAAGTTCCTCAAAATAACTGTTTATTGCAGCTTTCAATTCATCAGAAGAAAATATAAATAACGTAAATTGTTTTCCTATTGGCTATGAATGACGTGCTGTACGTACTCTGACGTAACAGGAGTGGTGGGTTGTTTTTTATGACTATTTATGGAACCAATCTTTTTATTTAATTATTTACGAAAATGGCAATAAATTATTTTAATTTTTTTTACTATGAAAAATATTGCATAAACTTTCATTTAAAATACTTTTTAAAAATGTGTAACCGGCTCATTACATATATAGAGGCGTACGTATCGTTAGAGAAAAAAGTCAATGTTTTCAAAATAACTCACACGGTTTTATACATCTGTGTTTCGGAGCATTCTTATTTTAATTCCATGTAATATTTGTACATGTTTGGCGGTCCTTGACCAACATTATTCAATTTCCGGATTATAGACAATTACAAGCTTACTACAGACATGTATTTTTGATTGTAAACAAAGAGGCATTCGACGGTCATAAAGTACTCCGGTTACCTGACGTCATTTCATCCTTGCAGTGCAGCTTTCACTCAAGAGTATCGCGGTCATTAAAGACGACTGACCCAAGGTATTTAACTTCTATTCATCGTATAATATTGTAAATATGATATAGCTTATGGACATTATAAGATTCTAAATTTTCAAACCGCAAATTAATACATCGGTTAGTTCCTGAGATATTTGCGTTCAAATTTGGACCACAAAACCTATTTTTAGCAATAATCCAAAAATGGGCAGAGATTCGTGTTTAGCGACTTCACCATTCGATTTTAGGGGCAAAATTACATAAGTAGCTACACAAATTTAAAAAAAAATTGAGTCACGGATACAATTTCTAGAGCAATGCAGGTATAACTGATAATAGCTAAATATGCTAAAATCTGTGTACCCCTTTTATTTTGGCCATTCTCTAGGATTTCAGTTTTTTTTTCTTTTCAATGTAAATTAAACTAAGGGACATGGGACCAATATTGTGAAAATTGGTAAATTTATGACATTTTGTCCGTAAAATCGAATTTTTGAGTCGTGACCCAGAAATGGGCAAAAGTTTTAAATGTAAATATTACGAGTGCGAAAAGAGATATCGACTAGTAGTTTGAAAATTTGGAGATATAAGCACTACTGGTCAGCTAACTTACAAAAATACGAGTATACTGTATTCCTTTTGTGTTCATATTATAGTGTCTTAAAGTACGTAAAGTAAATAAACACTCGGGATAATTCATAAACCCCATTAAACATAAAAACGTTACAATATAACAATGGGTCCATAAACCAATATTTTTAAACGAAAGTTCGTTTAATTTTGAAGCAATTAGTGGTAAAAGTCATAATTGTTTTTTGTATAGCTGCATTTGATTTTTAAAGAAACCTATAGCTATCTTTCTCACACCAATTTCTGCAGTAGGCTGCGCGAGAAAATTACCAATAGTGTGACGTCATCTGTGGCCTGGAAGTAAATTCAAATATCTCGCAAAGTAATTATTAAAAAAATGTTTTTTTTTTCTTAATCGTTATTTATTGAGTAGTACTTTAAGGATAAAGTGTACATTTTATTATTTTTTGTTATGGTTTATGGGCCTATTGAAATATCCGGTGGTTCAATAGAGCAACGCCTCTTAGTGATGCGTGCGCTTGGGGTTCTGAGTTCGAATCCCACTAGGGCATAGATGTATGGGTATGTGAATCCCCTCTGTAATTGGAGTTTAATCCTCTGAGGTTTTTTTTTTACAATCAGAATAGAACATTCAGGAATAAAAAAAATAACTACGAATAATATATTTTGGGCCGTTTTCATAATCAGGCTCACTTTAAAACTTTAATTAAAATTACTTCAAGACTTTATTTTTAAATTAAAGTAATGCTGCAGTGCTCGTTAAAGTGCTAAAATTATAGTGTTAAAAAAAAATCCTAACTCGCAGTACGCTATGAACAAAAAAAAAAAACGTTTGTTAATTTGAAAGCATTTAATTAAATATCAATTTGACACGAGATATTGTCAAAAATGTTATCTAAAGAAATCTTCTTGAATCCTTATTTTAGAAATAAATTAGAAAACGGTGAGTGGCAATATTCTGTACCCTTCTTTATTATTTTTCTCTTTAAAATTACATTTTACGATCAATTTTGACAACTTGGCTTTTGAATTGAATAATGATCAGACATACCAACCTCTGGAAACTTATATAGCGAGTGCCGGGCCTTTACTCAATTCCAGTCAATACCATGTCGCGAACGTCGCTTTAAGAACTTGCATTTTTTTATTACTAAGCCACTATTGGTCCACGTATTTTTTCTGAGGTGGGAAATATGGATGCGTGGGAAACATTTGAATTTGACGTAAATTTATGAATTTGACATATTTTGAATTGTGTTTTCGATTCTATCACGGCTCTATATAATTCACTTTGATTATTCATTGTAACATCTGTGTGTCTATTAGGCAAGTTTTTAATGTAACCTTGTTTAATTTTGTGAGTTGATAAGTTCGTATAAGTAATTTAATAAATTTTTATTAAGTGTAAATGAAAAAGTATAATTAAACTTTAAATTTGTGCACATGCATTTTGATATCAAAATAAATTTATATCATCAAACAAAACTACAATATTTTGAATAAAATTCAAAAACTGGTTGCCTAATTTACATTTTAGTTTTATTCCAACCACCAGGTGTAATGTTCATCTAAAGAGTATTATTTGTCTATGAGACATACGTTTCTGTGTTCATAGCCTACACTTACGAATAAAGTTTTTTTTTTTTTTTGAATACACTATTATGAAAAAGAACAAAACTTTAATTTTAATTGAAAGTGTTAAAGTGAAGATAAAGTTTATTATGAAAACGGCCTTTATTAATTTATAAATCTAATTTTGTACTCTATTCGTAGAATTCATGATCTCGGAATTCTGCATGTTTTTCTCGTATCATACCGCCCTGTTTATCCTGCAGGTAAAAGGATAACCTCTCTCGCAGGATTCTGATGAAGTTTATCGTAGGTTTAGAATATATGGAGAGCGCGAAAGAGCGTTGGTTCCCTGGTATTCCTGCAAAAACTCAGTCTTCATTCGGCCACTGTTTGGCCATTGGAATAGACACAAGGAAGCTTTCTGTTCGCGCCTCAAATCTTTTCTCCTAGACGAGATTTTGCGCAGATTACTCAATCATAGTTTGACATATGATTACGGGGACCGGAGATCGTTATGGTGCAGGAATGGGGAATGTGTGAGATGAAATGGTTGAACACAAAGAAAAGATGTTAAATAGAAAACAATATATTTTTTTTTATTAATATACAATATTGGTTAATGAAAAGCATGTCCTTTTAATTGTGTTTTCCTTTTTGTTGTTTAATTCTATGCATTTTTTTATATGTGGTTCTTGAATGCGTTTGGAATATCAGTTTTTAATTACTCAAAAACTAAACATCGTCTATAAATCTGTATATTTAAATATAGGTTTATTAATATATACATATATTTCGTATTCGAGTATGTAAATTTTGAATGTGGGTTAATATATTTATAATTCTTGTAATTTCTAGTTATACATACTTTGTAGGTAAAATATTAATGTTTACGTACAATTTCTATGTTTTTCTATTTATCATTTTATTAAAAATCACATATCGAGATTTACGTTTTAAGGCTCCTAGAATCCAAATTTAATATTTCTACTATGTCTGAGTGTATGTTGTATTTAGGTACTTCCTCACTCTAACTCAATAAATTATGCACCTTTTGAATAAGTTTTTCACGAATAGGCTATTCCACGATATTTTTTTAAAATGTTTTTCTTCAAGTACATAAAAACATAAGACCACATGTGAAAGTCCGAGTTAAAAATTCCTCCAAATAAGCGAGATATTAAGGTCCGAATTTTAAATTAGCTTTGTGACGTAGGTAATGTGGATATACCAGAAGTAAACAAACAGTGGTTCACAAGCCACGAAAAAATGTTAAACAAATTACAAAATAATGTATATTTAAATTGTAATATTATAATTTATTATTAGAAATATAAAATAAATTATTATACTTAATTTATTTCACTTTTTTTGTCATTTTATAAAAACAAAGAAATTAGAACGTCACCCGAACAGCAACCGAACAGATCCGACACACCCGAAGAAGTATATTCTTAGTTAGGGCGGGGCTTCTCAAAATCGGAGGTCATACTTTGATCCTATTTGCTCAAACATTCGTGCACATGTCCTACATCATCAAAAGCAAAACTCCCCGTGTTTTCTAGAAGGAATAATTTATAATAAAATAAATATAATTTTCCTTATCCTTTAACTATTATCATTCATATTTTCAATAAACTTTTACTATTTTAGATTACGGTGGAATAGCCTATTACGTTATTTTAAAAATTGAATACTATATTATTTTCTACAGTTTTTATTCAAAGATATTTTTTTCTTCATATTATATGTAGGTCCTTTCCTTATACCTGCCGCTCTAACGATAAATATTAACTAAATATGTAGTTTAGTATGTATCATGTTTTTTTTAATCCATCTTATTACAGAGTAAAAATAACATGCCCGTGTTTTTTTAAATTTGTTAAATATTAAACGAATTCGAGAAAATCGAAACCTTTGTGACGTCACCGCTTCTATCTACTGATGCTGACTAATACAAGCAAGAGCGATTTTTTAACAAATTTTAAAAAAATACAGGTATGTTATTTTTAGTTCTATATTAATAATATACAAATATTTTCTATCAATTTGGTCAAGGTCACATACTCATACCATTGTGAATTCTGTGTTTTGGAGAAAAATAATTTAGCTATACGATCCCATGTCCATAATAGTTCAGCCGGTTTACATTTTTAATAAATTATAAAACCTGCTCAAATGGTGAGATTATCTACCAAATTCTTTCGACTGCTTTAAATGTACACTTACAACTTATAAAAACTGTGGGCCAATTAAAGGGTCATCTTCTAGTTCAGATGTATCTTCTACGGAGACGGAGACTCTATATTTTTGGCACAATATAAAAAAATTCCTAAAAATCCAGTGCGTATAGTAAAACCTACATTGCAAGACACATGGGACAATGGCAATATTTTAACAGAAGAATGTGCAGGGCTTAGGCTTATGGATATATCGCCTAATAGAATGAAATCTGGATGGAATATTAGTTTACTTTAAACTAATCGAAATTTGTAAAAAAATTCTCACCATTTGCGTTGGTTTTATAATTTGTTTGATGGAAATGTAAACCGATCAAAATATTAGAAGCCTGGGCACGTATTATTTTCAAATATTGAAAAAAGTCAATATTAACTTTTGAAGAACATAACATGTTAGACATGCACAAAATATGAGAAATAAAGATAATGATAATTAAACGAAATAAGTTAAAAACAACACAAGATAAATTGAAGAGTTTGCAGCAAGAAGGAGCTAGTTCCATTTTTTCACAAAATGGAGGTAGCGATATATTCTGGTACAAGTTTTATTTGCAATCGTTTGGTGCAAGAATCATATAAATACAGGGTTTATATGCCTCCAAAACTATTTGGGGCAATATAGATGTAGTTCCTTAAAATAACTCTATTTTACACCAATGATTATAGGTTTTTGATTAGGACACAGCGTGAAAAACGGTTGTTAACAAAGAAAAGGAAAAGTTTTCTATAAGCAAATATTCTTTATAAAAACAATATGGATGAAATTAGGTGTATAAATTCTAAAAAATCTCATTGATCAAACTATTCAGCCTGAGATGCTTTATAATGTGCCACTTACTTTAAAAAAAGGCGAAATATAATAATGTAATGGGTCTAGCTAAAAACTGCGAACCCCAAAATGATATGTGGTACTACAAACTACGATGACTTAAAATCCGACGATGTTAACGAGGACAATAATACTGACATTACAGATGATGAAGAAGAAACAAAAACATAGATTAAGGTTCCAAATTTAATATTTTAGATTTTTATTATATGAAAAAAAGTAGTTATTACCCACTGTATTGTATTAAATGATGTGTTTAAAACTTTATCGAAAAATACTAAATTATAAATAGTTTATTTTAAGTTTGATTAGAATATTTTATAATGTTACAATCAAAATTTTGTCGCTAATAAATACTTATATAATAATAAAAATATTGTTCAATTAAAGTAATGCTTTTATTTATTTTTGGTGGTAAGTACGAGGTAGTTCCACAATTTGTTACTAAATAAATTATTTACTCGTATAACAAAATATTGTTAATTATTATCTACTAGATATTTAAACTTTTCCATTTATAAATAAATGTTATATACATACTTTCATTAAGGTAACAAATATCGGAATAAAACAGTTTTTTTCGTTTATCTCCAAACATCGAATTTTGGAGATTTGGAGCTACCTCCTTCTTGCTGTAGGGTCTTCAATTGTTATTATAACTACGAGCATAAACATTATGCACTTTTATAATAAAAGCGCCTTTATGAAGTGCACTTATACATTTTATTCTTATAATGAGAGTACTCCATAAAATCGCTTTTATTAAAAAGTGTGGTCGTAATAAAGGCCAAATATCTCTGTGTACCTATTTTTTTGTCATACTTTAATTTTGAAGGCATATATTAATTTGTATAATTGTATGAATCCGTCCTTTGATGGTTTGCCAATAAAGATTATTATTACTATAATTTATTTTGTCACTTCACAGACACTGTTTGTTATTACGGAACACATATCAAAGAAAATCAATCATAATAATTATTGACCGGCCAAACTTGAACTGTCAAAACCATATCCGCTGTTGACAGAACCTTGCCATTAATAAATATAAATGCAAAATAATCATAAAACAGTAACATACAACAAAATAATATATAAAATTATAATGCAAAATAAAATTGATGTTCCGTACGGGTAATAAATCACATTACTCAATAATATCTTTATTTACGTATAATACACTACCACTATTATAAACTTACAAATAAAATTACAAAAAATATGTCATCCATGTAAAACATTTGGCACAATTAAATCATACTCATATATATTCTATATAACACAGAAATATTGACTAGTTACAATGACTATGGTATTCTATACTGGACGTCAATTCTAATAGAAATATATCTTATTGCTCTACGTAATATTAGGCATGTTTTGTTATATTGCTTCTTACTTCTTGCTACTTGGCATGGCAGGATGGTGTTATCCTTAAGGATAGTCAATAAGAATCTTTTTGTATTCCGAGTTAAATTGCTTCACCTGATTTCGAGGTAAATTGTTAAGGAATACATTTATAGTATGAATATAAACGTATGTATATAAAACGGAAAATTTTTAGTTGGCACATAAAAAAGAATTGTATATATTTTAATGTTCTACTAATATTTGTAGTAAAATTGAACTATCTATATATTATCTAATTTTTCCTTTATAAACTGTATGTTAAAATTTGAGGAAATACTGATAAAATATTTGCTTTTGATTTATTTACTGAATTTATAATTGTTTTGAAATTGAATTGATAAAATATAATTTCAGAAAAATATATAATTTTTATCACTCCCAAATAGTTTATATACAAAGCAGGCATTTGCGCTCGTTTTTATCAATGCAAGGTGTCACTTTGCCACTCATGCGCGACAAAGTAGGAAAAGCACTCGCTGTCCGAATTTCTAACTATAAAATGTTGAGAAATGTCACTTGTCTACATTATTAATGGGAAGGTTTAGTCAGGAACTAATGGCGCTGTAGTAACTTACACATTTACCACCTCCACAAGTCAATTTGACATATACTGCTGTGTATAAAATGGGGCATTCATTTACAAAAACAAAAGTAAAACATGTTTAGATTAGATTGAAGGAATAGCTCAAGAAGAATGGAAAATAATGATAAAATAAAATTAAAATATATAATAGTTATTTGTTGAGTAGTATTGTAAGTATAAAGTGTACATTTTATTATTTTTTGTTATGGTGCAGGACCCCATTGTGGCGATTGTAGAAAACATCTTTTATCTAATTCCGTTTTAAAAAGTTGAATTTTAATTAACCTTTTGACGTTATGAAATATCACTTTTTACATAATTGATACGAAATGAGTTTTGTAAATTTTTTTTTATCTTCCTGAAGTGTAATGCGAACTTTATCATTGTATACACAGCAAGTGTAACCTACTTTTTACGCTTACTGTGTTGTAACTTGTCTAACTATGCGATAAAATAATCAAAATACACTGGACGATTATGGGCATTTAGAAAAGAAATTACTACAGAGTGATCAAAAAGAAATAATGCAGTTGACAATACAATTCTGGGGATCTTTTTCTTCCACAGTTTATACAACCCTGGATGTTTGACAAGTCATTGTGACAATAAATACAAATAGGTTATGTTAGAGCAGAGGCCTGACAGCTAATAAGATTTTGCTTTAGATTATTGCTCTATTATACGCCAAGGTTGAGAAGATAATCATTATTGACCCAGCGCCTATTGTAACCCGAGGGCGAAGCGAACCGTGGTTTATATACTATTTTTTTCACTACTAGCACATAAATTCTCTTTGAATTTTTTTTTTATTGATAATAACAATAATTTTAACATAAATAATAACGTTACTTATTTGTTAATATTCACAAAAACAAAGTAGGCTGCATTTGTTTTTATCTGACGTTTTGCTCATTTCACTGGTTTGTTAACCTCACTTATGGGCATTGATTTGTATTTGATTTAATTATTTAATAAAAACACCATGTGCTGTTTCAGTCAGCAGCCTTATTAGTTTATTATTATTATTTTTAAATAAATCTATTGAAATGTACTTATCTACAAATACAAAAAAATAGTAATTTTTTGTTATTGCCAACTGAATCAGTTTTTTTTATCATTCTGTATTAAGGCTGTGTCCGATGTTGCATTTTTATCACCCGAATATCTAAATCCTAAATTTATATGCACTAAATTTAGTGATTTTTGGGATTTTAGGAATTAGTTTTTAGGGTTTTGCAGAAGTACATAATGCCTTGAAGTTGACGTGCACTAATTAAACAAATCATATTCGTTGCTATAATTTGTACAAATCGTCAAATTTACTGTCAAAAAATAGCTTCTTAGGCTATGTCCGATGTTGCACTTTTATAACCTTAATATCGAAATCCTAAATTTAACTATGGCTGTGTCCGATGTAGCATTTTGGAATTTAGTATTTAGATCTCCTTCACATAAATGCAACTCCGAATGGCTCATTAGTGACATCCATTGGTTTGTATAGCAACACTTTAGAACAACAAAAATAAATTATACAATTCGATTCAATCTGATGCTTCAGAGTAAATGTTAATATTATATTTCATAGAATAGAAGCTATTCTTTGATAGTAAATTTGACGTTTTGTACGCATAGCAACGAACATGATTTGTTTAATTAGTGCGCATCAACTTCAAGGCATATAGTGTGCTCCTTCAAAACCCTAAACTCTAATTCCTAAAATCCTAAATAATCACTAGATTTAGGGCATATAAATTTAGGATCACAGCCTAAATCTTAAACATCAAATTAAATCGAATTGTATAATTCATTTTTTTTTATTCTAAAGTGTTGCCATAAAAATTAATGCATGTCATTAGCGTGTTATTCGGAGTTGTATTTATATCAAGAAGACCTAAATCCTACATACTAAATGCCAAAATGCGACATCGGACACAGCCTAAATCAATTTTAAGTCAAACTAGAGTTAAATTTTTATCAGTATTTCCCCTTTTTGTACTGTCTCCCTACCTATCTTTACCCTCACGTATTCCCACTATTAGCCTGCTCCTGCTGTTGCAGGAACTTCGCCGCCGCAGGAAACCCTTGCAGGTCGAACCCAGGTGGTGGCACTATCCCACCTGTTGCACCACCCTGAAGATAACTAATCAATCTTCTTAGTTCTTCCAGTGCGTTTGCCTGCATGAGGATGTAGTTCTTGGCCAACAGCAACGTGGCTATTTTGGAGAGCTTCCTCACAGAGGGAGAGTGGGCGTAGGGGATGACAGCGCGGAGTTCGTCCAAAGCGTCGTTCAAATCGTGCATACGACGGCGTTCTCTAGCGTTGATGTTTAGGCGGACGTTTTTACCCTGCCGGTTTTTGGATTTGGTGAGGGGTTGCATAGAACGGGGTTGCTGCGATCTAAAAAAAGTGTTACATAAACGAAACGATACTACAAAAGTGCAAGTTATAATTTATTTTATATATATTTATTAATCCATAAATGATAATGTGGTTGAAATTTAACACAACTGATAACCGGGGGGTCTCTTAGGCTTTTAGGGTCCCGTTGATTTGACTATTGAAAGGAAAATCTGCTTTATTTTTTTTATTTTTCATCACCTTTAGGTAAGGAAGGTAGCGAAGGTACTGTCTTTAGTCAAAACATTCTGTGGTGAGTTTTTAATGAATAAGCACGCTTTAGGGTCCCTAGAATACGATTTTAATAGTTTTATGATGATGTCTGTATTTGTGTGTATGTGGGAGTGTGTGACAAAAATTTCTCCGGTGATACCAGATTTGAAGTTCTTAACTGTTTTTCTTGAAAAAAAAACGAAGTTAAATTTAATTTTTGACATGTTATGTGATCATCAATATGAAAGAATATCTTATTGTCTATTCAGTTTGATTATACAATTTCCTTCATATTCAATAGATATAGAGTTACAAATTATAGAGATAACTTTTGTAAATCAGCCAGCTTTTCTATAATCATGGACACAGCTGATATATTCAAATAATTCTAATTGACAGATGTAATTTGTTCGTGAAAAAAATTGCAGTGGAAAAATTGAAGTAAAATATGATTGATGTAAAAAGTCACTAGAGCTATGCAAAGTTTTAGTTTGATGGGGTCACGAATGGCACATTGGCACTACGTCACCATGTAAGGGTAAAAAAATATATACTATTCGCTAGTGAAATAGAACAAAATGACGTCTAGCGACAAAAATATGAACTAGTACATGGTAGTAAGTCCCAGCCGAGTTAGCGGCGAATGAATCGTATTTGTCATTTATTTAACAAATAAGTCATGAGTGGAGTGAAATTTGTAGGCTACATTTCATTTTACATAAGAAAATAGTGGATGGTGCTTGAGAGTCGACCGTTTTTACATGCATTACATAAATAATTTAAATTCGTGAAACGATGCTTTGTCAATAATAAATATTTTTTATCTGTAAAAATGTCAAATTCAAAAATTGCAACAAAATATGGTTAAACTAACAGGTAATATTTGTTTCGTTTTTGTGAACTTGGTTTATATGTTGACCAATCAGAGGGTAGAATTTATATCCTTATCTAAAATAACGCTATTCTTACGTGAAATGAAGTATAATAACAAAATCTAAAACTTCAACACGTTTTTGTTACGTTAACGGATGTACGTCATTAGCATGCAGAAATCAAGAAATAATTAGTTTCCATAATTTCCCGAAAACAGGGATAATTCTATGGTAAAATTTATTAGGACAATTTGCCAATTTGAAATAGTTAATAGACGAAAGTTATGCATTCATCTTTTAAAAATTGGAAAGGAAATGAACAAAAATATGCGTGCTCCTTGCATTTTGTGACGCAAGATTATATTTTCCGGGTATAACTACAAGATAATAATTACTGCGTGCCTGTATTAATATACTTTGTAAAGAAATCTAAACTTGTAGCCCTGCCTGCGCAAAGGTGACAATGAAATAGTAACACTTGTCCATCCATTAATCTTCCAAAGACTGTAATAGGGCAGAAAACAAAGATGCGAATCATGTAAAATCAAAACTCGAGAAAATGCTAATCATAATTTTTAGATGAAACGGAGGAGTTCGCAAAATTCAAAATGTTATTCATACTAGAAACATTATTTTTATTAAATATTAACTATATTATTAATATTACTTTACACTTTAAAGGCCGCAGTGTATAAAAATAGACAGTTGCGGGAAACGAAGCATCTACCTTACGCCGGCCATATTGTTACGTCACGTGCTAAGCTCCTCCTCTTCTTCACTCGCGAATAGGAACAAACCATTGTTGCAGTTTTCTTTTTGTCTATTTGTATTTAAGAAAAAATATTTATTGCAACTCAGTACCTACTCAGTTATAATTATAAAGGTGTATTAGTTTTAAATATATGTTCTAATTATAAAATAATTACAATCAAATATGAACTCTAAACAATTTTATGGTTGATAATAATTATTAGAAATCTTTGCTATGACCATTTACAACCAAAATTCATAGTCGGCGCACTTATACTCCAAATTACTATTAATTCTACCATAAACGTGCTTTGAAGCTTGCAAACATTGCATGGTAAAGATCTTCAAGTAGAAAGAGAATTCGACATTTTTATATTATTAACAAAGTTTATTGTTATCCTTGTCAGTTCCATTAGTTTTAATAAGGAAATGATATCAGCATTGCTATTTATGAAAAGATCGTATGTTCGCTTCAATTAAGATGTGACCTTGATCAAATTTACAAATATTTATTTATTATTAAAATGTAACCTTAATTCCATTTCCTTCACCTATTTTCCGCAGATCCGCCTCCACTGTTAGGACTATTTTCATCACTGGGCGCCTCGTGACTTGGGGGCAATGTTCCACATCCTCCACCCCCAGGAAAATAAAATCCTCCTAAACCTACTGCACCCAAAGGAGTTCGTCTACCAGGAACTTGACCCTCTTCAGTAGAATGTGGGGCAAATGGGGCAAAACCTGGTGGGGGCTCCATGCCTACGCCACTGGTTGAGGCACCCTAAAATAAGGCTCCACAATGAGAAAAGAGAAGCAAGCATGCTCTTAAAAATTATGGTGACTCGAACACCCGAACACACAGAGGTTCAGCATGCAAAATCAGATTTTTATAATATCCTGCTTCCTTAATTATTTTAGATAAAAAGCTTCAAATAAAAAGTTGCAGAGCTTAAAATGCTAAATCTGAATCAATAAGCACAATTTATTTTTAATGCTTTGCAGCGGCAAAAATTAGGTATAAAAATCTCGAAAATCACCCCTAAAGTAGCGATAGCCATAGAATTAAAAAAATTAACAAATGTTATTCGGTTTATCTGTTGTTAGGTTAGTTTATTTTTTTTGTGATTTTATTCAAGTGAATAATTATGTATGTAAATTAAGATAATTGTTCACTTGAACAGAAATAAAGCCTAATAAAAATATTCTCACCTAAATTGACAGATAAATGGTTAAACATTTGTTACTTTCGGGCCTATTCTGTAACTCACTTGTTATAATTTTTTAACAACTGGTTAAAAAATATAATAAAATAAAGTATGTTGATATATAACAAAAAATTAGATTTTTAGTTGAATCAAATTTTTAACCAGTCGTTAAAAATTAACCACTGAGACTAAAATACAAATAGGCCCTTTTTTCCATATCTGGTTAAATTTTTAACTAAGGGTTAAAAAAACATTTTTTTTTCCACATTTTCGTATCTAATTTCTGCCGTTACAACGCATGCAAAATTTTTTTGATTATTGATTTTAAGCTCTACAATTTTTATTTGAAACTTTTTTACCTGAAATAATTACGGAAGTATGATTTTACAAGATAAAGACCTATGTTCGGGTATTCAAGTCACCACCCTGTATTTTTAATAATAATAATAATAATAATAATAATAATAATAATAATAAAAAATAACAATAAAAATAATAACAATCGTGCACCTACCTTACTTTTAATTCAATTTCATTAAAAAATTCTAAAAATAATAGGTACTAATATTAATAAAAAGAAATAATACAAATACATGAAATGATAGTAACAATCTTAAAAATAGAATAATACAGAATAATATAAAATAATAATAACAATAATGATACATCTAATTTACTGTTTATTCTATTTTATTTTAAACCATCTACATATAAATGCCATTATTTATAATAACAATAATATATAGGTATTCAATAATTAATAATAAAAATATGTAGAACTTAAAATAATAGAAACTATTAGGAACAAATAAAATTAAATATAATAATAATTTCTGATAAAAACAGTATTAACTGTAAAATAAATAATTTTAATAAAAATAATGCAAGAAATAATTATGCACCTAGCATGAGTAGTATGTGCATCATTCCAAGTACACTTACAACAAAATGTTTACATAAACAATCTTTTAACAACTGTATAATATAAAACAATTTTTCTCTACTCAAAATAAAAAACATCCGTACTTACTATTCTAATCTACTACTATTTCTCTACTTAGTCACACGTTCAGTAGTGATGAATGACAGTTAAGCACAATAAGCTGACAAAGTGAGTGTCAATAACACTTACCGACGCCGAGTGGGCGCCTTGCCACCCCCAAGTGGCTGGAGGCCACGCTATTTCCTGCCTCGATCGAGAGATGGCCGCCTCAGTTGCTTCCTCACTTGAACTAGTGTCACAATCCAAAGTTTTCATTGTTAAATTGATTGCAACAATAAGATTAAAAAATGAAGGGAGCAATTTGATTCTTGAAATATTTGACAGTCTTCATAAATAAATTTGACACTTATATTGTTGTATAATACATATTACCAAGAATTATACTTCAAAAAATATTGTTTGTACTGTCAAATAAATAAACAATTACTTTATTGTCTATTCCGAGGCTTATAAACTTCACTAATGTCGTACTCGACAACAAATTATTATTTGTTTTGATGAAGTCACAATTTTTAAACCTTTTACACTGTGAAATCTATGCACAAACTTTTTATAAATATTTGATGATTATGGTTTTTTAATAAACATTTAATACACTTTAAATATGGATGAAATTAATCCACAAAGTAAACCAGCTAGACACAAACACAGATTACAGTTCACAAATCCTAAACGAAAAATTGACAGATGCGTCCCTCAGGGGTTGTGAACAATGGCGTGCGAAAATTATTTTTATTGGGGTGCGAAACTAATATTTCTCGATTTAACCGGATCAAACTCAGTTGTTTTAAAGCAACGTCACCCATTACCACATTCAAAGAGTTTTAAATGATGGAGTATAATAAACGAAAATAATATTAGCGGTGCTGTGACTGCTGTCAAAATGGAGGCTGACAGATATATTATACTAATTATTAATAAATTGTAATTTCCTCTTTTTGTAAACAATAGACCTTTCCAATGTAACAGCTATCTCTTTCTATCTCTGCACATGGTAAGTAAAATAGCGCATGCAACCGTTAGCTGATCAATCGAAATGTCAAAAATATTGTCACTAACATACCTGTATTCTCGGTGAAAAATTGCATCGTTGACATTTTTGCTTCAATAAAAGCTTTAAAACTTTTTTTGAGGAGTTTTTTAAAGTTGTCAAAAACTTCTCCCATTTTACGATAAAAAATTTAAAAATCAAACACCTTGACAAGCGCGTAACCATAACTTCCGCCAGTTGTTGGTTTCCTAGGCGCAGATCCTATTGCACACAGATATCTCTTTAAATTGAAAAGGTCTATTTGAAAATTTTGTTATACATTCAAAAGACTATAACTCAAACGTACCAGATTAGCAATTTTAGACGAGTATGCTTGATACAAATATTATGTACAGTTGTTTGTTTATGTAGTAATATAAGACAATATTAGTTAGAGGGTTCATAATGTAAAGAATTATATCCTACGCCACTGGCATAACTAGATCACTGCACCCCTACTCAAACTAACCACTGAATACTCATTTTGGAGGGGACAGAAAAGAACAAAAGATGCAGTAACCATAGAAACACTGCAGGAAAAAATACATCTGCCTCCTGGTTTGTGCTGCCGCCTATCGAACAAATATCGTACTAATGTATCAGCGGTACCACAAATTTCCCTGCAAGAACACTCCAAAAACGTCTATTTTATTAGTTGTATAACAAAAATAATAAAATTTATATAATAAAAATAATGAAACAGATAATGGAGAAATACAAAAATATTGAAAAGTTAAAAATAAAAATGTAAAAAGAGCTGTCAGAAGTGGGATTCGAACCCACGCCCTCAGAGAGGACCAGAACGCTCGGCCTATTAAACATAGGCAAGGTAACCTTGAGTCTGGCGCCTTAGACCGCTCGGCCATCCTGACAGATGATAATATTGCCTCCTTATACAGTATATAAATTACGCTGTTACAAAGAGAGATATGTCAAACACAATTATTCATATAAATTATTATCTGTATTAAAATATTATTATTGATAAACTAAACATTGAGCTAAATATCAGTTTATGTATAAAGTAAAAGATAAAAAATATGTTTTGAATGTCAGTTTCCAGCATTACATAATTGTAGTGCTGGATAACGAATTACATAAAAGTTAAAGCTCATGTATTATTGGAATTTTTTTTAAATATTTTGAAAACAATAAAAAATATACTGTCGTGTAGATAGCACCACATAAAAAATAATTATACATGAAAAATATTAAAATAGATTACATTTTCTTGAATCAACTTTAAATAAATTGTTGCTCATTTTCTGTTTGTCTGTATTGAACGAATTTTTTAAAGTAAAATATAATTTAATGATAAGAAAATAAAATTCTCTTTCATTTAAAATTGTAACAGCGTCTTGAGGGTGGAAGCGTTGAGCATGGCTATAAAACTAAGGGTGCGCTTTATAGAGGCATTACTAGGTACTATAGTTCACGAGCCAGAAGACAGATGTGGTCACTGTGCACTTCTTCACCTTTGACCTCCGATAAACGTTTCCTAACGCCAGGCGAGGACGTAAAAATATTTCCTTTTTATACCAGCGTTTTATAACAACTTTTTGATTGTCATTTTTGTTGTTAAATGAAATACTTTTAAGCACTAGTTCTTAATAATGACAGTTTAATGCGTAAAAGTGACAGTTTAATGCGTAAAAGTGACAGTTTAATGCGTAAAAGTGACAGTTTAATGCGTAAAAGTGGCAGTTTAATACGTAAAATGTTACTTTTAAGCAAGGAATAGATGAACCTGGCGTCTGCCTACTTTTTAATTTTGAAAAATTCAAAATGTTGATATCTGAGAATAAATGATCTATTTAAAATGCTATTTAAAAAAATCTTGTATGTGTACAAATTTCACGTCGCGTGCCTAAAACACTGTCATTTCGCAACTTATTACATAAATAGCTATTTTACGATATTTCTACACTATTTTATTAGGCGGTTAAATAGGTGAAATAATGATTATAAGTTTTACAGTTAAGTTCTATATCTTTTATATTATTGTATATGACAATTATGTATAGAAATTTAGAGATAGAAAAGATTATATTTTATCTGTACTAATATTTTATCATATTTTTCTTTTATGTGAAAAGACATATTTCAAATTTCTATAGATGATATATTTCAGATTTTAGTTTTAGGGCAGTTGTCAAGATATTTATATAGAAAGTTGAAATTGCACTTAGAGAATTTTAGATATTAATTATATTATGTCATCCAGCTTTTCACATAATTCGGCGGCCTTATTCATAGACAGATTAAGTATATTCATATATTTTAGTTTGGAAGCTTTTTTTCTTCTACTTTAAAATATAATTACTTACAAAAAAGTGAAGACTAATATTAGATAACGGACGTTTTTTCAACTTTAAAAAAAACTGACTATTTTCACTGTCAAATAATTAGTATAGAATGTGCTATTTAAAATAAACCTAAGAAAAAATATGTATCTGTAATTTTTACCTTCCGTCACTTTCAGGTAAGGAAGATACTGTCTTTGGTCAAAAAAATCGGTGGTGAGTTTTTAATGAATAAGCTCGTTTTAGGGTTCCTACTACACGAATTTACTATTTTTAAGATGAATCTGTAGTGTGTTTGTATGTCCGTGTGTATGACCGTGTATGACAAATTTTTCTCCGACGATAACTCCAATACATACTACAATTCTAAAAATTATAATTCTTTCGTATTCCTCTTCCTTACATCCATATGAAGAGGTGATTAGATTTTTGTTATAATAATCCACCGGATGTACCCTTATTTGAAGTTTTACGCTTAATTCAACAAAAATATTCAAAATTCGAAAATATGTCAAAATCAAAATTTTAATAAGTTAAGGGTGACACTTCATTTATAAAATAATAATAATTAAAATGCAACATACGAAGAAAGTAGAAGTTTATAGTTTATAAAATTATAATAGGATATATTGGTTTCTTTTTGAATGATACTATTTATGATATAAATATTCATGCGCTGATCAAATATTTCACCAGACATCATATATTATTTTATTTTATTATCTGACTTTTTCTATCTACCAATTTTTCAAATTCTGTCTGCTATACGAATAATGCACAAGAGTAATTGTGAAATAATGCGTTTTTTTTTCTGAAAAGGGGCGCATTGTATCAAATGAACAAAACAGCAGACACAAAAAAATCAGTGAAATTTTGAACAACCCCATCAATACAGGTTTCATTGAATGTTTTCCGGTATCGATGAAATGTTGGCAGCATTTTCCAGACACACGACACCGTTGGATTTGCACCCTAAAATGATCGTTACATAACACCTACAAGCACCACTGCTCTACCTCTCTATCGCGTTACACTGGCGGGAATAAGGACGATTTCATTTTAATATAAAATATAAATTGTTGACCCCAGAACAGAATATTATATATTTAAAAATGATTCAACATTAATATACAGGCTGTCTCTAAAAGATGGGGACATCAATTTAACTAAACTTGCTTCTACCGGAAAGTGTACCATTTAGCCAGTATTCTGCTTCAAAGTTCTTCGAAAAAAAATTATTTTTGCTTATAGTAACAGAACTCTTTATTCGATTTGGATGAAATTTGGTATGACAGTTCATATGGTTACAAGTCATCTTGATGATACTTATTATTAGTGAACCACTAGTGTATGAAACTTAGGTGTACCAACATTGATTAGACCGTAACTTTTTAATGGCCACGCCGACAACCTGAAATTATTATTATTTTTTTTTTCAGAAAGATACATTCAATAGTAAACTTTTCTCTCGCTGTGTAATTTGTGATATCTGTTACGGTTCACACAGAAAAAAAATAAAACTTGAGTGACTGCACCGTGAATTTTTTAAAATAAATTTAATCTAGCAGTCTGTCCAAATGCCAAACATCTAATTTTTAATGTCAGTAACGAGTTGTCAATCTTCTCAACTTTAGGAGTAAGCTAAGATATGTAATCGTCTTATTTATAACAATGGTAAGAAAATACTGCCGAACAAATGGATGTTATTAATTTTAGAATATTACGAAGGAAATTTTTGACAACTCCAATTGTTACTGTCATTAAAAATTATACTTGCCGTCAAATAATTATGGACTGGAGATTTCTACACTGATGCCAAATTTTTTTAAGTGTCTACCTGTACAAATATATGTAATCCGCCAATGTCATTTTATATTCTGACATTTTTGTTAGTACTTGCGTGCACTTTTTATTCCCAATCCTATAAATTGCATTATATTTAGACTTTTTAAAAGAAAATGAGTGAAACTCGTGAATTAAATAGTATTGGTTCTTATAAAAAACGTTTAGGAAAACAAGATTTAAATGGGTAGACAAAAACAATTATTGCCTATGTATGCAATTTTTTCAAAAAATTGGTGTTACATCCTGAAAAAATTTATAATTTATTAAATAATGAGAAAACTTTGGATTTGACTGCAGAAGCATGTTGTGTTGGCAGATCTATTGTTCACCTAATAATCAA
Source organism: Ophonus ardosiacus (assembly GCA_943142095.1). Lineage (NCBI taxonomy): Eukaryota > Metazoa > Arthropoda > Insecta > Coleoptera > Carabidae > Ophonus > Ophonus ardosiacus. Next base: position 38,761,983 of record OW964830.1, read on the forward strand.
TTGTTCTTACCTTTTATTTAGATTTCACCGGTTATCGTATTTTAACGCAAATGCGACCTTAGCTTGATTGTGGAAACTTTGGTCAAAATATAAATTTTCCACAGAGACAATTTTTATATTTTATATTACGTATTACTGTCTTACCTTACTTATTTGTTATAATATTTTCTTTATTTACGATGTATTAAAAATTTGAATTAGTTTTAAATGTATTATATGACATTTACGTTCATTCCTGGTGATGTCAAGTTACATGCGGCAACACCGCTGGGCAAGGGACAGGGTGCGGAAAGGGATAAAAGTTGAACATCAGTCCATAATTATTTGACGGCGAGTATAGTTGTTTGACACTTGTATAGATTGCTAGATTAAATTTATTTTAAAAAATTCACGGTGCAGTCACTCAGGTTTTATTGTTTTCTGTGTGAACCGTAACAGATATCACAAATTACACAGCGAGAGAAAAGTTTACTATTGAATGTATCTTTCTGAAAAAAATAATAATAATTTCACGTTATCGGCGTGGCTATTAAAAAGTTACGGTCTAATCAATGTTGGGACACCTAAGTTTCATACACTAGTGGTTCACTAATAATAACAAGTATCATCAAGATGACTTAACCATATGAACTGTCATACCATATTTCATCCAAATCGAATAACGCGTTCTGTTACTATGAGCAAAATTAATTTTTTTTTCGAAGAACTTTGAAGCAGAATACTGGCTAAATGGTACACTTTCCGGTAGAAGCAAGTTAAGTTAAATTGTTTTATTTTATCCTCAGGAATCTGTGGTTAAGCCATGTCCCCATCTTTTAGATACATCATGTATTTTGCATTTGGACAGGTCTTAGTGGAAATACTGCCTCCACACCAGCCTGTGTTGCGTTTTTATCTTCATCCCTTCGTAATTCCTTCCCTCCTTGATTTCTGTTATCATTCCAAATTTATTTCTTCCTTTTTCCCATGTATTTTCTCTTTAATTATATTTTTCGAAAGACAATCCCTCCTTTAAAATATGTCCAATCCATTTCTCAACTCCTCCTCATTCCTGATACTTTCTCTTTCTTTCTATTCAATCTTCAAGGTTTTCCAAGTACTTTTCCTCTTTCTTCCTCAAGGTCCATGTTTCACATCCATACAACACAATATAAAATTTATGAACCTTTTTCTCGGTTCTATATTAATGCGCCTTGCTGTTAATAGTTTCTATATTTTATTGTAGGGTGTCTTCTACGTATAATTTTTATCTTACATTGATAAACGAATATGAGGGATACGTGGAAAACAACATTTGAACTATTATTTTGAACATTTTGTCTATCATGTGGAAATAATAATTAAAAACTAAAATTGTTTGAAAGCATTCCAAAAGATTTTATAATTTAAAATAAATTCCCAGTAATTTTTGTGGTATGACTCTCGTATTAATGTGGGAAAATTTTTCGACTGTGGTATGGATAAGGAGTTAACAATCACTCGAATTTTCAGTCAAACAGCATTTATTCTTAAAACACCGACGTTTCGGTGTTCACTTGCATCTTCTTCAAGGTAGTAAGATATTACAAAATATTACTACCCTAACGCAGGTGTTGTAAGTATAATGTGTATGGGTACTTATTGATCTATATACTCAAGCAAGCATGGGAACGGTTAGTATTTGGATGGGGCTTAGCGATTGGGAACACTGTAGTATGTACTTATTGATCTATTAGATAACTGTCTATTGTATTTTTATTTCAGTACTTTTATGAAGTAATTTGTCTAGTTTTGAGTGTAAGTTTTTTTTACGATAATTGTAGGTTAACAACTTGATCTACTAAAATGTGAGTACAGAAAATTAAATAAAAATATTAGCATTTTTTATGGACAATGACATAAATATACAATATTTGTTTTCTTCCCATTTTCGGGTGTTTTGTGTTTGTGTCCTGCCCTGTGTGGTTCTGTGCGCTTGCCTGCCTCATCATTGCTGTATTGATCTGGGTGTTGCGTTGCCTAGCAACAGCGCAGCATCCGACAGTAGCTGTTTGCTGTGGGAGCAGGTATTGCCACCCCCACCCCTCCGAGCGATTGCGAATTTTGATCTTGTTAACGGCCTTTGTGATCACACTGGACTGGACCACCAACGTCTCATATTTGACGTTTTTTACACTCTCTTGACTATATGTCAAGCCTCCGGCTAATTGGGGGACTTTAAAAAGTATTCCACAGAGTTCTTTGAAAATCTATATTGATATTTCATAGCGACGGAACAATTTTTACACAAAATTTTATTTCAGAATTTATAAATAAATACATTTTCATAGCGTTGTGCCCAATGTTGAGTGAGCCAGTCTGCTTTATACTAATTTTGCTAATGATGAAATTTGTTCCGTAGAGGGCGTGATCTCAAGGGTAATCAAATCCAATGCTGAACTGCAAAAAATACACATTTCTTTTCACTTCCTGAAGAGAAAGTTATCTCTAACAAAATAAAAAAAAAAAACACAATTTTTAGTTAGAGTATTGTAATTTTATTAAAACAAAAAGTTGTTTGTTGTTTACTTTCTACTTTCTACAGTGATCAATGGATCTTGGTATTAGTATAATTAGTTTTCATCCCTAAGCGCAAGATAACGTTCAATCAAAGCAGAAAAAAAACTCTTTTTACTAAAACAGGTCAATAACGATTTTTTACCTTTCGTCACTTTTAGGTAAGGAAGGTATTGTCTTTGGTCAAAAAATTCGGTAGTGAGTTTTTAAATAATAAGCACGTGTTAGGGTCCCTAGAATACGATTTTACTAGTTTTACAATGATGTGTATGTGTATGTGTGTGTGTGTGAGCGCGTGTGTGTGTGTGTGTGTGTGCGCGCGTGTTTGTGTGTGCGCGTGTATGTGTGTGACAAATATTTCTCCAACCATGTCTCCAATACTACAGTTCTAAATATTATAATTCTTCGTATTCCTCTTCTTTACATCCATATGAAGAGCTGAAAAGATTTTAATTATAATTGGTCAACCGAAAGTTTCCTTATTTGAAGTTCTTAACAGTTTTTCTTAAAAAACCCAGTTAAATATAATTTTTGACATTTTATGTGATTATCAATATGAAAGAATATCTTATTGTCTATACGGCTTGATTATACATTTTTCTAAATACTCTATAGATACAGAGTTAAAGAATTATAAAGAGATTAACTTTCGTAAATCAGCCAGCTATAGTATAACCATGGGATTAACTGATATATTTAATATTTAAATAATTCTAATTCACAGATGTCAGTGTCAAGTGCAATTTACATAGTGTATGTTCGTGTTATAATTTTTTTAGATTTATAGAATCTTTTGCAAGGAACATGGGATTTGTATAAAATACATAGCATTGACGGAAGGTATTGTGCTAGCCACATCATTTTTTTTTCTGAAAGTTCAAGTTATTGTCGTTGGCCGAGTGTAGTAACAAGCAGAGAAACATATTTTGAAAAATTATTTCTGAAATTGAAAAAAAAATATATTAACATACTTGCCACTTCTTCAGGGTTATGTATATTTTCCTCTGTCTCTTACTTTCTCCCTGTATCATCCAGTGGTGAATACGTCACAGCTTTCAAAATTTTTTTATGGCGCACAGAAATAATAGTATTAACAAAAATAAATAGTCGCTTCTCTAAAGGCCAATTCTGCACATCAAAAGGCTACATTTTTTATGTAAACATAATTCTTCTTTACATTTGCGGTATAAAGTTCATCTATCGGAATTATATTTAAAAAATTAATACACCTACTCGTATATAGTTGGATCCAAGGAATCGATTAGTGACTAAATTTACTACCCGAAGCTGATAACTATAAAACAGGGCAGTAATGACATTTTATCTACAATTTTTTATAATAATATGACGGTACTAATGAAATTAAACTTTCATTAATATTATCAAAGAGGCGATACAATTTCTTCTCTACATCCCACAAAGCAAATTAAATTTCCGGTGTGTATAGTACATGTGAATATAAAGTTTAAAATTTCCTGATGCATGGACGATAATTTTATTAGCAATGCCATTACTGCCTTTTAGTGTCGTTTGAATTATTATTTTAGGTAAAAAAGCTTCAAATAAAAGTTGTAGAGCACAAAATTCCGCGTCTGAAATATTATTGAAAATTAACGGCAGAATTTAAGTAAGAAATATCAAAAATTACCTCAAGAAAAGCGATAGCCATGGAGATGAGACAAAATAATTAACAAATGTCTAACGAATTATCTGTCTGTATCAAGTGGGTTAGTTTATTTTTATTAGATATTATTTTTGTAGTTTCTGTTCCAGTGTACAATGGGCTACTTGCTACTTGCGTGGTACTGAAAATCCGATTTCTATCACTATATATGTAATGTTATGTTGAAAACATATATAAAAATATAAATTTTAGTTTAAAAAAAATATTTGTTTTTTAGTAAATTAAGAAAGAAAATTTTCTGTGACGTCATTATATTTAACTGGAGAACCATGTTTAAAAATGTAAAGTATAGATGGCATGCGAGAAAGTTTTAATTTGAATTTGACATTAGTTCATTTTTCTCTCTCTCTGGTCTCTCAAATATATTAATTACTTCACAAATAAACACATAGGTAGTTACATGTAATTTAAAATATCTATACCAAAAAGATAAATTAAAATACTAACCTCCAAACTATTGCTGAAACGTCAAACAGGAGATCTACATGACCTTGTACAAACAAACGCAATGGCTTTACGACCATTCATTGGTGCGGCGTAATTCTACGTCATACATGGCAGGAATTCAAATAATCAAATTTCATTATTTTTTTTTTGGCTAATTAACAAAAATTTTGTCTAAAGAAAAAATATGGGTAGCAAGTTTTTACCTGCTCTTCAAAAATATTAAATAAAAAAGATACGCAAATATCCCATTATCTACAGTGTTAAAAAATCCTAATTCGGAGTAGGCTATGAACAAAAAAACGTATCAATTTGAAAGTATTTAATTAAATGTCAATTTGGCACGAGATATTGTCAAAAATGTCATCTAAAGAAATCAAAGCTTTTCTTCTTGAATCCTTATTTTAGAAATAGAAATAAATTAGAAAACGGCGAATGGCAATATTCTGTATCCTTCTTTATTATCTTTTTTCCTTAAAAAAAAAAATTCAAGATCAATTTTGACTTTTGAATTGAAAATAATTAGATGTACGTTTCTGTGTTCATAGCCTGCTCCGAATTAGGTTATTTTTCTGAACAAAATGTATTAATTTTAATTAATAATTGTTCACCTATACAGAATTTAGAAATAATAATGGAAATAAAATAATCTACAGGGAATTTATTTTAACATGCAACATTATGGTCAATCACTTCCATGGTTACTCACTATTGTCAAAAAATGACAGCAATGTAATATTTGTCCATTTTAAAATGCAACATACAAAATTTGTAGTTTCGTATTTCAAAACTAATTTCCTATAAATTAGCCTACATACGATTAACAAAAAATCAAAACATGAGTGTTGCACATCTTAACAAACTTTAGCTTACAAAAGTTCATAACTTTCATGTAATAAATATTAAAAATACCCCCATTCACACTGAGGCAATATTCTAGTCGGTCGTAATAAGAATTGACACCATTTGTGATGTGTTTTGGAGGTATCTTCTGTGTTGCAATACTATTTATAATGTTGCATTTTAAAATGGACAAATATTACATTGCTGTCATTTTTTGACAATAGTGAGTAACCATGGAAGTGATTGACCATATGTTGCATTTTAAAATAAATTCTCTGTATATTGTCAGGTAAATCGTTAACATTTGTTAATTTTTTGTTTCAATTCCATGGCTACCACTATTTTTAGGGTAGTTTTCGAAATTTTCATACCTACATAATTTCTGTCTTTACTAAGCATGTAAAATTAATTTTGCTTATTGATTTTAATGCAGAATTTTATGCTCTACAACTTTTTACCTAAAATAATTAGGGAAGCCTGAAATTACGAAAGTCTGATTTATATGTTAAAGTCATATGCTTGGCTGTGCCGGTCACCACCCTGTACATGAATACATTTTTTATCTGTGGCAAGAATCCAAAATTCCTGAATAATAAAAAGGCATCAGTGTGACTTTACGATTGTCGCCGTCTAATAAATATGGACTGATACTCATTTACTCTTCTCCCCACCCTGTCCCTTGCATTGCGGCGTTGCCGCTTCTTCGTAACTTAGCATTTTCAACATGACCAATGGAATTGGCAACAGTGTAGAAATCTCCAGTCCATATTTATTTGACGGCAAGTATAACTACCTTAGGAGGCATTTCCATTTTGAATGTATGCATTTATATTCTATATAAATTGTCTACCGCAATTTGGACAACTCGGGCAAACTTGAAAGTCATTTCCGATTTTTAATAACATCATAGCTTTTAGAGCCCATGCCGTAACATTTTATAAACGCCCTCAGCGGAATAGATACATTGTCTTCACCGAAATCTTCTAATATAAGTGGATTGGCACACCCAGAAATGGGTAACACGAGGGTGGATTGAAAAGTATGCGGTCTAATACAGAGAAGGTAGCATTAAGACGTAAAAATATTTTTTGTCCTCCTGAAGTGTAATGGGAACTTTACAATTGTATACACAGCAAGTGTAACCTACATTTTACGCTTACTGTGTTGTAACTTGTCTAACTATGCGGTAAAATAATCAAAATACACTGGAAGTTTATGGGCATTTAGAAAAGAAATCATCTTTACTGTAATAAAGTTCATGTAAAAAAGTACTACCTACATAAGTTATTTTTTTACTTTAACATTTCTTATATTTATAATTAATTTATATAAACCAAAATCACGGCAGCGACATCCATCATTGTAAAAATCCGCCGTTACCGACATAGTCACCGATCGATATACCTGTCAAATACGCGAGGCGAACATTGCTGAAATGTCAAATATCGACACCTACCTATTATTTGTTACGAAGCAAACATGAGCAAATAAATATTCAGTCATAAACAACGTCTATTATTACAAATAAATTTTCGCTAGAAGAAGTACTCTAATGAATGAAATTTGGAAATTGACTTAACCCCAGTATTTTAAACTAGCCCTTTTCAGAAGTACAACCTATCTCACTATAAAAAGTGATTTTCATTATCGTCAGCCAAAAAGTTTGATACAATTCTCGTGCGTGAAGTATTTTACAGCGCTCCAGCTAATAAGGCACTCGCCTTAAGGGCTCGTGCCTTAAACAAAGCTGTCGCGCTGTAAAATACAACTTACACGCACTCGAATGCAAATAACTATTTTGTAAGTTTATGTGACCCTTCATCAGTGTCTCCACGAATTTTTACGTTAATTCGCTAATTTGCAACTTAATTGGAATTTTTGTGTGCATTGATTTTTTTGGAAAGTAGTAAACCCCTATGCTTCCACTGTTTCGACTAGCGATTTTATAATGTCTCATAGTGATGAATCCATGTTTCATCGGTCGTAACAAATCTTTCCAAAAACATATCAGGATCAGCTTCATAAAGGAGCAGCAAGTCGGTCGACGTCTGAAAACAATCAAGTTGCTAATCAACCCTCTGACTAGCAGAAATTTTTGTCATTCCTAACTCATCGCTCAGAATGTTTCGAACCGGTTTGTAGGAGTTGCCCACAGTCTTTCTATCATTTCTTGAACTTTGATTCGTCGATTTGCCATGACCAATCGTGATTCAAATTGATGTTTTGTTCCCTGCAACAGTTGCTGGATTTCCACTGCGAGGATCATCTTCAATGCTCTCCTTCCCTCCTTTAAGGTGCTTACTTTTAGGAATGTACTGGAAGGATTAATAATTGAGTTGTGGCAAGGTTACAATGATATATTGTGTCACCTTCAACATGTACACGTAAATACTACAAATACTAGGCATAAATTACTTAATCAATTTAATCTTTACTACAAAATGGCAATAACTGTAGACAGAAAATCAGATATAATTTTATAGTGGTGTAATCATCAAAAAGCATTTCTTGCTACAATATAGATATACAGCAAAATTTTTGAAAGAAGTCCGATCAAGGCCATCTACGAATTGCATCTATGAATTAAGATTTTATGCTGTCAAATTTAGTAGTGTCGTTTACATAGTCTTTATGAGGTACACAAGATATTATGTACCCTCATAAAAATTAAGTAAAAGACACTACTAAATTTGACAGTACAAAAATCTTAATTCATAGATACAATTCGTAGATGGATTGTAGATGGCCTTGATCGGACTTCTTTCAAGAATTTTACTGTTGGTAGTTTTTATAAGTTACGTATAGCCCAGGCCAAATAGTGTTTGTACATTCTGAATACTTACTTGCCAAACTTTCAGGAGTAAATTTTCTGTCAAGAAATCTAAAACGATGTTTAAATTTCGATACATTAATCTTATCATATTTCAGTCTTTCACTCGTTCATAAGCTATGGAAATGTTTTAGGTGGCAATTCACCTCACGCTATCGGGATCTTCAAATTACAAAAACAGGCAGAATAATCTTAGATGTTGGATCAAGTGCGCATTGCCAACCTCTTTTCGAAAATTGAAAATTATGCCGTTTCCATGTTTATTTATCTACCATACTTTATTAGAAATTCACAATAACACAAATAATTTTACTTTGATATCAATATGATAAGAACTTCCAATTTAATTATTGTACCTAGATTAGCCAGGTATCAGCAAAATTCCTTAAATTTAAATATATACAATGCTCTACCAGTTTCCGTGAAAAAATTATCATATAATTTATTTAAAGAGAAAATAAAAAGATATCTTCTTGAACATTGTTTTTATACGGGTGAAGGTTATTTGATCAACATTGTTGAATCAGGCATTGTTTAAAATTTTGTTTAAAATTGTTTAAAATATTTTTATACCAAATCGTATTTTTTATATTGTTCTTCTGACTTGCCATAACTAAATTATTTTGTAAAATGGTATGATATGATATTCAAAATGATTACTTTCAGAATGTAATGTCTCTGTTGGAAATAGGACTAGACTAATATCAAAATGCAGAAAAGCTGCTCTCTATTCATGTTAATTAAAAAAAAAACATTATGATTATTTATATAATCTTATAGGTCTCTTTTAGAAAAAAAAACAACTTTTTTCTCTTTAACACTAAATTGTTATTTTTTTTTTACTTTCTGAACAAATTTGGACGAATCTCTTAAACTCTAAAATTGTTAGTTTTTACCTTCCGTCACTTTTAGATAAGGAAGGTATTGTCTTTGGTCAAAAAATTCGGTGGTGAGTTTTTAATGAATAAGTACCTTTTGGGTCCCTACAATACGAATGTACTATTTTTAAGATGATGTCTGTATGTGTGTATGTGTGTACGTGTGTGTATGTGTGTCCGTGTGTGTGTGTGTGTGCGTGTATGTGTGTCCGTGTGTGACAATTTTTTTTCCGATGATAACTCCAATACTACAATTCTAAAAATTATAATTCTTTCGTATTCCTCTTCTGTACATCCATATGAAGAGTTGATTAGATTTTGGTTATAATTGATCCACCGGAAGTACCCTTATTTGAAGTTTTTAACAGTTTTTCTTAAAAAAAAACGCAGTTAAATATTATTTTTTTACATTTTGTTATTATATATATTAAAGAAAATACTCTTCTCTATACGGTTTGATTATACATTTTCCTTCATATTCAATAGATGTAGAGTTAAAGCATTATAAAGAAATGAATTTTCAAAAATTAGTCAGCTTTGCTATTTATCAGGGAAACAGCTGACACATTCAAAAAATTCTAATTGACAGATGTCTGTTGCAAGTGCAAAACCAAATATGGAAAGTATAGGATCAGTATTGGTATGTCATAGTGTTCCTAGCAAGTGACATGCAGTGAAAGACCAAAGAGAAGATGGAAGGACTGTATCGCAGAAGACTTGAGAAAGGAAGGACTGTGTGAAAACGATGCTTTGGACAGGAATGAGTGGACGAGAAGAGGAAACAGCGACCCATAATACAATAGGGGAAAGCTGAAGCAGAAAGAAGAACGTGTCAAGTGTATTTTACTTAGTGTATGTTTATGGTATAATTTTATTGGATTTATAGAACTTTTTCAAATGAACTTTTGGTATGGAAATTGTAAAAAATAGTATGTGTTCGCGTTCGATTTTACATGATATTATGTAGAAACTGTTCCAAGGTCCTTTTGGTATAGGATTTGTACAAAATACATCGAACTGACGGAAGGTCTTGTGCTGGCTACAACAGATTTTTTTTAAAAAAGGTCCTGTATTATCACTATGGTTTATTTCTCAATTGTTGGATATAAAAATATTTCAGAAATTATATAGAAAGCGTTTTAGACCTACATCACTGGCACTGAAAGTTGTCGCGGAGAGCGCAGTGCAGGGATTACTTTTTGTAGTTTTTCTGCAATAAATAGTTTCTTAAGTTTGGCTATGAAGAGAAAATATTCGAAATTGAAATATTTGAATGTTCGTAAGTACGTTTACTTGTAAAACTATTTTAAATGAACATTCATTACGATTTAGAATAATGAAGGCAATTACCCATCCCGTGTAGTTGTAGAAAGTATGCCACTTTCAAAAATTCCGCCCTCTCCTTTGCCTTTAAGTTTTCATTTGAGGGAGGCCCTTGTATGTGTTGTATATGTATATAGGCCATACCCATACCCACACATAAACACAACATATAGAAACTCCAGAATCCAATGTTCTGACGTCACCGTGCCTGGGCCGTTCCCATGGCAACCGTCTAGGGATGCTGAGTACTGCCCTCTCTCTTTCCCAAATGCAATCATACAGTGGTGTGGTCTCTGTCTTTCCTGTAATTTATTTTTCGCTTCCATCTCTGTCTATAGAAAGGCGGGGAGATTTATTTGTCTTTGTTGGGTCTCTTTTGCAATTTATAATTTATGTTACGTGAGGAGGCGTCTTACTCTAAAAGAGAACCTCTCTTTCTAGCTAGTGAAGTGGGTATTACTTTTTTAATTAAACGAGAACTGTGTTTTGGGAGAAACCTTTATTATTTTGTAATTTTGGTGAATTTTTTAAAGTTTCCCTAATTGTAAAAGGTTTTGATAAATGAACTATTTGAAGTATAAATACGTTTGAAAATGGATTATTTTTGCGATTGATTTTAATGTGACCCGAATGCAGCATACTCATGCTCGAATGTAATGTAGTTTTTAGATGCGCATATGTAACTCTGTTTGTCTGAACTAAATTCAAATTGAAATCAGCTTTTATCTTTTTGTTAACCGATGTTCAAATTCTATTCATATGAATAAAACAATTTTCAGAAGTAATATCACAAGACCTGATTTTATCGTTAATTTTTTTTTTGCTTAGCAACAAACACGAAAGCAAACTGCATGGTAAATATCAACTCCGAAGGAGGACGGGTTTCACCTGATGTCACTTTGCTTGAGTGATTTTGACCATAAGCAAAAAAATGAGTGCTTAAAAATAAAAGTTTATCTGAGAAAAATCAGATAGATCGTGTGAAATTTGGTGAGATAAATTCCAAAGACAAATATTAATTGTCACACTGACAGATATAAACAATAACAACTGTTTATTTACTTGGTAGCGGAATTTTATCGGGGTAACGGAATTTTATCAGAAGTAACATCACAAGACCTCTTGATTTTATCGATAAATTTTTATTTTGCTCGATTTTTTTTTGCTTAGCAACAAACACGAAAGCAAACTGCATGGTAAATCCCGACTCCGAAGGAGAATGAGTTTTATCTAATGACAGTTTGCTTGAGTGATTTTGCTTAAAAGTAAAAGAAAATGAGTGCTTAAAAATAAAAGTTTATCTGAGAAAATCTGAGAGGTCGTGTGGTATTTGGTGAGATAAATTCCAAAGACAACGCAAAATGAAACTTGATACATTAATTGTCACACTGACAGTTATAAACAATAACAACTGTTCATTTACTTGGTAGCGGAAAATTATCGGGGTAACGGGGTTTTATCAGTATAATACTGTTCCCATTGGTTGAATTTTCAAGTGCATCATGATTGGTTAAAAACTAGTCGTTGGAATTTATCAGTGTAATACTGTTCCCAGGAAATCTATTACAATATTATTATAATTTGTTAAATTTATATAGGAACTTAAATTTTTTTAAAATTCATTTAATACAATCCTGTAACTCGTATACATTTACATTCTGGCATTACCAGGTGCTCAGTTCAGTAATGAGCGATTATTGTTAAAACAAACAACATCTTGGATAAGAATTTTACTGTGCAACTACGGTCCTGTGGAACCCCAATAAAACTTTTGCCTATTTAAATAGTTTCAAACAATTTTCAACTTTCATAGACATATAATGAATGTACACTGAAAAGAAATTATATTTTGAGTGAAACGCCAAAATTTTCACAGTAGCAACGATTAGTATTAATACGGACGACTTAAAAGTCATTTGTTCAAATGATTTCTGAACGAGCTATAATAATATCATTTCATTTCCGCTCATTTTCTTATACCTTTCCAGAAACTGCAAAACTCTTTCAATTTGATGCAAATGAGATAAGTATACAGATAAATGTTACAGAAACTTGGAGCAAAAAAATGTAATCGCTCATCTTTTGTTTCATAGCTAAGTAGATAACTCTCGCATATTCGGACACATACACCATTTAATTATTATATTTTCAATGTCAAAATTTGCGAATGTCCATTAGAACAGTGTATCTTTCGCCCATCATCAATCAAGCATGCGTAAACAAAACAACCCCTTTTTGCATCCTTAAAAAATTAGTCTCTCTAACACCCTCCACAAAAATTTAATAATTACATCCTCTGATTCATCCCTACCCTATTGATTCTCATTTCCCCCCGTCACGTACGCCACTGGGTCCTTTCAGACGCAGCCCCGCGAGATAATGTTAATAATGTGCGAGCGTCTGCCCCTGGTCGCCGGACGCTAATGCTCTCGGCGATTGTTTGATGTTTTGAGAGGAGAGACCGACCCCTCCATAGACGAGCCGACCCTGAAGGGTTAGATGGGTAATTGTTTTATGGACGAGCATCATGTAATTGCGAAAGATTTAGATACAGAAAATGGGGAATTATTTATCAAAGAGATAATATAGAGCTGACCAGATAACTATATTATTTAATATAATTCCTTTCTTTATTAACTTTTGGTCTTTCATGAATGACAGAAATTATTTTTTTTTAAATTTAAACCAAACTAAGGTAAGCAGTGGAAAACAAAAACCGAACTATCATTTTAATTAAACAATTATTTGTCTTTTAAAGGCTCTCCCACACTAACGCGAAATATTCGCGAATTATTTACTTACACTGCATGCATGATTCTTGTCGCCGTCGCTGGTTATTCGCCCGTGATTTCAATATAACATTTACAGAAAAAAAAAATCAGTTGTGGCCAGCACAAGACCTCTTGCCATTTCCATATTAGGCTATATAAGTATTGTATTGCACTTCGCTTTCGAACCGTCGTTTTATAACAAAATATTACAGAACTTTACCCAAATATTATTTTTTATTGTATTTAACATGTCTTCTGCACACATATAATTCTAATTATATCTATTTTTCATTGTATGAGGAAGTTTGTAAATGTCAGAGATTCTTCCAATTCATTAACCAGATTGGCGGTATTTCTGATGGATATATGCATTTTACAACAATTTTACCTATAATTTCAAATATTTAATTAATAAAACAATAAGAAAGATTAAATATACTTAAATGGCACAAAATTGACCCCTGTGGTGCACTCTCCACACCAGCTATGAGTGCCCGTGAGGTGACGCCTGGTAAGCGCCCACACGGTAAAATATATCGTCATCATTACCGATGTCTACATGTGTTGTAGATACTGGCACACCCAGAAATGGGTAATATGCCGTGATGATATATTTATTTTATTTTATTTAAATATACTTCCCAGAAAAAGGTATCAGAATGTCACTAAAACTGTTGATTTTTGACATTGACATGTGTCATTTACAAACTATGTTATAAACATTGGAATTTGTCAACTGGTTTCCTTAGTGTCTTAGCCTTTGCGATTAGATTACTCTATAAATTCTCTAAATCTATACAAGATATAATAAAAATTTTAAGTGTATTATGGAGAATTTTATGTTCTTTAATATTTAATAAAAAAAACTCCCAAAAAATTATATTTAGAAATTTTTTTCTAAGAAACTACTACTTCCGGTTGTTTAATTGTTACCAAAACCTTTTCAGCTCTTCCCAGGAATATCAGATTAAGGAAACTGCAATTAAATATTTTTTAAGTCTTATAGTTTTTGAGGAACCGTCCCTCCAACATCCATACATACACACACACATACACACATCCACACATACACACACAGACATCATTTTAAAAATGGTATAATCGGATTCTAGGGACTTTAAATCGTGCTTATTCTCTTAGCGAGAGGTAAAAAAAAGGAAATGGTAATAAAATAGTCAATGTGTGTCTATTTTTGTAATGTAAATATAAAACTGTTGTTTTGGTGGCATCAGTGTATGAAATTCTCCGAAATTCTTGTTTTTTGATTTACGAATGAATCCACTTGCTTTTGTTTCTTCTGATAAATTATTTAATAGGTATATGATATAAACAACTATACAAATAGAAACCTGGTATTATGTTCATCGTCGACAGTTTAATGCAAAAAGCAATCAGTGAAAGCGCCTCTTCATCATCTAATGTGGGGTACATTGTCGCAAATCCTACTACAGAACTGACCCTTTGGTGTGGTTGGAGATACACATGTGAATTTCGTTACCGCTATGAAAGTGAAATTGTCGTCATTGCCAGGGCAGCGAATCTTTCGCGTTGACCTAACCTTTAAATCGGTGTGAACGAAAATATTGAAGTAGTCACAGAGCATTTTCTTTGATTTTAGAGAAAAAATATGAACAAGTTTCTTATCAGTCTTCTAAATGTTCGAGATTCTTCCAATTCATTGGCGAGATAGGCTGTATTTCTGAAGGGTACATGATGAAATATATGTGTAGCAAGCGCGAGTTTAGTTGACACCGATACTGTACATACTTTGGCTTATAAATGAATCCCCTTTCTTTTTGTACTAATTTTAGATATTTTCCTCGTTATAACAATATAGTTATAGTTATGAAATATACCAAATATCATGCGAGTGTAAATTGACGCACGACGCGTAGCGGAGTGCAAGCCAATACACACGAGCTAAGATATTTGTATTTCATACAAGTTATGAACATTATTTTTTAGACGAGCTTAAATAAATTTTACTTTTTCGACAAAACTGAAATTTAGGTTCAAACGTACTGACAGCCGACAAATGAATAATGTATACATATCGCTAGAAAATAATGATATAGTAACCTAGCAACCGTGTCAACTATTACGATATAAAATATATCGTAACACTAATGTGATAAGTTCAACTTTCAGTGTTAGGATACTACGTTGATATGTCATACTTATCACAATGGTCGTCTAAAAACATATTATAATTACTATTAAGTCTCGACTTGTCCAAGTACGAATTTTAGATTTTCCACATTCAAGGACAGTGTCAACTTAACGTGTGGCAGCTATATGTACAATTATAAATATTTAATTAATGATGAAATAAGAAATATTAAATGTACTTCCCCGATAAAGCCTTCAGTAATGTTTCCGGATTTTTGACACTGACATTTATGTCAATTACAAACATTTTAATTTTTCAACTGGTTTCCATGAGCTGTTTGATCCATTATAGAATAGATTATTTTATATATTTATAATTCTCTATCTCTAAATCTATAGAAGATATAATAAAAATGTTCAATGTATTGGATAGAGAATTTTATATTCATTGATATTTGTAATTATATAAATTCCAAAAAGAAATATTTAGATTTCTTTAAGAAACTGCTACTTCCGGTTGTCCAGTTGTTACCGAAACCTTTTCAGCTCTTCCCATTAATGTCAGATTAAGTAATACGTAGTTAAATTGGTCTTTAGTCTTATAGAATTTGAGAAACTGTCCCTCCGTATCCAGACATAGACATACACCAACACACACACACACACACACACACACACACACACACACACACACACACACAGCCAGACGTCATTGTAAAAGTTAAAATCGGTTTCTAGTGACCTTAAAACGTACTTATTCACTAAAATCTGGATATGCGATTTTCTGACATGAATCCAATACCTCTCTTAGCGAGAGGTAAAAACATATGTAATAGAACACTCTCCAGTTTTGGCAATGTCCGACTTTTGGATATTATTTATAATTTGATAGCTTTGACAATTTTTAAATCAGTATGAAATAAAATTATTTTGTCAGTTTTTAAGTCCCTCCAGTTATTAGTTTGACAGTTGTGGCAGTTTTTAAATCACCGGAAATTAATTTGACATCGTAAACAGTTTTTAAGTATCTCAAAAATTAGTTTATAAACATTCCAAAAGGAGGCTTACAAAAAGTGGAAGGAAAAAATGGTGAAGTATATTATTGTTGAAGGTAATTATTTTGAAACTTTGAACATATTTAAAATAAAATTCTAGAAAATATAAACTATACATATACAGTTACGTGCAAAAGTTTTGAGCCACACATATTTTATATCTTTTAAAATATTTATTTTTGTAATACATTTATATCACAACTGTTACGAATGTTAATACATTTAATTATTAGAGTTAACATGTTTTAAAATATTCCGCGAGGTAGCTGGCTTGCTGAATATAAGTAGCCAAAATTATTAGCTGCCAAGTCAAGATGGATAGATCCCGTAAACCAACAAAACGAACACGTAAAATAATTGAACTAAAATCTACAGCAGATCCAAGAAAACTACTGTAGATATTTTGAAAGATGTTCATATAGAAAACCTTGCCAATGTCAGCTGAAGTACTGTGTCTCGAAGTCTTCAAAACAAAGAACATATTGGACATGTCATTTTTAAAAAAACTTTTAGTTAGTAGAAGAAATAAAAAGGCGAGACTAAATGTTGCAAAACATATCAACATTGGAATGAAGTCGACTAGTGAAAAGTGTTATTTTTGGATGAATCAAAATTAGATTTTCGGTGACCAACAAGTGCAAGATACAATTCTAGATACCAAATCCCAACAGTTAGGCATGGCAGAGGAAATGTGATTTTATGTTGTGCATGTTCTCATGACAGTGTAGGTCCATTAATCTAGATTAAAAGTATCATGAATGCTCTAATGTATAGAGATATTTTAATAAAGCATACGCTAACTTATGCAAGAAAAAATATGTCACAGGGATGGGTTTTTCAATGAGACAACAATCCTAAACATAGTTCAAAACTAGAAAAGGAGTTTTTATGTCAAAAAAGTCCAAATTTTTGACTGGTCATGCCAATGAACAGATTTAAATTCAACAGAGAATTTACGGCGAAAGTTAAAAATGGGCATGGGTAAAAGAAAAATACTCCAACATGGGTGAATTATGGAACCATTTGGAAAATAAAAATTTACCATACGACTTTATTACAAATTTAATCAAATCAATGCCTCGACGATGTGCTTCAAGAGGAATGCCGTCGAAATATAAAGTGTAGAATACAAAATCGCAAGTCCAAAAAAATTGTACCAATTTTTTTTACCTCTCGCTAAGAGAGGTATTGGATTCATGCTAAAATTCGCATATCCAGATTTCAGTGAATAAGCACAATTTAAGGTCCCTAGAATCCGATTATAAAATTTTTAAAATGATGTCTGTGTGTGTGTATGTGTGTATGTGTGTATGTCTGGATGTTGTATACACGATTCCTCAAAAACCATAAGACTTAAGAATTGTTTAACTATATGGATTCTTCAATCTGACATTTCTGGGAAGAGCTGAAAAGGTTTTGGTAACAATTGAACAACCGGAAGTAGTAGTTTCTGAGAAAAATTCTTCTAAATATAATTTTTTGGAATTGTTTGTTATTAAATATTGAAGAACATAAAATTCTCCATCTAATACACTTAAAAATTTGATTATATCTTGTATAGATTTAGAGATAGACACTATAATTTATAGAGTAATCTAATCGCAGAGGCTAAGGCACTAAGGAAACCAGTTGACAAATTCCAATGTTTATAACATAGTTTGTAAATGACACATGTTAGTGTCAAAAATCAACAGCTTTAGTGACATTCTGGTAGCTTTTTCTGGGAAATATATTTAACCTTTCTTATTGTTTTATTAATTAAATATTTGAAATTATAGGTAAAATTGTGGTAAAATGCATATATCCATCAGAAATACCGCCAATCTGGTTAATGAATTGGAAGAATATCTGACATTTTAAATACAATAAAAAACAATATTTGGGTAAAGTTCTGTAATATTTTGTTATAAAACGACAGTTCGAAAGCGAAATGCAATACAATACTTATAGCCTAATATGGAAATGGCGAGAGGTCTTGTGCTGGTCACAACAGGTTTTTTTACTACTTTGAAAGTATGTATGTTTCTAGCGCAATACTTTTGAGCATCACAAATTATTTTAGTTTTTTGTTCATAATTTGAAAATATTTTATGCACAAATACATATGTTTATTAATATAACTGTTTCATTTCTTTAACACCTTTACAATATATGATATAGTGTAAAAAATTGTGTGGTTAAAACTTTTACGGCACAGAACGTAAATCCGCCTCTTTTTATAATAAATACTATAAATAAATAAAATGTAGTAATTATTACACTAAGGCCTAGTATTTTCATTTCTGGTTAAACCGTCTGTTAACTCTCAGTTATAAGAAAAATATTGCATCAATATTATAGTATGCTGGAAAATTTACACATGTGTCAATTTTCGATGCTATATTACCTCCTATCCTATCCTATCCTATCCAGATTTTATTGAATAAGCACGATTTAAGGTCCCTAGAATCCGATTATAACATTTTTAAAATGATGACTGTGTGTTTGTGTGTGTGTGTGTGTGTGTGTGTGTGTGTATGTGTGTATGTGTGTATGTGTGAGTGTGTGTGTGTGTGTGTGTGTGTATGTATGTATGTCTGGATGTTGTACACACGATTCCTCAAAAACTATAAGACTTAAAAAATATTTAACTGCAGTTTCCTCAATCTGACATTCCTGGGAAGAGCTGAAAAAGTTTTGGTAACAATTGAACAACCGGAAGTAGTAGTTTCTTAGAAAAATTCTTCTAAATATATTTTTTTGGGAGTTTTTTTTTTATTAAATATTGAAGAACCTAAAATTCTCCCTCTAATACACTTAAAAAATTTATTATATATTGTA
This sequence comes from Ophonus ardosiacus, assembly GCA_943142095.1. NCBI lineage: Eukaryota > Metazoa > Arthropoda > Insecta > Coleoptera > Carabidae > Ophonus > Ophonus ardosiacus. The sequence goes on from OW964830.1 coordinate 38,781,275, forward strand.
TAGATTTAGAGATAAAGACACTATAATTTATAGATTAAACTAATCGCAGAGGCTAAGGCACTAAGGAAACCAGTTGACAAATTCCAATGTTTATAACATAGTTTGTAAATGACACATGTCATTGTCAAATATCAACAGTTTTAGTGTCATTCTGATAGCTTTTTCTGGGAAGTATAAGTATTTAATTTTTCTTATTGTTTTATTAATTAAATATTTGAAATTATAGGTAAAATTGTGGTAAAATGCACATATCCATCAGAAATACCGCCAATCTGGTTAATGAATTGGAAGAATCTCTGACATTTAGAAACTTCCTCATACAATGAAAAATAGATATAATTAGAATTATATGTGTGCAGAAGACATGTTAAATACAATAAAAAACAATATTTGGGTAAAGTTCTGTAATATTTTGTAATAAAATGACGGTTCGAAAACGAGGTGCAATACAATACTTATATAGCCTAATATGGAAATAGCGAGAGGTCTTGTGCTGGCCACAACAGATTTTTTTACTTATAACTGCCAATTAAGTCAACAGACAGTTCATCCAGAGATGAAAATACCGGGCCTTGCGAGTAGTATAATTTTTTATCCTCTGCCTATTTCTGGGTATGAAAGAATGAATAATCTCACTTGAAAAGTGTCCCTATTATATGAAATGATGTGGGTAAGTAAGTAAAATGATGTCTGTCAACAACGACAAAACATTTGACTGTCACATATAACGCGCAAAACATATGAAGGTGGAGCGAGACAGTCGCGTTCAGACAAATGACGGTTTGAATTAAATGACAAGGAAACAAATTTCTAAGCCAAAAAACTGAGTTAGACAAACGATGCAGATCTTTCACTGCAAATGGGAAACCCGGTTAATGGTTGGTGCATCAAAAGCTCTAGGATTCCTCTTGTACAAGGACTGCAACTGTTTTTAACCCCACAGCAAAAATAAGGATGAATTAGTCTTTATTTTGGGTGAAGCACTCTAAGATATAATAAATTATTGGACAGAAAAGGATAGTATTTTTTTTAATGAAGCAAAAAAGTAGCAGATTTACTGTCGCTGCAATGTGTCATAAACGAGAAAAAACAGAATCTTTGTATGATTTAATCTAAGTAGGCAGCGTATCTGCATTTTGCCGTATTGTACACATTTTTTGGGGCGATTGTTTAGAATTGATATTAATTTAATGATTATTTTTAATACTTTAAATGTTATTTGCATCGTTGCTGTCAATGAGGTTGCTATACAGGGTGATTCTTGACCTATACGCATAAATATGAGGAATGATAGTTTGTGATAGGTAATAAAAGATAATGAAAAAAATTGTACTAAAAATTGTTTATTTACGGAGATAATGATAAAGTTTGAAACTATTTTAGAAGTAGCTAGGGTGCTTTGCATTAGTGTCATAGCAATTGTTTTCAATCGTGTCTGTCATTATTTCGTAATCTTTCGCGTATTTGAGTTTTTATTATGGCGCATCATTTCACGAATGCAGAATTTATGGATATGATATTAGCATACGGAGAAGCAGAACAAAATTCAGTAGCTGCAGCTCGCCTTTATGCACAAAGGTTTCCCCAAAGACATCATCCGTGCATGTGGTACATCATGGATTCGTCGCGCGCAAATGTGCATCGAAAATGAACGGAATAACTTCGAACAATTGCTATGATACTAATGCACAACACCCTAGTTAATTTTTATTAGTTTATTGCTACTAAAATAATATCAAACTTTATTCGTTATCTCCGTAAATAAACAACTTTTACTAATTTTTTTTTTCATTATCTGTCATTACCTATCACAAACTATCATTCCTCACATTTATGCGTATAGGTCAAGAATCACTTTTTTTCAAGGCAGCGAAATCATACTTTTAATGTCAATGTCAATCTCAGAGAACAATTTGCTTACTCTCAAAATATTTTATAACCTAAAAGTAAAAATGAAATAACTAATTTCTTGAGCAAGAAAATGAGCGATAGCGACAGCGGTTTTCTAATACTCATACTCCGCCTAAAATTTATTACAAGTATTACAACACTAAATTTATTTGCTATTCAAAGAAACGAGAGACTATGTAGACTATATCAACTGTAAAGTAGTTGCAGCCGTAAAGTAAACGCGGCCGTAAAGTTGACTTTGACAGAATGTTAAAAAGTAATACTGTACGCTTACAACAACTATTTACAAGTATATAACAGTAATTAACAGTAAAAATAGATCTAGGCCCAGTATTTTCATCTCCGGTTAAACAGACTGTTAATTTAACAAACGAAGCATCGGTATTAGAACCTAAATTGCAAAAATTACACATGTCTATTTTTCGATGACACAATGTTCTTATAACTGACAGTTAACTTAACCAGAGATGAAAATGTTGGGTCTTAGTCGATATGCGTTATTTAATAAAATGAGTCTCGGGGTCGGATTAACTGTCAAAGTCCACCTTTCGTCTTGATACTTGGTTTGTCAATTAAACTAACGTTCATTTTTTGAAATAATAGCACACTAATTTTATGTTACCACGATTTTAAATTACGCTTACTAAGGGCCGGTATTATAAACGTCCAGTTAAATTTAGTTCCAAAGTAAATTTAATAAAGTGAACGAATTCGAATCAATTTCTGTGTTCTTATGGCATTTAAAACATTGCTGTCAAAAATTCGAGTTGCATTTGTTCATTTAATTAAATTTACTATGGAACTAAATTTAACTGGACGTTTATAATACCGGCCCTTAGTCATTAAAATTTAAAAATTTTGGCATCAAAAACTCAAAATTTTATGTTCCAAAATTATATACAAAAAGCACCCCATAACATTTTACGGGTCACAAAAAAATTGTTCTCCATGTGAAATGTCTGTCACGGGTTCTCGAGAATACCCTGTATAATATAAGAGTTATATATACATGTACAGGTTCAAATACGAAAATAATAAAACCCTCATATTTCGATGATAAATTAGCAGTGAAAAATTAAAAAGAATAAAATTTGTGTAATAAATTTCTATTTCCGTTGGAATGAAAATGCTGTGTAACGTAATAAACAGTAATATGTCTGATTCAGTAATAACGTAGCCATAAAATACACATTGGCATTATACATCAGTTAGATTTTACTGTGGGAAGCCGGGACACACAGATACAAACGCAGATAGTCCTGCAGAGAACAGAACTTTTATTCCTGCTTTACTCACACATTTACAGCCCTATTTCATTCCTTTTTTCTTTAATTAATGGATGGAGATTTATTGTGAAAGCAAAATCGAAGCGAGGATGAAAATGATAATTAATATTGACAAAGTAAAAACATTAATGAATGTACTAAAATGCAAAACTTTTATCCTGTGACTGTAAAAATGTGCTATAGCCTCTGCTGCTTCTTCTACAGCAGCTACCAATTTGTGTAAACATAAAAGTATATTTCATTAGGAAAACCATTTGCGTATATTTATATTTGTTTTATTCATAATCATTATAGTAATATACCGATTCCTAACCCTAACCTTTTGGAGGTTGGAAAATACCTCATTCCTAACTTTAATGACAATCTCTTGGGTTGGATATAACAGATTTCACTTCCATCTCTTGGGATGGAAAAGTTTCTGTAAAGGTTGCCATAGATCCGTATAATTAAGTAGGCTTAACAAATTTGAAGAGAGCTGTCAAAAATATTAATAAAATTAAAGGTTATAACTCATTGATTTATTTTGAAAATTACTGATTTATAATGAGGATGATTATGAATAAAATAGTATACATAACCTCGGTGGGAGTTTCATCACAACTTCGCGTTTCATCTCACCTCGAGGCTTCGCCCTCGGCTGTAATGAAACATCTCCCACCTCGGATATAATATACTATATTCCTTGCATTTGTGAACAAAATTTTATTATTTGCACTAATGCAGTGGTGTAGTTGTACAGTCAGAAAAATTGACTCTGTCGGGTACAGCAATAAAACTATAAATATCGTAATAATGACGAAGTGTCATGTCGCTCACTATTATTTGCGCCGCTCTGTTGAAATCATGACTTACTCTCTATAGCAAAATAATCTTATGTTACGATATTTATAGTTTTATTACCCACCAGAGATCTGACTATAGCTACTTGAAATCTGTTATACCGGGTGGTTGCATGTATTTGTTATTGCAATTCATAAATTATATATTTTAAACTATGCGTCAGTATTTCTGTCTGCCACCAATACATTTTCGGTTAAATGGGCATACGCATATGAAGATGATGCTGCTCAACCATGTCCCAAATATGAACGTGTTAAATTAAAAAAATCTGTTGTGGCCAGCACAAGACCTCTCGCTATTTTCATATAAGGCTATATAAGTATTGTATTGTACTTCTCTATCGAACTGTCGATTTATAACAAAAAATTACAGAACTTTAACCAAATATTGTTTTTTATTATATTTAACATGTCTTCTACACACATATAATTCTAATTATATCTATTTTTCATTGTACGAGGAAGTTCCTATATGTCTTCCAATTCATTAACCAGATTGGCGGTATTTTTGATGGATATATACATTTTACCTATAATTTCAAATATTTCATTAATAAAATAATAAGAAAGATTAAATATACTTCCCAGAAAAAGCTATCAAAAAGCTACTAAAACTGTTGATTTTTAACACTGACATATGTCATTTTCAAACTATGTCATAAACATTTGAATTTGTCAAGTAGTTTCCTTATGCCCGGTTTCACCATTACCGAATAAATTTACAAATAGTTATCTGACGAATAAATTTTATTCATCTGTTAGTCAAAGTTTCGTTTCACCAACCAAAATCGTTGAATAGATAGTTATTCACGGAATATTATTTTTCTTTCCATTATTTTGCTTTGAGTATACAGCGTATACAGCTAACAAGTTCATCTCCCTGACAAAACTGTCATGTTCGCTGTCAACGAAACTAATTTTTTGATTTGTGTCATTGAAATCAAATGAAAATGAGTGAAAATATAAATAAGAAGAGGGAAAGAAAAGAAACAAAAAATTCCTTCATGAAGAAAAAAAAATGTTTAAAAATTTAGTGGAAGAATATTTGTATATTATAGAAAATAAGAAAACTTACGATGTGTTGTCACAAGAAAAAATTAAATGGAATATTTTTGCACAAAAAAATATCCTTCATAAAAGAACTGGCATATTTCTTTCATTTATTGGCTCCAGATGATGCTGAATCATATTTAGAATTTCTTAAACGCATTGTTTTGATAATCAGAATCGCATGCGAAAATCTACTTCGTCAAATTGATTATAAATTATGATCATGTGATTATAGGGATCATTCCTTTTTCGCCTGAAAAACAATTTTTTCATTAGAAGGTGTTAATAATGATGAAGATGAGATTCTAATATTGACGGAAATATAAATAACAACTAAAGATAACTTCATTTTTCATATTTATCTATTATCCGTTTTAGATTGGTACCTTTTGTAAATATTCTTCTGATCGCCACTGAACAATTATATTAAAACACGCACAATAAAAATGTCAAATGTCAAACTATTCGTTGAATAAGTATTTAACTGGGCAAAAATCTCCAGCTAATTTAACTGACGATTTATTCGTCAAATAACTGTTAACTGACGTTGGTGGAACAAAAATATGCTATTTTATTCGACGAATAGCTTAACTGATGAATAAACTATTTATTCGTCGATGGTGAAACCGGGCATTAGTGCTTTAGCCTCTGCGATTAGAATCTGCTATATATTATAGTGTCTTTATCTCTAAATCTATATAAGATTTAATAAGAAGAATTTTGTTTTTCAATATTTGTAATAACAAAAATTTCCAAAAAATTATATTTAGAAGAAATTTTCTAAGAAACTACTACTTCCGGTTGTTCAATTGTTACCAAAACCTTTTCAGCTCTTCCCAGGAATATCAGATTGAGGAAACTGCAGTTAAATATTTTTTAAGTCTTATAGTTTTTGAGGAATCGTGTCTACAACATCCAGACATACATACACACATACACACATACACACATCCACACACACAGACATCATTTTAAAAATGTTATAATCGGATTCTAGGAACCTTAAATCGTGCTTATTCAATAAAATCTGAACATGCGAATTTTGGCAAGAATCCAATACCTCTCTTAGCGAGAGGTAAAAATTGGTCCCAAATGATAAAAATCCAAAGTTTGGAGAAAATAAAATACTTAAATTAGCAAAAATATTGAAAGTTAACACGCATGATTCTAAAGTATATAGTCTGTTTGAAACTACAGTCAGAGTGTTTTAAAAACTTGGCGATGAAATAAACGCTTGTGAGTGACTGTTCCGCAGACAGTTTTACATTCAACGAAATTTCAATTTCAACCTTCGTTCAACCAGGTAAAACCATCTGCGGAATATTCACTCACAAGCGTTGATTTCAGAGCCAAGTTTTTAAAACATTGTCTATAATTTCAAAACAGACTATAGGTTTAATTGAATATAAACAATGCGCAGGAAGAAGTATTCCAGAAAGTAACAAGTAACGCTGATTGTGAATATGGCTTTAGTAAAATGAAAATTATTTGCTCGGATTTACGATCTGTACTGGCAATTTCGCATATTCAAATGACATTTATATCAACCATGCCCAACAGACCAACTATGTTTAATCATCAGCCATATGTGAAAACATGATTAAGAAAAGGACGGCGAATCTGATTAGCGAACTCGCGGGACGGAATGATCAAAAAGGAAAAGAAGCAGATAATTACGCTGCAGTGTGGACAATTTTATAATTCTGTAAATGATGTTAGACTTATAGTAGATTTTTTAAATTAACCCCCACCTCTTTTTACCTCCCGCTACCCTAGGTAAGGGAGGTATATGGATCGTGCTAAAAATCGCATATCGAGATTTTAGCGAATAAACATGTTTTGATGTCCCCAGAATCCGATTTTAAGATTTTTACAATGATGTCTGTGGGTATGTGTGTGTGTGTGTGTGTGTGTGTGTGTATCCTGTGGACACGATTACTCAAATACTACCAATCAGAAAATTTTGAAATTTTGTATACCCATTATACTAATGGGCGAAGAGCTCATTAGATTTTAGTGGATATCAGATAACCAAAAGTATCACTTATACAAGCTTTTAACAGTTTTTCTTGAAAAAATTTAATATAATTTTTCAGCAACTTTTACTAATAAAAATATAATATGGTACAATCTTGAATTCTACGATAACAGCATTTAGCAAATAACTCTAAATAACTTTAAATATGAATTTATAATATAATTTATTTTCACACATCATCTTGTATATGCGTCAAACAAAAACATAAAATTTTAATAACAATTTTGACATATTTAAACAAATGTCACTGTCAGGAAGCAATTACATTAAATTTAATAATGAAACCGTGTTAAGGAGAATGTAGTAATAATGTATTTGAATCTAATAAAATTAAGGTTTGTAAAAATAATATATTTTCAATCATACATAAATATTAGAAGTACTATTAGAGATGCACTCTGGCCGGCCCGGGCCGGGCTTTGAGGTTTGGAGCGAAATAAAAATTACCGGCCCGACTCGAAGATCGGCTCGACAAAAAAATTAGCTAGCCCGGCTCGAAAATTGACTCGAAATCGGGCCGGGCTTCGGACCGGACCGGGTCAAAGCTCGAAATTGGGTGCATCCGGCATTCCTAATGTTGAATTTTATGTAAAGGCGAAAAGTTTAACTTTTTTCGTGTCAAACTAATAAAAAACCTCTATATTCTTATAACTTTTAACATTAGTTAACATAAGTAGTTAAAAAAGAGACCCTTCTAGTGTAAGTTTGTTATAAAAATTACAGACCTACGAGTATTAACACTTTGTTTACCAAAGCCGTTCGAAAATTTAAACAACTTTTTCACAAATATATAATTTACATAAAGATTTTTTATCTAACTTTGTTTCTGCTCAAAAATAGAACAAGAAATCATTATGGTAGGAACAAAAATCACTTTTATTTAAGTATACAAGTAATAACAATAATAATAGCAACATCACAATATAATTATTAATGAATTTATTTAATGAATAACCTTGAATTCTTGAAGTAAAATAATACATTTTTATTCATTAATATGTGAAGTATGTTGTTATTAAATCATTTTGATCCTTTTTAACTTCATCCATTTTCATTAAAATATTAAGGAAACTGTGCATTTATTTATTTATTTATGAAAAAGATATCTTCGGCCCGGCTCGATGATCGACTCGAAATCGAGGCGGGCTTCTTGCCGGGCCGGGCCAAAGCTCGAAATCGAGTGCATCTCTAAGTACTATTGATTTGCTACATTGTGTTTCAGGGTACGGCTCTGAAAAGACTTTGTGTAAAGATGCGAGTACTATTTTGATTTTTGTTAAGTTTTTCTATTAGTTTTGTCAATATTTGTGAAATTTATTTTGTGTATGATATAAATAAATATATCATCACGGCATATCACCCATTTCTGAGTGTGCCAGTATCTACAACACATGTAGACATCGGTAATGATGACGATATATTTTACCAGGCGTCACCTCACGGGCACTCACAGCTGGTGCGGAGAGTGCACCACAGGGGTCACTTTTGTGCCATTTAAAATTGGAAATATTTGACGTCTGTCGGGATCGAACCCAGTTCCCCCAGGTTCGCGACCAGACACTTAGGGCCAGTTTTACAATCTCTGGTTAAAATTTTAACTTTCAGTTGAATAAACAAAATTGAAACGACATGAACTGTCAAATGACATATTGATCATTGCTTTCAATAATCTGATTCAATATTGTTTATTTAACTTGTAGTTAAAATTCTTACCGGAGATTGTAAAACTGGCCTTTAGGCACGCGGCCACGGGACCCCATGTGTATGATATATTTGTTGTAAAATAAAGATTGTTATGTGTGCATATAAAAATATTTGAACATAATGATTGCTTCATGCGTGGTTAAATATCCAGCGGGAGGTTATGGGCTGGCCACATCAGATTTTTTTCTTACAGCAAAGAAATGCACCAATAAGAAATTAACGGTACTTTCACCCTTGATTTCATCACAATTTTAACAAAAACAAATCAAAATTATCTTACTTTAATAATGAATAACGCTTGCTTAGTGGCACTCTGATATGTTCTATATTTTTCATAAAAATGTGATTGAATAAACTGTGAAATTAGATTCTGAATAGACAAGATATAGAAACGTTGTGGTATTTTCTTTCGCGGAAATAAATGTCCGCTTATTATTCTTGTCACCGACGGTCTGCTGAAATATCTCCGTTATTAGTTGATTTGAGCTTTGGGGTTTCGCTATCAATTCTCTTCTTGAACGAGCTTTTATGTCCATTATAGTGCCATTTTTCTCTTTAGATTCACTTAGCAATAAAGCTCTAAACACAACAAGTAGCTCTGCAACTGCAACATAGTAGCAGAAATACAAGTCAAGCGTTCGGGTTCCATTGCGGAATACAGATGTACAAGTATGTAGAGTGTATCTCCAGAGATCTATTTGTTCTCAACATGGCAAAACAGGAAACAGTTCAAGGGAAGATTTGAGCAATTTCCGGCGATCCTAACGCCGCAAGCGGTAAAACGCCCAACTGGGAATTCGCAATTGAATTCGGAAATATATTATGGAGAAAATTGCGAGTATTTTGGAAACTAATTAATGTTTTATTCTACGAAAACCAATTAATATGACGCAAGGGTTAGCGTCAGAGGTTCGCAAAGCAAAATATTAGCTCGAAGCTCAGATTAACAATTCTAAATTGAATATATTATTAATTTTAGAATGAATGGTAAACTCGCCAAGTTCCAATCTCTATCCATTTTTTGGTTATAACCCAGAAATGGGTGGTAAAACTAAGAGATATCGATCTGTGGTTTGAAAATTTTGAACCAGTGGATTCAGATGTATCCAAATACGATAATAAATGGAGAAAGCAGATTTTATTTTGAGATCTATAACAAAGATCGGATTTCGGATTTATAGTAGTAGAGACCCCGGAACGATGAGAAAGTAGAAACACCAATCCCGTAATGTAAGTTGTAGATATATCTTTGAATGAATTTATTTTCCACTGGGCATCTTCAACAGTTGTCCGAGACATACAGGGTGTTAATTAAAAAGCGGCTTATACGCGTTTAACATGGGAAATCTGTTTTTCCTTGCGCAAAACTTCCCATTTAATTTCAGGCAAAAATATTTCAAATAAATGTTGTAGATAATTAAATTCCACATCTAAATCTCTAATCAGATTTTGTAAAGAAATACATATAATTATATTCTACATCTAGGTCCATAAAAATATTTTGTTCTTATAATCTACATCTAAATCACTCACTGCACAGATTTTGCAGATTTGTTAATTCGTTCATAATACATGTGACCATCGGTCTTATTTAAAAATTAAACTATATATCACTTTGAATTCAAATGTTTTAAATCAGAAAAAACACTGCTCATTGGTGCATCATTATTATGTATAAGTATGTTAAATTTTTTATGACATTAATTCTAGAATTCGTACAATTTTTATATTGATACCATTTAATTTTTAATTTTACTTCGGAAAAAAGTAAGGCGACGTAAATAATATGGTAAATTTTATTTTAAACTTATGATCTTTATTTTTTCTAAATATGCATATTATAGTGCATACTAGCTGTAATTATTATTATTATTATTATTATTATTATTATTATTATTATTATTATTATTATTTGAACATAGGAAATATAATTAACGTATTAAGTTCAAAATGGGGTCCCGTGGCCGCGTGCCTGAGTGTCTGGTCGCAACCCCGGGGAAACCGGGTTCGATTCCGACAGACGCCAAATATTTCCAATTTTAAATGGCACAAAAGTGACCCCTGTGGTGCACTCTCCACACCAGCTATAAGTGCCCGTGAGGTGACGCCTGGTAAGCGCCCACACGGTAAAATATATCGTCATTATTACTGATGTCTACATATGTGTAGATAATGGCACACCCAGAAATGGGTAATATGCCGTGATGATATATTTATTTATTTATTTATAAGTTCAAAATAAAAATTACCATATTGTCGCGGATAATCCGTACTTTTCCCGAAGTAATGGACCTTAAAATTTATATGGTATTATAAATATAAAAATTGTATGCATCCTAGAATTAATGTCATAAAAAATTTAAAACACTTGGTATTAACTATGCGCAATGCTTTTGAATAAATAATAATGATGAACCAATGAGCAATGTTTTTTTCTGATTTAAAACATTTACATACAAAGGGGTCTATATTTAATTTTTTAAAGAAGTCCGAATAAGGTCATCTGTATCATGAACGAATTAACAAATTGGCATAAATTATTAAAAATTGTCGTTGTACTTCGGAAAAAATGTTAAATAATTTTCATTTTTTAAAATAGTTTTTTCCAGACAAGTTTTTTTGTTAAGATTGTTTATCTTTCCATGTGAATCGAAACAATCCTTTAATCATAACAATTAAATATTTTACAATCGGCAAATCAAAACTCGTAAATAGTATTTTTTTTTATTTCCATGGTATACTGAAAATTACTTAAAAATTGTTTAAATTATTTAGCATTTTTCAAGAGACATACAACCACTAGATATAGTTTTAAAATTTGAATAACTTTTGTCCATAGATTTTTGTTCTAAAATTAATAGGTAAAGAGATATTGCAAATTAAAAATTCTGACATTGTATTTCCTATGTTCAGAATAAAAAGTTGCAAACCGGTATAAATAACCTTTACATTCTGCATATAATAATAGAGTGTGAGTATAATGCATATAAAACAGGGTAGGTATAGCTCTCCCATATTCGTTCCAATTTGCATATCATCTTATTTAATGCTCATACATAACCTTTCTCTTGTGCATCATCTAGACGTTGTAACCCCTTTGTAAATATCCCAGTGCGCCGGCACTGGACGGGGAGTGCGGGTCCAGCTCAGGCTCCGGGAGTGGGGGCACGCTGCTGTGGTCTGGGCCAAGCATTTCCGGGCCACCGAAATGTATCGATCTCACTCCAATTCGGTTCGAACAGAACATTTCCAATGAGAATGAATACGAACACGAACGAACAGTGTGGTACATAGTACACCGAAACATCGATTCGGATTTTGTAAAGTGATTGGGATATTTTATAATACAAATAAATATAACGTCGGAACGTTACTCCTCTTACTCATTGGAAAGTAACTATAAACTATCAATACATTGATTGCTCATTGGTAATAAAATATGTTTCGTAAACAGAATAAAAAAATATCCAAGTTTTTTTTTTACTTTTTTCTATTTCGGTGTTCTTATAAGTATATAAAAAAAGTCACTGTTCACACGTCGTTAAGAAGATCTATAAGATCTATTTGATACGATGTACAGTGTGTCCAAAAGAAAACCTAATTTGGTGTAGTCTACGAACAAAGAAACGCAGTATTTAATTAAATGTCAATTTAATACGTCAAAAATGTTATCTAAGAAATCAAAGCTTTTTAAAATTTTATTTTAGAAATGAAAATAAATTAGGAAACGACGAATGGCAATTGGCAATATACTGTATATCCTTTTTTTATCGTTTCTCCATAAAATTACATTACATGAGATATTGTCAAAAATATTATCTAAGAAATCAAAGTTTTTCTTGAATCTTTATTTTGAAATGGAAATAAATTAGAAAACTGCGAATGGAAATATACTATATTAGCGTATACAATCAGACAAAAATCACAACACACAAAACAAACTGTCAAAATATGAAATTTAATTGTAAGCGGAAAGCGCTGCCAACATAACTGACAAAAAACACCAAGTCGCATTTTTAAAAATCTCATTGTAAAATTACATCATTAGAAAAAATAGCAGGTATGATACTTGTTTTTTACCTCTCGCATATCCAGATTTTAGTGGATAAGCACGTTTTAAGGTCCCTATAATCCGATTATAACATTTTTACGATGTCTGTGTGTGTGGATGTGTGGATGTTGGAACCACGGTTTCTCAAATACTATAAGTTTTAAAAAATATTTAACTGCAGTTTCCTCAATCTGACAATCCTGGGAAGAGCTGATTAGATTTTGGTAACAATTGGACAACCGGAATTAATAGTTTCTACATTCAAACAATTCTACATCTAATACATTTAAAAAATTTATTATATCTTGTATAGATTTAGAGATAAAGGCACTGTAAATATAGAATAATCTAATCGCAGAGGCCAAGGCACTAAGGAAACCAGTTGACAAATTCAAATGTTTATATCATAGTTTGTAAATGATAGATGTCAGTGTCAAAAATCAACAGTTTTAGTGACATTTTGAAAGCTTTATTAGGGAAGTACATTTAATCTTTCTTATTGTTTTATTAATTAAATATTTAAAATTGTAGGTAAAATGCATATATCCATAAGAAAGAAAGTTCTATAATTTTTTGTTATAAAACGACGGTTCGATAGCGAAGTGGAATACAATACTTGTAACATACTATTTTCAAACTAGCTCCCACACTATTTTCCATCCAAGTTTCATAATATTAGACCTGTGCATTGTGAGTACAGTGAACAGTATAGTAAAGAAAATACAGATATGTTAAAATATTTTGTGTAGTAATATAAAAAAGTACATATATGCCTGCGAAATCAATTATTTTCCCTCTTTACCTCTGCAAGAGTACTTTTCACCGAGGTATGTAGACTATTTTATTCACAATCGGAAATAAATAATGAGAAATTGCTACGTAAATAATAATAATAATAATAATAACAATAATAATAATAAATAATATAACTTATAAATAAACGATTGGTTTGAGGGGTCATTTGTCACATGAACTGTCAGTTTGCTTTCTAACCTTAAATTTTCATTTCTTCATATTTATCTACATTCTACTCATATTTATATTGGCTGCAAGAACTTCTTGACTGGAAAGGTGATGAAGGAAAGAAAAATTACTGGATTTCAGTCAGTATAAAATATATTTTCTGCCTCTACCGGTTTCGACACCTCATGTGTCTTCTTCAGGAGCTACAATAATATTACAGATTTTGAAAAAATATTTTTTAAAAAACAAACATGTGTAACTTACGTGAAAATTTGTAGATTGTAAAACATTGATACATATATAAGACAATAATAAATAGCATATAGAACATACAATGGTCGTCAAAATTTTAAAAAATAAATAAATACATTAAAAAACTCATGTAGTTGTCAATAAAATAAGATATAAAACTTGATTTAACAATGGCACCCATTTAACTGAAATTAAGTTATAACTTGTTCCGAAGGTCATTTCTCTTCTTAGTATTTTAATACAAAAAATTATAGTTTAAATTTACATATTATAAATTTAGTTTATATTTATTTTATGTTTGGTTCATATTATATTTTAAAATGTTCGTGTATATTTTACTTATATTTGTAATGTCAGTTTTTAAATTTATGTTGTTTTTGTCATTGTTTATATGTAACATTTCAAGAGTGAGGCGTTTGTGTAAATTTTGTTCCGTATCAATAACCTTGACGGCATCAAAATTAAAATTATGTCCAAGTGATATAGCGTGTCCTACTAGTGCACATTTCCCATTATTATTGTTCTTATTTTTGCAGTTTCGTTTATGTTCCGTCATTCTAGTTCGTAAATACCGCCTAGTCTGCCCAGTATATGTTGAAGTATATATATTTATATTATTTACAATTTCATTCGTTTCTTTACATATAAAATGTAAAGAAACTTTGTTTACATGTAATTATCCATCACTGATACACTGATCTCTCAGGGTGGGAAACAGCCCTGAGTTTGAGAAGTGGCATCTTCCCGCTCTATTGGAAAATGGAGATAATAATAATTATTATCTTCCCAAAACTACCCGTTTGTGAATAAAATTCATTATAAAATCAAACCGTATTATTATACTTTTGAACGGGAATTGCAAATAACAATTACAAAACTATACCGTAAACATTTGTATTCAGTTAAACAAGCAAAGTTCCCAAGCATAATTTTCCTGCTAATCATACAACAATTTCCATACATCAATTCCCCGGAATTTGAATCCGGGACGGCTCCGGATCCACTATTCATCCCGGGCCAATTTGCGCCTGTGTGTGCAGTCTGGGAGAGTCCCTCTCTCGCTCTCGCCCGCTCTCTCTCTCGAGCCGCGTGGCGTGCAGAGAGCGTCGCCTAGCAACGTGCCGGCTCGGGAGCTGCACCGGAACCGGAGTCTGCTCCGGAGCACTCCCGGCACGTGGAGATGGGCGTAACTCAAGATGGATTGATTTGTTGAACGAACGGTGAACTACAAGATATTGTTTTATATAAATAGAGAAATTCATTTCCACACGTATCCTAGCGTTCAAGAGTATTTTGACACCTGCAATAATTTTAAATTGAATTATTTTCTTGAATCTATTACTCGAAAAAAGATGTGATTAACTGAAATGAATGTTTAAAAACATCATTTTTATAAATAAATTTATTATACAATCTATTGCTAGAAGAAGTGGAGCATTATTTCATTTTCCAGTACTTACTAAATACAAATTTCTTTAGTTATAAAATTATGCAGTAAACTGTGAAAAATTCATGAATCTTACGGAGTCCCATAGCTCAGTTGGCAGAGTGTCTGACTAGATATCAGAAGGCCCTGGGTTCAAACCCCAGTGAAATTCATGAATTTTTCACAAATCTGTTCTTCGTTATTTATTATATTAATTTCCTTTGCATATAATTATTGCTTTATCAGCATAATTAATTTGAAATGATTAGTTTTTTGACAGTGACATTTATCTGTCAGTTATGTACATTTGAAATATGAACAAAGGGATTGTATAGGCCATCCAGCGAATCAAGCGGTTTACGTCATCGTTTAGGGATTTTTGAAATTTTCTTTATTTTTTTAAATATATTTTATTAACGGTATTTTATTGGATTTTTATTATAATCATGTATTTGACACCTTTAATAGAAATAATTATATTTGGATATATTATTATTAAGTAAAATTTTGTAATTTTTTGCAAAATGACGTTTGATTATATTTTTTTAATATTGGTAATTCTGAACATGTATATTACTAAATATTATGTGTCTATATTATACTTTTCAACGTGTATTGTGATTTCATTTTGTTTTTGGTTTCGTTGTTCATTGTCAAAATGTCAAATGCTCAGTCATGTCAAATTCAAGAGCTTGTAGTTAATTTATTGACTTATTTTGAAAATGAAAAATAGATTGGTGGGTTTTTACTTTCACTGAAATCTAATATTGAGGTAATATTTGGTCCTATTTGTTAGTAATAATTTGAAAATTAAATCTATATGTACAGCGTGTGGCAAACGCTATACGCAATGTATAGAAACAGTGAGAAATTGTATGGTATGCAGTATTCTGTATTTTTTTAAGGATCTCACATAATACTAGATAGTTTGTTGCATATACTACAAGAATGAAGTACCTATTTATAACAGCGTAAGCAGTATCGTTCAGAATATTTTAAATAAAATTGGATTTCGCTGGAAAAATATTATACCAGACGTGTTTTTAAGAAAAATTTGGGTTTATGAAGACAACCCACAGATCATATTTTAATCCGTTTTACATGCTCATGTAAACTTTTTAACATATGACGTCATTGTTTCTAGTGATATTGTATTTATGACGTAAACCGCTTGATTCGCTGGATGGCCTATATTTACCCTTGATACATAGGCTCTTGGACTTATGAATTAGATTATTTTATAAATTTATATATAAAATATACAGAAAATATATAAATGCATGTTCGTAGAAATTTTAATAATCTTTAATTTTTTTAATATCATAAACTGCGAAAAAATGGCATTTAAATGAATTTTTCGAAGAAAAACCATTTAACACGCATACACACGGACATCATCGTGAAGATGTTAAAATTGGATTCTATGCAGGGCCGGATTAAGGTATTTTCGGGCCTGAGGCGCTAACAATTTTCAGGCTCCTAGAATAAAACATAAGACCCCAAAAATATAATTTACTTCACAAATTAAACAGAAAAATAATTACAACAGAAATAAACTCATGAAGTAAATAAAATACAACTCTAAAAAATAAAAACTCGACAAATGGTACCGTAGCCGGGACCTTAAAACATGGTCATTTACTAAAATATCGAACACAAAGACAAAGATTAATTTTCAAAAGCAAAAGGCGGTATCAATAAATGAAATTTACAAGTGAGTAATAAATAAAATAGCTATTTGTGTATTAAGAGCGCAAAATGCGACATTGTCGATCGAGAGGTTGTTGCCGCGCGACGAGGGAGCGCGGCATTCTCTCGAAATCGACAATGTCCATTTGCGCTCGAAACACACACAAGATTTTTCTACAGTCGCCACAATGGGGCCCTCCACCATAAAAAATAATAAAATGTACACTTTATACTTACAGTACTGCTCAATAAATAACGATTGGCTAATACAAAAGATACGGTTTAAACTTAAAAAGGCTTTTAAATGATTATATCGTTACATTAGCCATCTATTCCATAAAAAAAAAACAAAATTAGAGCGTGGAAGCAAGGATTTGTGATGATTTGATGAGTTTTTGTAGCAAAATGTGTGGTTAGTTGTCACGCCTGTCACACTGAAAAAATTAACAAATATTTCAAGGAATTTGTGATTATATAGACATGTATGTGCATTGACTGACTTCTCGCAATGGGGGATTACGGCTCAATCGAATTAAAGGAAAATAGCAAAAAAATACGAATGTATATGCTGAATAACGAATATTAATAAAACAATGAAATGGTATAATTGAGATATTTCGGAAATAAAGGGTTTTTTGTTATAGCGCTTCGACACTAATATGAAAATATTTTGATTGGCGACTGAGAGACCACCTACACAAGTATTACAAATAGCATGTTAGGAGGTGGGGATTACTACCAATGGAAGTTAAGAAATTCAAATTCGAAAGGAGGGGCTAACATTCCTGTACAGCAGTTTTCAAACAGTTTTTATTTTAACATAAATTTCTTGCATTAAACTTAATAATTTAAATACACCTGTAATTATAAAGTATGTAGACTTATACAGTGTTATAATATTCATTTATTTTTATGTAAATATAACTTAAAATAGCATATATTTCAAGAACATTTAGGTCCATGATGAAAACAGTTTGATATAAAAACACATAAATGTGACGTCACGTCAATCTATTCAAAATTCGGGAGACCATAACTCGCTTATTAATAGGAATTTTTTCACCGGATTTTCATCAATAGTCTTAGTTTTCCTAATATTTTCAGATGAAATTATAAAAAAAAAAATGGTGTAATCCCCCATTATTTAAGTAACGAAATAACTAATAACTTTATTGTAATCAAAATAAATAGTTAACTAGAGATCAGATGTCAGTACGACTCGCAACTATCCTACCGCCGTCTGTGTACAATCATTCCTATTACTAAACATAACTGTTCACACAATTTATTTTATATTTAATTTTATTTTATCGTTATTTTCCATTCTTCTTGAGTTTTTATTCAATCTAATCTAAGCATTTTATACTTTCGTTTTTGTAAATGAATGCCCTATTTCATTTTCACAGCAGTGTGGGAATTTGTTAGGTTATGTTAAATACCACCAGAACATATGTCAAATTGACTTGTGAACGTGATAAATGTGTAATTACAGTGCCATTAGTTCCTAACTAAACATTTTCATTAAGAATGTAGACAAGTGACATTTCTCAACATTGTATACTAAGAAATTTGGACAGCGAGCGATTTTCTACTTTGTCGCGCATGAGCGGAAAGTGACATTTTACGTTGACAAAAGAGAGCGCAAATGGCTACTTTCTATAGTGACTGTAGAAAAAAGTTTTTTCAGATCTGCTCTCATATGTCATTGTAGTCATAATAGTTCTTAACAATATATTTTTGATTATTTTTTTGAAAAGATTTATTTTCTCTCTTTAGTAACGTTGCCTACTTATATACAATTTTTTCAAATAATCAAGTTATTTGCAATTATTCAAAAAATATTTTCTTCAATTTGTTTATCAAAGTATAAAATAAGAAAAAAGATTAAATTAATTTCAACATACATATAGGTTCCCATTTAAAAAATATTATATTTTTGTTAAATATATTTCCATAATTACTAAATTTTAAAAAAATGTAATTACACCACGTTATTCTATGCAAAAACCGTATAAAAATTATATAAATATTTTTTATTTACTTCTCATAATAAAGCGAGTTGAGGTATTTTCGAAATAAGTTAAAATAATGTGTAAGCCAGTAGTCCAAAAACAAAAGACGATCGAAAATTCCTATGTTAGCGATTAAAGTTGTCTAAAAAAGTTGGTCCATAAAGACCTACATAAGTTTTCTGTGGCTACATAATAAGAGTTTTTTCATATAAGGAACTTGAATTTGTTCCACCCTGTACACCACAAAATATAGTATACAATTGTATTATAAAAACCAATACAGCTACTGGAATTAAAATTTCGAGCTTCACAATTTGAAATCGCATCCCTTGCGCATGCGTTTCTTCTTTCGTCGCTCTGTCGGCAATAATGGAAATTGCCGCAGGCGGAAACGCACACAACGCATACTTGACAAACGCGGCATATTCACGGAAAGTATACCGGAGTCGAATCCGGTCCCGGAAAGCAACGCCCGGAAAATACCAAACGCAAAGCGATTTCGCTAAACAAACAGGGGAGACTTCAAGACGTATCGAAGTATTTGACGATGGAAGAAAGAAATAAAAAAAAAATATTCTTTCAAATAGAAATTTAGATTGCTGGAAAGTTTAATTTACTTTATTTATCGACAGAGTATTGCAGTATAGTATACAGGATGTTTCTTTCAAAACAACCAGTACTCTTTTGGGTAAATTAATAACTTTAGAGAAAAATATTACATATAAAAAAAATCATTAATGATGGGCTAATTTGTCAGTAATAACAAACAAAAAATTCAACCAGTGATTCTCAACTAGTAGAATATTTCTTTTTTTAAGTGGTAACATACAATTTTTAATCCATTAGAGATAGAAAATTTTTCTGATTTCAGCGATATAAAAATTTATAGGATTGAATAACAATTATGTTGAGGAAAACTCTTTACAATATTTATATCGCTAAAATCAGAAAAAAAAATATTTTTGTGTTTACAAATAAAGATATTGGGTGGTAGTGTGAACAAGTGATTAAGGGTGATTAACTGGAGATGACTAGCAGTGTTTTAGCGCTGTCAATCGTTTATGAATTATTTAAAAGAAAAATACTTCAAATAGCAGTTATAGACAAATTAATTGTACACAACTTTTATTTGAAGTATTTTTCTCTAAAATAATCCATAAACGATTGACAGCGCTAAAACACTGCTAGTCATCTCCTAGCTAATCACCTTTAATCACTTGTTCATACTACCACCTATTGTTATTATTTATTGTTCAAAAGCAATGACCTCTGGTTTATTATAATCTCGCTTGGAAATTTTAATAAAAATAGATTTGTAGAACCAAATTAAGAGTTATTGGAGTTAAAATCATCATCTGCTGTCAAGCAGATTGTTATACAGAATAACGAATAAAAAGCAATCAAGATTTGTTCTCTATTTTCATTACAATAATATTTTGAAAACCATTAATTAGTTAAAATAAATACGAATATCACGTTAGAATAATTAAGAATAAGACAATCAAGTAGACCGTGGAAGACAAAATTTGCAACAATCATTTAAACAGTTATTTATCCGTTATTTGAAATTTGGGAAAACTAAATAGAACTTAGTTAATTAATCAATTATAGAATCATGATTTATAATTTTACAATTTTGAAAACTATTAAACCTGCCTGAAATTAATTTGACAGTTTTAAGTTCCCAGAATAGTTAGTGTGACAGTTTTGGCAATTTTTAAGTGTCTCAGAAATTACATGTTTTGGAAACATTCCAAAAGAAAATTGGTTAAGAGCATCTAAGCGAAGTGACAGGAAATAATGGTAAGATGTATTACTTATTTTTAAAGAAAACTACTTTCAACGTAGGTAGGTGTTTAAAATAAAATTTGAAAACATAAAGCATCTACCATGAGTCTTATTCTCAATATTTTTAGCATAATCCTCGTGTACTAGATAAGCGAATAGTCATTTTTTCGTACATAAATTTATCTCTACTTTATTCTGAGTTTTTCTTTCTGCCTGAATTCTATTCAAATATTCTTTCTCTTGCGATTGAGAGAATTGAAATTTGCATTAAGCAAACAAGAAAGAAATTATTGACCAGAACTAGTGGGTTTTAATGAACCTCCTCCTCCCCTTCACTCTTCAGCTCGTTGTGGATTCGCGTATTTTTAATTAGAACTAATTTCTCAGTCCAATGCATCTGCAAATTTAAATTATCTTTTATTCTGTTCTGCGCGCAATATCGCTACGAACAGTTGAAATGTAATTTTGTTCCCAGCTTTTGTTTTTGATTTTGTTTTATTTTGTAGCGGGATTTGTGTGATGCGTTTTATTTTTAGTTGGAAATTGTTTCCATGGAACGCGTTTCAACTTTTTTTCATGCCAATAACATGAAAATTGTGATGTACGTAGCATAAAATAATTAAATCTTTACCAACAGAAATAATTGATTTTTAATACGATAACATGAACATTTTTACGGTAATTCAATTATTTTTGCATTGGAAAATTTTTATTCTATGTACCTCGCTATGCAATTATACAAATAATTTTTTATATCAATTATATAGAAAATTTTAATTATAATGCAACAGTGCAGCGTATCAGCAAATATTTCATATCATAAAAGCTAAATTTTTGCAATTCATATTTAGTTTCTTTTATAAATTTATTCTGTTGAGTATAATTTTTAATTAACAAAATTTAAGTTCTGTGAGCAGTAAACTCTAGATATTGTAACGTTTTTAATTATTTAATAGGTTAAAAATGTAACTCACGTACTCGTATTTGTTTATTTGACTTATTTTTTTTTTATACTCCCGTTATTTAAATGTGACAACGTACTGGTCTCCATGGTGCTCGCTAATTAACTTAATCATAACTTGACAAGCTGTGGTTTCGATCGTATTGGACACGGTGTATACCTAGCAACCACTAACAACTGATTTATTAAATTTCTTTATTTTTGCTGTCAATTTACAGTCGTAGAAAAAGTATAATATGTGACTCGGTTTTTTTTAACTCTTTAAATACTAGTTTATAAAACTCGTTATATAATTTAGTCGCGATACTATTATAGTATATTATACAGGAAGATACATAAAGAATGTGCCAAAATTAAACCTGATTGATATTTAAAAAATTAAAATATTTCAAAAACTACTGCGTTTATCAAATTTTAGCAAGAGTACCATTTTATGTATTTTTGCAGAGTACCTTTGCAATATTTTATTAGTAAAAATAAAAAATATTAATAGATAAAAAAAAAACTATGAAGAACTTTCAAGGCTTCCCAATATGAGACGCCTGTGGTTAAGATTCAGAAACAAAAGAAAGTATAAACATACATCTAAATAAGTAGTAGGCTCAAAACAAGTTTTAAAATTTTAGTGCATCTAATCAGATATCAGCATGTATTGTATAACGAGTTTTATAAACGGCGCTTTAGTTATGTTATGAGTTTTTTTACACCAGTAGAACGATTGTATACAAAACGAGTACTTAAAAAGTTCGTAAAACGAGTCACATACTATACTTTTTCTCCGACCGCAAATTATTACATCAGCAGAAAAGAAGTACAGAAACATATTTTTCAGGTTACTTATTTTTACAGAATGTTGTTAATAAATTAACTGTTACTGCTGTTAGTATAAAGGCCTGTTTATATTGAAGTAACGTTAAACGCAACGCATCGGCATAACGTGACCGGTAACGTAAACACAAAATCTGTGATTTATAATAAACGCCAAATATAGCACTTCTAACCAATCAGAAGATTTCGGTATATTTTGTTGAAATTCGGCTTACTTTTATTTATTGTCCATACATGTACGAATACAGTAAAATTTTTGAAAGAAGTCCGATCAAGGCCATCTACGAATTGCATCTATGAATTAAGATTTTATGCTGTCAAATTTAGTAGTGTCATTTACATAGTTTTTATGAGGTACACAAGACATTATGTAGCCTCATAAAAACTAAGTAAAAGACACACTACTAAATTTGACAGCACAAAATCTTAATTCATAGATACAATTCGTAGATGACCTTGATCGGATTTCTTTCAAAAATTTTACTGTAGGTACAAATAAGGTCAGTATATAAAAGATTTCAGGGATATATAGCTACATAATAATTTAAACAGAAATGGACAGTGACGAAAATATAGTATTTATTTTGTAATTGTGACAATTCACAAACATGTCGATAATACAGATTTTTATAGTAAAACTGAAACACTGAACCCTGATTGGCTAGCGGTACAGCAGTAAGGTAGAAAGTTGAGAGTTAAGGCCTATTTATAATGAAGTAACGCAAGCGGTAACGCAGTTGCAGTAAGGTAACGCAAAAGATAAATGTACGGTACAGCATATACCGTTTTATAATGAAACGCAACGCAGAGCCGCAGAAGTAACGTAACGCAACGCAACGCGAAAGCTGACCAACTTTCATCTTTCTACCTTATTTTTGTACCTCTAGCCTATCAGAATTCAGTGTTTAATTTTACTCTAAAAATCTGTATTATCGATATGTTCATGAACTGTCAAAATTACATAATAAATTCTACATTTTATGGTTAGACCGGTTAGATTTTCAAAGCGATACGAAGAATAATTATGGATGATAGAAAATTAATCGAATTAATCGAGAATCACCGAAACAGAAACATTATTGCCGCAGCTATATCGTCGTCACTGTCAATTTCTATTCAAATTATTTTATACACTTATTTATATGTCATGTGTCATAAAGACTATAAATAAAAGCGAGTTGAATTTCAACAATATATACAGAATTCTTTTGATTGGTTAGAAATGCTATCTTCGGCGTTATTATAAATCACATATTTTGTGTTTACTTTACTGATTACGTTGCGTTTTACGTTACTTCATTATAAATAGGCCTTTAGTGATCTGAGTTGCGTTTATTGCGTTGCTGATTGTGGCGCTGCGTTACTTTTCAATATATATCACCAAATAGCAATACCATGGGGGCATGTTTTGCGTTACGTTACTGCAACTGCGTTACCGCTTGCGTTACTTCATTATGAATAGGCCTTAAGCTTCACCCTATGTCTAATACGTTTGAAGCCACAACTTATCCAGATGGGATAAAGAAATTGTTTAGCGTCATGGAAACCAATACGTTAAGTCAATATAATATATTGATATTATAATAGATATTATCTACTATCTATTTCTATTAAGTCATATTTCAACAACGGGGGTAGAAAAACAAACTTAAATTGCTATAATTTTAAAACTATTCTTATATTTACAAAGTTCGTATCTCCTTTTACTGAATTTATTCTTTTTCTTATTTCCACCCCTATTTTAGTCTTCTAAGAAAATTCTAAATCACGGTATATTTACAGAGTTAAAAAGAAAATCCTCTTTCACCCTTTTAATGAATATAAACGCATTTGTATGTGGGGGTAATACAAAGAAGAACCTCCCTTCTGGCGGTGGTTGAGCCAACTACCCCATTCGCATGCGCAACCCCCGCAATCGATGGCTGCAGGGAAGATACGAACCACTACAGTCCACAGACACACGCAGTACACACACTGTAAACATTGCAAGTGAGGTTAGTTCAACCCGTGCGTGGGTGGATCAACTAAATTAAAAAATAGTGCAAATTTCGTGTAATTTTTGGTGTTTCACATATTTTTATAATGTATATGATTCGAAAATGATGGTAAGGTATATATAATATTCTGAAGTTAGTAAATGTGTTTAACTATGGTTTATTTGTACATAATTTTAAATAAAGATATTAATTTTGTTCCTATAGAATTATCCAAATAGTGAAATTAGTTTTTTAACGAATTATTGTAATTGTACATATTTTGTTTAGTTGCAAGTCTTTTTTAGTAGTAGTAGTTTGATATTTTTACTAAATTTATTGATATTTACAACAAAATTAATATTGCATTTATTACTAAAAATTGTCCAAATTTATATTCTGAGTTCTCTACTAAATAAAAGAAGGTTCCGCATGTTCAATGCACTTTTATAATAAAAGCAATGTACAATAAAATTTCTGAACCACCTAGTCAAACTTTTAGTAGAATATCAATATTCACGTTTAAGGGCCAATGTTACAATCTCTGATTAAAATTTTAACTATGTACCAGTTAAACAAACAAAACCGAAACGAAATGAACTGTCAAGAGACAAATTTATAATTACTGTCAATCTGATTTAATATTATTTATCTATCTGGTAGTTAATTTTTTTACCGATTGTAGGATTGGGCATAAAAATATGTATATAAAAATTGTTGACATGCATTTATTATATTAGAAAGGAGATTAAACATTTCTGATATAAAAATTGTACAATTTTAAAGAAAACAAGCGAATAGAGTACTTTTTGTTTCAATATTTCATCATAAACAAAATGCCTTTAACTTATCTATATTTTTGAAAGTAATATTTGCCGCAACTATTTAACATTACCGTGAAAAATTATATTATAATTTTGCTATGTACAGCAAAAAAATTATATACGAGTATATCAACATCATAACTACTTGGCTTAACTTTTTACAATTTAAAGACCAAAACTACATAGTAGTTTTATATTTTTTTATATTCTATCAAATATTAACACAAATATACATATACTCCGTGAATTTTGGAACACACTATATACTGTTCCTTGCAGAGGATGCAACCTAGCAGTCTGTATCATTTTATAAATCAAGTTTGTTAAAAAAACAGTTATAATTTCTGTACCTCGCTTTAAATATCAATTTTTGAAAATATTAATTATTAAAATCCTACATAGTTATATTCGGTTTGATCAAAAAAATAAATATAATTCCAGCACCTTGTGTCAATAACAATATTAGAAAATATTTTTAATAAAATTCCATACACGCTACGTATTCTCTCTTTGATAAACAAAATATATATAATATTAGTTCGTACTGCCAAAATTTGTATATTTTGTGTTTGTTTACATGTCAACGAACCACACCCACTTTAAGTTAAAACTGTCAAAGAACAACCCTTATTTAAAATTACAACTAGTAACACAACCTAAATACATTACTAATTTTTAAATAACACATCCAAAATTAACATTTTTTTAACATTTATACTCTATTACTCTCTATTTTATGTGTATGGTGTTTAAATTTGAAGTACCCAAGTTCAAATTTATCAGCCGGCTAAACATGTTAGCAGGAAAAATGCAAAAATATCAAAAATTTGCTCAACTCTGGCGGGATACTTGATCATTTGTTCGCCTTAAACACTTATATTGCTAATTGCATTTCCGTTGCCGCTAATAAATAATAAAATGTTATCGCACGAATTATAGACTTTAAGTGATGTAGTATAAACTAGACAATGAAACAGGAATAAATCCTGCCCTCTATAAAAGGAACGGAAACTAAAATTTGTAGGGTGTCGAGATTTCGATTATAACCATTTAATAAGTATTATTATTTATTAAATGTTAACCACTGGAATCTCAAAAACAAAAAATTGCGACCAAACAAATAATCTGATTTTAGTAGGGATTTTTATTTTAAAACAACCAGGGTTGTCGTGATTTTGACCAGCCCGAAAAATCTCACCTGAAAAGAACCCTAAAAAAAAACCACTCAATGGAAAAAAAATGTAAATAAAATAATTAGTAATGGATCATATTCGTTTAAATTTAAACAAATATGTATATTCATATGAATAAATCTATTTTATGGTTCAGTAATAATTTTAAAACTATGTAAAACATTGGCAAAAAGTGATATAAATTAATAATAAAATTTAAGGATCATGCATACTTTTCGAATTGTTAATCACAAAATTTAATAATATTTTGTATATGATTCTGTGAAATACAGTTTAGTCTTATTTTCACCTTCTTTATACATTAAATTAGGATAAAATCGTATAAATTTAACTTTGGTTGAAAGAACCTAGATCTGTGTAATTAGAAAAAACCCCGGATTTTATACAACCCTGGAAAAAACGCTAAAGATGGCTGCCCAAGAGTCCAGTAACGAAAACACTTCTAACCTCACATTTTAACTGTCAAAGAAATATTTTCATATAAATTTATGTTTTAGACCAATTTTAAGCACAAATAAATGATTTTCAGTTAATTTTACATGTTTTCTGTTCATAATAAAATAATAGTATTAATGTGTTGACAAAATCTCTATGTTCCGGTTCTCATTGAGAATAAAAGTGTTTTCGTTCTCGTTTCCGGGCTATTGACCAACCACCTTAATTCTGATATTAGTAATTTAGAAAAATGTAATAATTCCTGTATCAACAAAACAGATTTAGGTTGGGTATTATCGATCTAAATTATTAATCATCTAGATTCTGGAAATTTGTAACATAATTATTTATGTCTCAAACTCAGACGCACAGAAGTTCCGGAAATGTCAAAATTTGTATTTGTTTACTTCAACAGGAACCACACCCACTGTACAAGTAGGTAGGTTAAACTGTCAAACAACCCTCAGCACACCCTAAACCCCACTTCAAACCCTTAACCTAACTTTTCCCCTTTTCTCATTTTCCCCACCCTCTACCCTAAACCCAGTCCGTGCCCCATTCCCCTCTGCCCCCTCCCCTTGTTTACACACGTCACCAGCAGTGGAGGGGGTGCGGCCACGCCTCCCGGCGCCTGGCACGGCGCATGCGCGGGGTGCAGACGCCGGCTGACGCGACGCCGTTGACGCCAGACTGTGAGCAGACTCCTCGGCGGCACCAGCCAGAGGTGAGTGTTACCTGTGTAGTGAGTGGGTGTTATATGAGGGGAGGTAGTAAGGGATCATGTAGTTGTAGTTGTGTTCAGATGGACAATTATTTGTTCTATCGTTTTATGCTATGTTCGTTTTATATTTTGGTTGCTAATGTAATGGTGCATTATTTATTACTCATATGAGTATGACTCAGTGGTAACTGTTAGAAAATTATGTACAGTTTGACTATGTACAAAATATTTTTACTGTGTTAAAATATACATCTAACTGCCAAAATTTTTGGTGCAAAATTTCTGATTACTCATAAATTTTATTATTTTATGACAATATGTTGTTTATTACTTTTCACTGTAATAATTGTAATATAAATTTCATAATTTTTATTTGTATATTTGACTGTACGAAAAAACATGTCTCATTTTTTGTCTATCAAACATTTCGTCATACTTCCAGCCATGTTCATGTACGTTTATTTATTATTATTTTCTGTTTATTATATTATTTTATTACTGTATTGTTGTTTTATTATTTTCCTTTTCATATATTGGTTGCATGATGTTTCTCTATTTATTGTAAAATATTTTATGCACATATTTAATGTACTTCTCGTATATTCGCAAATTTTCTATTAATCTAAATATAGTTAAGCCGAAAAATCAGCCAATGCAAGTCTTTCTTTCTTTTTATTCTGATTACGCATAAGTAATGTAAAATTCACAATTAATTGTTAAACTTCAACTTACAATTATTTAAACGTTCAAACTAAAATCCAATAAATAGTTTTTATTAAGAAATAATAAATATAATTTGCTGTAATACAACGATGCGGCATCAATGACATGTATTGGCTTTGCTCTATTCGTATATGCAGTAGATCTATTAAATTTTCAATTATTTTTAGATCAAAAATGTGTTGAGACTTTTGTACCCTCTTACATTAAATATTAATCATAATAAATATGCACTCGTGTGATAACTTTTGATTAAGATTGTTTAGTAAAGTTCACATTTCTTTCACTTGTTTTCACATGTTTAGGTTCATAATCGCTTTATTTATACTTTGGTGGGATCAGTGAATTTACCAGAGATATTCTCATTGCATAATTTTTTATTTGTTAAAGTGAAAGACCGGAAAAACTGGCTATGAAACCCTAATTTTTCAAGTTAGTTTCCCCAATTGTCTTTACTTCTATTTGTTTGAATAGTGATGCAAAACGATCGATATTATAATAGGTATATTAGCAACAATGACAATGAGCTAATCTATAATCTTCAACACAAAACGTTCCATTAACGTCTCTAAAGGTATTCTAATGATAAAACAATAAATATAATTTAGATATCTGTAACAAATTATTATATTTCTAAACGCTAAACGATATCAGATATAAATTTACAATTCGTAATTCTTAAAACTGGAAAACATCAATTATTAACCTCCTATATCTGGTTTCTAATTCAAGAGTACCAACCCATAAATATTTAATCAAGTTTAAAGGTTATTGCTGTTTCATTGACAGCAACATATTTAATTGCCTTTAAGTAAAATCATACCGGAGTTTATTAACTGTATTTAGTTTGGTAATCAGTTGTTAAAAACTAAGTGATAAGAGAGTTAATAGGGTAGATAATACTCCCGTCGATAAGAATTGTTAAGTTAACATCGGCTCATGCAATACTGGCACTTGTTATTGATTCGAAACTAAAAATACTGTGCTAATATGCGAAAATAGAACCATATTTTGCACTGATTACAAAGAAGGCCTTGCTCTTATTTCACCTTAATTGTTCAACTATAATAAGTATACTACTTTTTATTTTATTTTACACTGCAGTATCTACATATAGTTCTGATTGACTAGTGCTCAGCCTTGATTACACCTTGAACACAAATATTTTTTTCACTTTGATGGTTCGCCATTTTGACATAACAAATTATTCATATGTTAGTTTCTTCTGCGGTAGACCTTAATCAAAAACTAATAATTCTAAAAACTATTTATTCGATATTCTATTATTGAGACTGAAAATTATATACTTTGTTATAAATATTCTAATTTAATACTGTAAACTTGACTTTTGAAATTAAATATTTCTCGTACTTCAAAAACAGAATATAATAGATTACCTACTACTTTCGAAGAACGGTTTGAATACCTATGTAAGTATATCACAAATGAAACCGGGATAGCCAAAAGAAGTAAAAAATAAATTAAAACTAATAGAAAAATCTTAAATAATCCTCATTTCTCCACAAATTTAAAATTTTCATTTGATTTTCTGCCCAAATATGAAATAGCAGACATTTTTTACGTTGGTAACGTCAGAAGATTTGAATTTCAAATGACATGGACATAACCTAAAAAAATCAACAAACATTTCTTAACAGTTCTGCATTTCAAGTTCAAATATAATTACTTTCATTTAGCTTAACATGTGTATATTTAAGTCACAATTAAAATTTTTATTTAAAAATATATAAATATTTGTCTTTACTTTTTACCAGCCTAGGCCTGTAACAAAGTGTTCCTGGGTGATATAGGTAGATGTGTCATAGACAGAGCACCGTATAGAATCATTTTTGTGCAATTTGAAAACTTAATCGGATTTAATATATCAGCAACAACAAGAGTTAAATAATAATACATATATTATATAAAAATAATAATACTAAAATTAAATTTGTTTACATTGCGTTTTATAAATAACAACTTCCAAATTTTGCTGTTTCATATTTTCCTTTTTTCCCTTTTTCCCTGTGAATGTATTCCGTAAATAATCGTAAATTTATTCGTGGTAATCGTATAAATCTAGCAACCCCTGAAATAAAAACAGAAGCACATCACATTGACATGTGTAGGGAGGGTGTGAGCAGCTTTATCGGTTAGCGCATTCACCAGGTTTCCCTACTCCCTCCTGACCCGACCCTGTCCCGCCGTGCGACCTTGCCATTTCGATACCACCGGCCCTGAACAATGAACACCACCGTATAGAAGGACACATATTAAATTCAGGGAACGAAACTTAGGAAGGAAATAAATTTTCTTGTAACATACTACATAAAGATATTATCAATATTAAAAAATTATATTAGACTAATATTAGTGAAGGGATATTTACACATGTATAATATAGGTACGAATAATTGGATTTTTATAAATCTGTAAATAATTAAAAATTAACTAAGGTACACCGGGATAAGTGCGACCCAAAATTTCAATAATTCAACTTTTTCGCGTTGAAATTTCCTTTCTTATCGAAGGAATTTACTGAAATTTTGAGGGCATACTGCCAAGCTTATTTAGAAATAACTTTTAAAACAGCAAAACAAAAATATACGTAGATTTTTTTATTAGAATTTAAATTTCTCCCTAAGTCACTGCTTTACACTTCCCCAGAAATTTGAAGCAAGTGTAAATCCTTCTGAATTACTGAAAATGTAAATGTGATGTTGAAATGAAATTGCCCTGTTTTATAAATATTTTTGGAATAATTGTTGCTATAGGTTGGTGAAGTTTTCTTACGAATATAGTTTCGAACCATATTCTGTAAACAACATGAACGTGTATTAAAATTTCCTCTAAGGCAACTGTTTCCTACTATGTTTCACAATTGCCCCAATCGAGATTTTTATTGGGGCAAGTGTAAACTACCAATGACATGTCATTCCGCGTTCGCTTTGGCATTTGGTAAAAAAATTAGGGCAGTGTGTAGTTCACATTATAATACTTATTAAAGACCATAATTGATTCTATACTATAGGAATATTTCGATGCGCAAATACTTCGGTATACCTTAAACAAAAATTAAATACTCGTACCTATTTTTCCTACTACGACTTTGTAAGTAAGCGTTGGTACCCTAGCAACGTCCAAATAATGCGAAGCCTCATTCACAGCTACGAAAATAAGAAAAATAAATAAAATTATACATAAGACTTTATGGTTGGTGTTCACACATTTGAAAATAAAACTAAAATTAATATCAACTGTCATTTAATATATTCATAATTAACAAGCAATAATAACAACTACATAACTTTTAAAGCACTGTATGCAATCATATATGCGAAAATGTGTCATAAGAAAGCTTTTTAATATTATATTTAAATTGAAATTCTTTTGTCAGACCGTAATTTGACAGCTCAAATAAAGTTATTATGAATATGCTTATTTTTGTGTAAAATATTTAACATTTGCAAATCCTTGTGTTTATGTCTTATGTTTGATTTTATTTTCAAGAGCTGTGAACACTTTCATAAGAATCTATTGTTTATATCGTTATTTTTATGTATAATTTTATTTTTATTTTTGGAGCTGTGAATGAGGCTCTAAATAAATTTGTTATAGGTGACTCGTTGCTAAGTATACACAATACACAAACTCAATTCAAATATTAATATTATGCTAATTCATTGTACGAGCTGTGCGTTATTTATTGTTGTATTGTCGTTTTTAAGTTTTAAATACTTATTCCCGTATTTATTCTCTTACGTTTTTTTGAGCAATTGGCGCTTTTTTTGAAACATCGAAAATGTTTTGGTATAAAACAGACTCCTAAATCACGTCCCAATTAACTGCCAAATTTTTTTCGTTACTTCAAACAGAGTATACCACCTTAACAATTCATTAAGCACGGACTTCCTGTAGCTTTCGTTTAATTAGTTGTCATTGTGTAAAATTAAATCATCTAAAATGTGTATTTCCGCGTTCTTCATTCGCAGTCGCAGAAAAAGTATAGGGTGTAATTTTTTTTCATAAACCCTTTAGATTCATTTTTTTATACTGTTAGTTAAAGTCGTATGACAACAAATTTTGCTTTTTAAAAACACTGTTTTAACAAAAATGCCGCATCTATTCCGGGTGTTTTAATAATTTTTAATATCCTTTAAAGCTTCTTTGAAAGTCTGTGGCGCATGTATTTGTGAGCTTGAGCTTGATGTTGAGCCTGTGATATTTATTTAGGGTGATGAGTGCACTGTAGTTACAAGGTGGAGTGTTTACTGCTCGAGTGCGTTTCATTCTTCATTGATTCCGGACCCGAACCGGAGTCAGTGACTGGACGCGCATGCGCAATACCAACAACTACACGCGGATGCCACGTTGCACAAGCCAGCATGGAAATATACGTACTCAGTCAAGGAGAATATAGGAAAATTTTCTAATTCATATCAGTCAACAAACAAATATACTCGTATCGCTATGATTTGATATTTCAACGACTGTTCATTTATTGTTTATTAATTATCATAGACATTTAAAGCTGCTGTGGAAAATTCACTACTTTATTTATAATAAAAAGTTAACTATTATTATTTTAAAATTTACATATTTAATAATAAATAATAAACTAAATTTAAGAAAGAAGTGACAATATTAGAGAAACAGTCGTTAATTTATTGTTTATTTAAAGGAAAATACGTTTTGGATCCTAGTGATCCATCTTCACTAGGATCTGAAACGTCGTTCTGTAGTTTTCCTTTAAATAAACAATAAATTAACGACCGCTTCTTCAACATTTTCACTTCCTTCATTTTATATTAGCACTCGATTAAACTTCTTAATAAATTAAATTTAGTCTAGATGCACATCCACCAAATTTCGACTTAAGGTAGTTCATCCGTGACATCCCTAAACAAGTGAGACATTATAATATGTAGTTTAAATCATACTGGTTTTTATTTAGTTATGACAATAGGTTTTTATTAAAAAAAAGTAAACAAATAGCAAAACTCAAATAAATATTAATTATGATGTGTATAAACAAAGTAAAAATTAATATTGAACTTTTGTAATAAGCCCATCTCATTTTTAATAATAATAAAATCAAGATAAGAATTAAAGAAACACAAAATGCCTTTTCAAATAATGCAGTTATTTGATTAATTTTTCATAGCAAACATCTTAAATGACAATTTTAATGTACATACATCTCGTGACAAGAATATACTAATTCTTATTGGCGTAACTAGACAAAAAAAACTCCAAGGAGAAATTTTATTTCGTATGTGGATGAACATTTATAAATCAAAACTAATTAGCTCTTATACTGAAGTAATCCTGGTAGAACAAAAGACAAAAATTTATTTTGGAATAGAGTCCACCACCATAGTAACAAATTAGAACATGGATCATTTATATTATAACTAGACCTGGAAACTGATTAAGGGGACTATCCAAGTTTAAAAAAGTTTTTAATTTTTAAATATTTGGAATTTTAAAGCCTTTTTTGCACGATCGATTTTTTTTCAAATGCAGTAGGTTTTATTTATAAAATACGGTTCGATAAGTGATGTGAATTACTTACGAATCAGGAAGCGGATGCGTTAAGTAAAAAATATTTTGTGGTAAGCACTATTATACCTCCCGCCAGTACTTCTGATGATGCCATAATTGGCGAAATTGTACAGTAAAGTAAAAATATACTTTTCTTGTGAAACTAAATCGAATCTTATTTTTTTTTAACTTTTATTAATTTAAATACATACCTACATATTTATTGATGCTGAAAACTATATGATGTTTCTTTACATTTGTATAATATAACTATTACAATTTTATTTTTAAAATGTTATTAAAAATTATCACCCCGATTCACAAAAAAAAGTTTAAGCTAATCCTCATTTTTTGATTACCTAGCGAAATCTACTCTAATTTTGACAGTTTATATCTTAAAATATAGTCTAATCTATTCCTTTAAAAACCGGAATAGAATAGAATTCACTAATCCAAAAATTATGATTAGCTTAAATTTTTTTGTGAATCGGGACTGCTAAATAAAATTTATTTTAAAAATTTAGCGGTGCAGACACTCAGATTTTATTATTTTCTGAGTGAACCGTAACAGATATCACAAATTACGCAGAGAGAGAAAAGTTCAATATTGAATGTATCTTTCTGAAAAAAGAAATAATTTCACGTTATATGCGTGGCCATTAAAAAGTTACGGTCTAATTAATGTTGGGACACCTAAGTTTCATACACTAGTGGTTCACTAACAATAACAAGTATCATCTTAAATGATGACTTATAACCATATAAACTGTCATACCAAATCGAATAAAGCTTCCGATTATTATAAGCAAAATTAATTTTTTTTCGAAGAACTTTGAAGCAGAATACTAGCTAAATGGTACACTTTCCGGTATAAGCAAGTTTGGTTAAATCGTCTTAATTTAGCATCAGGAATCTGTGGTTAAGCCATGTCTCCCTATTTGAGAGACACCCTGTATATGAATGTATGAGTAGATAAGTATGAATGCATACCTGTAAAAAATTTAATAATGTCTAGGTATTTCTTATAACATAAATCGCGAAACTTAATTAAAATGTATTTTTCGAAGAAACACTATTTTGAGCTTCAAGTAAAGTGCCCTGTCCGGTTCAAGGTTTCAGAATTTTCTGAATGATAGTATTTATGTTAGAGCGTTGATAAAATTCATACACACACACACGTGGTTATTTACCAAAATCTCAACATGCGATTTTTAGTACGATCACTGTACTCCCTTACGAAGAGTAGCGGAAGGTAAAAAACAACGATCAAAGCTTACTTTAAAAATAACAACCAAAATTTTTTAAATGACAAAATAATTTTCAAATATTATTTTTTTAAATTTTATTCGTCGCATGCAAAAAAACGTAAAGCATTCGGTCAGTAAGTGCTCTTCTAACGGTATCCGATGTATTGGAGATCTCGACTTCGTCTCGATCTTCAAAATCATCTTCAACCGGTAGAAAGCACTTACTACCCTTAATACTTAAATAACTATAACATCACACAACCACTCTATTCCAAATTGTTACTACTTTCAAGTCTTTTGTTATCGCCAGAATTTATTATCAAATAAATGAATGCAGAAAATAACGAAACAACAGAAGTAGGCAAACCTAATAATACTTATTAGAATTTATGATACAACGCCAGATAAAAAAAAAAACATATGCGTTCTGAAATTATCAGAGCAGAATAAATCATAAAAAGTATTCTGAGAACCCTAAAATGTGCTTATTCCTCACGATCTCACTAACGAATATTACAATCAATAAATAATACCTCTTTACTTACAGAAAAGTGAAAGATTAATACTTTACCATCTTCTAAATATACTTTGGATATAGTTTACAAATAAATTACAAATAAGGAACGTACATATATTATGAAAGAGTTATCACATTTGGAATATTGCATACATTAGAAATTTATCTGTAGAAGAAATCGAAAAATATAAACTTAGTCACTTATTAGTATAAATAATCACATACATATTTCAATAATGTCATGTAATTTTTCTTTTTTTTTTTTAAATTTATTATTGCACTTCGGGTTTTATATAATGAAGTAATAATTCTGCCTCTATAATGACTTTTGCTAACTGTTTCAAGTTTAATGAAGACATTGCAATGAATGTATTCTCCGCAACTTTCTAGGACCGGACTTGAAAAATTGATAGTGTGCACATGAGCAGTATTGAACCAACATTCATCGTACAGTAGCAGCACAATCAAGATTAGTTGAATATTAATGCATGCATATATTAGTAATTATGTTTATTAATGTACCACTACTTAGACACAATTTTAAACAGCTGTCGTGTCTGAACATTGGACAACCCTACAATCTAATCGCTTTTCCAGCACGCAAACGGGGGAATTTTTATTTATTTTCATCGCAAAAAACGTTCATTTTCGATTTAGTTTAAAAATAATTTTAAATATTGCACAGCTAATATATAATATTAAAATCACATACTTTTTTTCAAAAACCGTAATACCTAGAAGAATTCTTCCATAAATAAAATTGGAATAATATTATACCCCTACAGTTCCTTTCTAGAACAGTAATAAGTGCTCGTAAAGTATGTAATATTTGGTATTACCATTATGGATACATATTCAGTGCTTACAGTACTTATAACCATAGGCGTGCACACAGGGGTGCCAGGAGGTGTCCGGGTACCCCCAATACAAAATGAAAGCAGAATTTAGTATGTTAAAACTGTAACATGAACTGTACACTGACACTGACACTGACAATTAGTTGAAATATTCCGGTCAAACAAGTGGAAATTTATTACAATTAATTTAAAAAAAAACACTACTCCGTCAGTAAAAATTTAAATTTTGCCGTTTGCACTACACAGAAAAAAAAAACATCTAAATTGTAGTTAAATTAACTAAATAAATTCCTTATTTTTCAGCCTATTAATATGTTTCATTAAAATAACTAAATTGATTTAGTTAAATTTTCTAAATTTGTAATAACAAACTATAGTAAATTAAATATAAAATTAGATGAAATGATTACATTTATATCCTAAGTATTGAACTATATATAAATAAAGAAATTAACTAAATATGTTTATGAATTTTCTTTTTATTTACCTAATTCATTAGATAAATTACCGAAAATTGTAGAACAAAAATAATGAAGCCAAAATATAGTAAAATTAAATAAAATAAATAATTAAAATATCTTTCAGAACTCATATTTTTAATTGGAAAAATACTACCTTTTTTTTAGTTTATGTTCTGTATTTTTCCAATTAAAATAAATAATTAAAGTAACCATGTGCATATTTAAATTAACGATTTACAAAATATTTATTATCTATTTCGGATTAGTTAAAATGCTAAAGTAAGATTGTAAATTATACTAAATTATTAGACATATTTATCGTTAATAGGTAGACACCTATTAAGTATCTTTTCTGCATCACCACAGACCGTTATTCTAGCTCTTTTCGATAGTTTCTTTTCTATTATTGATAAATGATAAAACACTTCAACATGAGACACAAAAAAACTAAACTACACGTCAATTTTGACAATAATCATTCCAAATTACGTATGTCTTCAAGTATTATAATGTCATTCTTACGTAAAGAATACTATCATATTATCAATATTTTTTAAATATTCCCTTTTAATATATCGTTTCAAATAAGAAAATAGCATATGGCGCTTGAGAGTCGGCCGTTTTTACATGTATTAAATAAAGAATTTAAACTTAAACTCGTGAAACCAAATTTTGTTCGAAGCAAGTATAATAAACTAAATATTAAAAATTACAAAAACAAAATAATAATATTGTTAAGTATCACTTATATATTAATTTTTAACTGACAGCTATCAGCTGTAGCTATGTAAACTTGGTGGGCATTCTGACCAATCATAGGGCGGAATTTATTTTCCTATTTGTCTAACCAACTCAATTTGCATATCCAAAACGAGTTTTACGAAATGTAAATTCAAATCATACTTATGCTTGTATTCATAAACACTCGTAAAAGTTTTAAACGGTTCGTTATAATTTTTATCCAATAAAAACAGTCGACATTGAAAGAAAAATCGAAATTTTATTTGTCAAGTTTGATTCTATTTGTCAAAACTTATAACAAACCGTTTTGAAACTTTACGAGTGTATGAATTTGAGCATTAGAGTAAAAACAGAAAAAATATTTATCGAACAATTATTTTTTATAAGAATAGTTCATTTCAAAAACATCTCAGAAAGAAACTTGTAAAAGAATAATTTGTTAAAGAGGTTATATTAAAAGTATTAAACGTCAGAAAAATAATTTGGGTTTGCGTGTAAATAAGGCTGAGAAAATAGCCAACATATAGAAGATAGATTAGAGATGGAAATTTTTAAATTATTTCTCTTATTTTAAAAACGAACTACATATTTTCGTAGTTTCAAATTCATATAAGAGAACATTCCGAATTCTTTTGTAACGTACATTTATTGACATAAAATAGTTTTGTTTAAGTACCAGCTGATATTTGAAGGATTAATAACATATGAAGGGTACAGGAAAAGAAGGTTGTTTGTCAAAAAAAATAAATTTTGCAGGAGACAGTTTTTAAGATTTTAAGATTGTGTCATTTTTACCTCTCGCTAAGAGAGGTATTGGATTCATGCTAAAATTCGCATATCCAGATTTCAGTGAATAAGCACGATTTAAGGTCCCTAGAATCCGATTATAACATTTTTAAAATGATGTCTGTGTGTGTGTGTGTGTCTATGTGTGTGTGTATGTCTGGATGTTGTAGACACGATTCCTCAAAAACCATAAGACTTAAAAATTGTTTAACTATGGATTCCTCAATCTGACATTCCTAGGAAGAGCTGAAAAAGTTTTGGTAACAATTGAACAACCGGAAGTAGTAGTTTCTGAGAAAAATTCTTCTAAATATAATTTTTTGGAAAGTTTTGTTATTAAATATTGAAGAACATAAAATTCTCTTCTATAGATTTAGAGATAAAGACACTATAATATATAGAGTAATTTAATCGCAGAGGCCAAGGCACTAAGGAAACCAGTTGACAAATTCCAATGTTTATAACATATTTTTAAATGACACACGTCAGTGTAAAAAATCAACAGTTTTAATGACATTCTGCAAGTTTTTTTCTGGGAAGTATATTTAATCTTTCTTATTGTTTTATTAATTAAATATTTGAAATTTTAGGTTCAATTGCATATATCCATCAGAAATACCGCCAATCTGGTTAATGAATTGGAAGAATCTCTGACATTACGAAACTTCCTCATACAATGAAAAATAGATATAATTAGAATTATATGTATGCAGAAGACATGTTAAATACAATAAAAAACAATATTTGGATAAAGTTCTGTATTTTTTTGTTATAAAACGACGGTTTGAAAGGGAAGTGCAATAAATACTTATATAGCCTAATATGGAAATGGCGAGAGGTCTTGTGCTGGCCACAACAGATTTTTTGATAATGCCTTCAGCTATGTACAATTTTGATGCAGGATTCTTTAAATAAAAAGTCGAAATTTTCACCAAAATAGGATGCCAGACAAGTTTTCTAATTTGTGGTACTCATTTAGAAAACAGTAATCTTGCATCAAAATTGTGCCTAGCTGAAGGTATTATCCAAAAAATGACACGATCTTAAAAACTGTCTCCTGCAAACTTTACATTTTTTGACAAACCGCTTTTTTACGCTGTACTCATCAACTTACTCGATACATGAGAGTGGATAATCCACCTTTTTGCTTGGTACCGCATGGACATACCCGTCTTCTTTCTCTGTAAGACAAATTTTCCAATGTAACTTTTGACCTACCGTGTTTTTGCCCAAAAGGAATATTCCGCGTAAAAGATTCGGTATTTACCTACAAGATAACATGAAAATCCTAATTTCAAATTTTTAGTGACAAACTGCCTCCTTCCACTGTACCCTTCATATAGAAATAAAGGATACCTTTATTTTTCAAACTTTTAAACGTTGTGATTCAAAATAAAAGTAATTATTAATATCTAAAGATATTATCAAGATAACTATATTTTAGGCAGAATGTGTACTAGATAACTATGTATTACTTTTGTTCGATACATAATTATTATTATTATCTCCTTTATCAACTTTAATCAAATCATTTTGGGAAGAATTATATGTATTCTTTTGTTCATCCCCCTTGGGATTATGGTCCATGGTATAAAATAAGTCAGTGTTTTAGGGTTTAGACATTAGACCCTGTCCACGGTCCACCCTAATTCAAAATTTAAACAATGCCGTACAGGGTGTGCATATACGAGGGGTGGTTGTCCATAGATACGGCGTGTGTTGTACGCGTGGCAACATTTTCTCATAGAAATTACGGACGTTGAATGTGAACCGAAAAAAGTTGTAATGGAATAAACGGAAAGAATACTCAGCTTGTTTATCAGATACGTATATGATGTAAAAGTATAAAATAAAATTCTTACCTTTACCAACAAGAGCACCAACCCTGGATAAAAATGGACCTGTAACAAAACAAAGTTATAGTCAAAAATATTTTAATTATGATCTACACAAATAAATATTTAATCACACTCGTGCCTTAAGGGTGCGTTTCGAATAGAGTATATAAAGATTTATCATTTAAAGCCTGTTGAAAGAACACAGAATATTGTATTATACATCAAAATTCATGATTTTTTTGGACTATTATTTAAAACTATTTAAATAAAATAAATAAATACAGAGTATTGTAATTCTTACCATAATTTATAGGTACAGATATTACTTATATAAAATCATCTTACATGCATAAAAAGTTGAGAGTTGAGACAATATGTTCGTATCCAAAAATACTATTTTGCTCCTACCTATATACCATTTTACAATAAATAATTATATTATACAAAATTTTCTTTGCTACAATTTTTACCTCTCGCTAAGAGAAGTATTGGATTCATGCTAAAAGTCGCATATTCGGATGTTAGTGAAGAAGCACACTTTTAGGTCACTAGATTCCGATTGTAACATTTTTACAATGATGTGTGTGTGCGTGCATGGATGTGTGTATGTCTAGTGTGTGTGTCTGGATGTTGGAGGGACGGTTTTTCAAATTCTATAAGATTAAAGAACAATGTATCTACGTATACCTTTATGGCATTAATGAGAAGAGCTAAAAAGGTTTTGGTAATAAATGGGCAACCGGAAGTAGTACTTTCTTCAAAAAATCTTCTAAATATTATTTTTCCAAACTTATGTTATTACAAATATTAAATAATATAAAATTCTTTATTCGAAACAATGAATATTTTTATTATACTCGTATCGTCCATAGTTTATAAATATATAAAATAATTCGTTGTAATGAATCTCACAGCTCAAATAACTCCTTGCAAACCAGTTAAAAATTAAAATGTTTGTAAGTAACAGAAAAATGTCAGTGTCAAAAATCCAGATACATTATTGAAGGCTTTTTTCTGGGAAGTACATTATATTTCTTATTTTATTATTAATTATTTAAAATTTGTCAATCAATTTGAAGAATCTCGAACATTTAATAGAGTAGGAGCTAACTTATTTATAGAATGAATTAAAAAATATAAAAAATTATTAATAATAGAGCTAATTAGATTTTTATGTGTGTATTTTTACCTCCCGCTACCCTTGGTAAGGGAGGTATAGGGATCGTGCTAAAAATCTCATATCGAGATTTTAGTAAATGACCACGTTTTAAGATCCTTAGAATCCATTTTTAACATTTTCACGATGATGTCTGTATGTGTGTATGTGTGTATGTGTGTATGTGTGTGTGTGTGTGTGTGTGTGTGTGTGTATGTGTGTATGTGTGTATGTGTAAGAATTTTGTTTGCACTCTAACTCAAATACTATCATTCAGAAAATTCTGAAACCTTGTATTTTTACCCTATTCTAATAGGAATAGAAGCCATTAGATTTTGGTGTAAAGCGGATAAACGGAAATCGTACTTTACTTGAAGCTCATAATGGTTTTTCTTCAAAAAATACCATTAAATGTAATTTTTTCGAATTTTATGTCTTATGAAAATTAAAGATTATTGAATTTTCTACAGGAATACATTAATACTTTTTCTATATATTTTACAGATAAATTTAAAAATAATTTTTTTTATTAGTCGCGAAGCCTAAGATAAAAACTATTTCTTTGTTACACAGTTCATTTTTTAAATGAATGTAATTGACAGTAAATGTCACTGTCAGATAACTTATCACTTCAAATTAATAATAGTAACATTTTAAAAAGAAAATAGTAAATAAAGCAATAGTTTTCTGCAATGGAACAGTTTGCAGCGTTAGTCAATAAGTAGGTAGGTATGTATTTAAATTAATAAAAATTAAATAGCGGGAGGTTTTGTGTTGGCCACATCAGATTTTTTGATATGGGTTGTTGTAATAATTATGCATGAAGTCCGTCTTTCCCAACCTTTTTTCTTGATATACCCCACCAGTGGTATTGTATAATAAACAACACAAATGAAATCCGTCAATTTAGATAAAAAGCCAGAGGTACTCCCTGCACTACTCGCGTATCCCAAGAAATTCGCATACCATACCTCCACACTGCAGAAAACGTTCGGACTGGGAATTTGGGAGATTTCCCGGTGGGCTTGTTCATTTTAAGGCCGATTTTAACCCTTTTTCTTGTTTGCCAGAGCCGGATTTGTATAGAAAATAAATTTGGTAAGGTTTAGTGAGCCAAATTGAAATTATTGAAATGGAAAGTAAAACGTTCCTTTAATTGGATTACTGGCTTTATTGTATGTTTTATTCTTTATTTAAATTGCGACGTTTCGGCCAAGATCTTGGCCATTATCAAGCTTCAAATTTAATACAATTGTTAATAACAGTTTACAACAATTAAAATTTTTTACCATATGTGTAATAGTACAAAAATATATAAAAAAAATGAATTTAGTTACATTTTTTATAGTCAAGTTTAAGTTTTCAAAAAATTTAAAAGTTGGTGTCCTTGTGTAATTTTACCCGTAGAAGTCGCCACGCCTGGTTTGCATCTTCATTCATTTTTGAGTTATCACCCAAAAATTGGCAAAGTTTAATTGTAAAAACCTCGAGAACGAAAAGAGATGTCGAACTGCGGTTTCAAAATTTAAATTCTAAATACACAGATAAAAAAACCTTCTAAATTGTAGTTAATTAACTAAACAAATTCTTTA
This sequence comes from Ophonus ardosiacus, assembly GCA_943142095.1. Classification (NCBI taxonomy): domain Eukaryota; kingdom Metazoa; phylum Arthropoda; class Insecta; order Coleoptera; family Carabidae; genus Ophonus; species Ophonus ardosiacus. Next base: position 38,824,678 of record OW964830.1, read on the forward strand.
ATTTTCAGCCTACTTTAAATTATCTAATTTGATTTAGTTCAATTTTCTAAATTTGTAATAGCAAATTATAGTAAAATTAAATACAAAATTAGATTAAATGACTACATTTAGTATTGAACTAAACATAAATAAAGAAATTAACTAAATATATATTTAAATTTTCTATTTACTTACCTAATTTATTAGATAAATTACCGCAAATTATAGGACAAAAATAGTGAAGGTAAAATATAGTAAAATTAAATAAGTAATTAAAATAACCATTTGCATATTTAAATTAACGATTTTTTACAAAATATTTATTATCTATTTGTTTTATACTAAATTATTAGACATATTGCCTAATAAAATAATATCTAATTATAATTAGACAAAATTTTAATTCTATTTTTTTCTGTGTACTTAATTTTGAAGATTTTGCAGAAATTCTGAGTATTTTGGTTTGAGGGCTATTGCGTGACTGTGGCAAAAGCTGAACTTATTTTTTCCACTGGATATCTTCAATACTTGTCCGGCACATATATAACCCACTGGATCTCAAACGATTAAAGCAATCTATACCATTTTCTTGCGATTATTTTTCGCCTGGTAAGCGCCCGCATGGTACAAATATGTCATCATCATTACCGATATCTGCGATAAAGCAGATTGTTTATTTATTTATTTATTTTTCGAAAAAAGGCCGTTTGAATGAGTAATTTCTCGGTAAAAATTGAGGTCCCAATCCGGCCCTGCACATAGTAAGCAATTATTACTCAATTTGATTTCTTTACTTACTGTTTAAAATAAATAAAATAAATATATCATATTAGCCACTGTTGGTTGTGCCAATCTATTTTATACACAGATATCGGCATGACATATTCGTACTGTGCAGGCATTTAGCTGACACACGGGCACTCAATGCTGGTGTGATTAGTACACCACAGGGATCACTTTTATGTTGTGCCATTTAAAATTCGAAATAAATCTGACATCGGTCGGGATCGAATCCGGGTCACCACAATCTACCGTGAGTATTTTTTAACGTGAAACATTGGGTTTGTCATATCCATAGTTACGACTTGATATTTGATTGACAGCAATGTATTTGCCCGTTCCATTTAAAATGAAACATAGGGAACGAATCTGACAGAAGTTTTATATTTAAATATTGTAAGAAATTTAGCGGAGTCAGAAAACCACTCAAGAGCACTAAAAATATTTCGGGCACAAGGTGCACACAGAATTTTTTCTACATCTAAATTTAATTTTTAGAAAACAGATACAATTATTTAAACAAAATTAACCTCTAATGACATCTTGTCAATATGACAGATAACCGTTGAATTTTCCTGTAAGTTATGATTTGACATTTGATTGACAGCAATGTATTTGTCTGTCTCATTTAAAATGACACATAGGGAATGAATTTGACAGAAGTATTATATTTAAATATTGTAATTAATTTAGCCGAGTCAGAAAACTACTCGGGCACAAGGTGCACACTATATTTTTTCTACAACTAATTTTAATTTAGGATGCAGGTATAATTATTTAAACAAAATTAACCTCTATTGACGTCTTATCAAATGTCAAATTCGTTCCCTATGTTTCATTTTAAATGGAACGGGCAAATACATTGCTGTCAATCAAATATCAAGTCGTAACCATGGATATGACAAACCCAATGTTTCACGTTAAAAAATACTCACGGTATATATTATAGTATATTAAAAAAAAGTATCACATGGCCATCTGTAAACGTACGAGTCCAAGTTTGCAAAACGAGCCGCGAGGGCTTATATAAGAACATCAAAATAGAAAAAAATATTTACCGAACATTGGGGTATATTTTTCACAATGAGTGAGTACCCATATAGTGCACAGGAACCTGGTACATGTCAGACCTATAAACTTTTTTTTTATTCATATGAATATATTTACAATTACGTTTAAGGTAGTTCATCCATGACATCCCTAATCAAGTGAGTCATTATATTTAAACTCATTATAACATTGTATTGATTTTGATACTTTTAAATTGATAAATAATTTTCAGTTTCAATTGATGAAAACCAAATGTATGTTTAATTTTCTATGATTTTTGATGACATTTTTTTTCTTATACATATAATTTACCATATTTCGAATGAAATAAATAAATTAGTAATTATTTTTCTGATCATGCGTGAATTAAATCTCACGCTGAATAGTTGATTGCAACGTTGCCAGTTTACTTAATACTTTATTGCGCATTTGCGTAATTGCATCAAAAATACAATTTTTCTAGAAACAGCAATTTTTACGTGCGATTTCTGAACAATGATTGTGGTATTTCATAGTTTTCATTTTTTTAATAAATATCTCAAACATCAAAGAATAACATAATCGTTTTTCAAACATGTGTTGGTGTGTGGTCACATTAATATTTTCTTATCAGTTGTAAATCTACTGCCTAACCTCAATTTATGCAACTTTAATCTTCTTTATTTCTTATTTCAATGGGTACCTATAATTTCTAATTTACATCCAAATTCTACCACTTGTAATGAATATTATATATTTACTTGAGTCACATTTTCGTTTGTGACCATCAACGGATGATCTACCTTGAACCATAAATAAATGACTTAGTTCAATTATCACGGCAGAGATTATGCCCAGTGACATTTACCCAGATAAATATTATAAATAGGTTCTAATTTTTAGTGACAACAAAAAAAAAATAAAAACTATAAACCGAAATTTGCCACAAATGTATAATAATTCATTTGACCTTTTATCTCGACGCAATATTCCAATATTGTCAACTTTAAAAAAAGTTTAATACTTAAGTTATGTTGGTGCAACCGGTCATTAGTTTAATATCAGAGTTTTACAAAGTACGAAATTTAATGCAAATAATATATTATAACAAATATGTACATAAATAAAGAGACATTTTTAAAATAGGTGTGCTACTTTCCTAAATACATATTGACTTTTATATATTTAGACATGATGAAGTATATTTTAACTACCAATATTACAATATTTTAACTATATTTTGAACGAGAAGAGAGGAATAAATATTACTTTCTTTCAAAAGTTTAATTCTTCTATTTATTGTTTTCATGAAACAAATTCGTTTTCACTTTCTCTTGTCCCAATAAACAAACCAACTCAGCCTTCTTGTCATATCAAAAACTGAATACATAATTATAGAAAAATCAATTATGCCAGACGAACGCACGTCGATTCTACCGAGGGTGGTGCAACGTACGTCGGGTGCATAATAAACGCACTGGGGTGTACACCCCTTATGTATATGTGACGCGTGGCGGACACCCTGTGTATGACAATTGGTGGAGGGTGCATTGCGCAATAGAACTGGCCTAGTTTATGCACAGAGAAAGGGTGAAATTTGAATATGATGTAGGACTAATTCAGAGAGAGATATGATAGAAATATTATTTAAAAATGATATTGTCAGGGTTGCATCACACGGTGTTATCGCAGAGTTCTATGTGATTTATAAAGTTAAGAAAGGATGAGCACGGTAAATAACTGGATGGATAATCGTTAGGGTACACGAGTTTATTATTGGTCAACTGTACTTGATTAGGGATAGGGGATACTCATAAGAACCCAGCAAGTCCATTTATTGAAGTTTCGTATGAATTATGGTGCTATATCATTCAGTTCCAGCCGTGTCGCATTATAAGCGACAATATTTTAACAAAATACGAAAAATAAGGGTGTAACATCTAACGTTAACGTGCAACGTTTATAATTCTATAAGAACTATACTAGTGTGCGCCTTTTTGGACAAGAATGAAACAACTCGTTTCTGGTTTAGTTTAGTTAGTTTATTTTTACCTCTTGCTAAGAGAGGTATTGGAATCATGCTATAAATCGCATATCCAGATTTTAGTAGATAAGCACGTTTTAAGGTCCCTATAATCCGGATTATAACATTTTTACGATAATGTCCCTATATGCATGTGTGTATGTGTATGTGTGTGTGTGTGTGTATGTGTGTGTCTGTGTGGATGTTGGAGAGACGATTCCACGGTTTCTCAAATATTATAAGACTTAAAAAAAATTTAACTGCAGTTTCCTCAACCTGACAATCCTGGGAAGAGCTGATTAGATTTTGGTAACAATTGGACAACCGGAAGTAATAATTTCTTTAAAAAAAATCTTCTAAATATTATTTTTTGAATATTTCTGTTATTACTAATATTAAATATAAAAATCTCTATCCGATACACTTAAAAATTTTATTATATATTCTACGGAGTTGAAGGTACAGACTTATAAATATAATAATAAGTTGTAAATGAATCACGCAGCCCATGGAAAACAAGTGGAAAAATTAAATGTTTGTAATTGACAGATAAATGTGAGTGTCAAAAAGCCAAAGATATTACTGAAGACTTTTTCTGGCAAGTACATTTAATATTTCTTATTTTATTATTAATTAAACATTTATAATTATATATACAGTCGAACTTCAATAAGTCGAACTTCGATAACTCGTATTTTTGATAACTCGAATCAAATTGGTTGGCAATAGCGCCAAGAGTGAGAATTATGGGTAATTTTTACTTGATAACTCGAACTTCGATTACTCGAATATCTTTATAATTCGAACAGAATATTTGGCGCCAGCTTCAATAAGTCGAATTCTGGGTGAAATCCCTTAATTACATGATTTTGTAACAGGTGTTTTTATAACATGATGACGGAGGCAGTTTGGTTTCTGCACTACTGAAGTTCAAACATATGCTTTGTTGATTATTATTAAGTGAAAAAAAAAATACTGTGCCTACTTGATTTATCACGTTTAAGACATTTTCATTCCTGATGATATGTCATTGAAACGTACTTTAAAAACTTTATCTATTGATGAACATTAAAGCTTTTTTTATTGAAAATCAAAATAAAAAATTCTCTCGTCAGTCACAAATAAGTGACTTTGTTACACTAAAATAATGTTTATAACTTTGATCTGTATATATCAATCTGTACCGTGAGTATTTTTTAACGTGAAACATTGGGTTTTCATGTCCAAGGTTACGATTTGACATTTAATTGACAGCAATGTATTTGCGTGTCCCATTTAAAATGAAACATAAGGAACGAATTTGACGGATGTGAGCTAAGTCAGAAATTTAGCTAAGTCAGAAAACCACTCGAGAGCACTCACTAAACATATTTCGGGAACACAATATTTTTTTTGCAACTAAATTTAATTTTTAGAAAAAAGGTATAATTATTTAAACAAAATTAACCTCTAATGACGTCTTGTCAATATGACAGATAATCGCTGAATTTTCCTATAAGTTACGACTTGACATTTGATTGACAGTAATATATTTGCCTGTCTCATTGAAAACATAGGGAATGAATTTTACAGAGTATTATATTTAAATATTGTAAGAAATTTGGCCAAGTTAGAAAATCACTCGAGCACAAGTTACACTAAATTTAATTTGGAAAGCAGGTATAATTATTTAAACAAAATTAACCTCTACTGACGTCTTATCAAATGTCAAATTCGTTCCCTATGTTTCATTTTAAATGTGACACGCAAATACATTGCTGTCAATCAAATGTCGAATCGTAACTATGGATATGACAAACCCAATGTTTCACGTTAAAAAATACTCACGGTATATATATATCATAAGGTAAGTGATTTTTATTCGAATAAATACATAAATAATATTTATACATAATATGCATTTTATTTAATAACCCGAAGTCTTGATAACTCGAACTTTTTTTGTGGCAAGTCATGGTTTGAGTTATCGAAGTTCGACTGTATATACATTACATTTACCCTTCAGAAATACCGCCAATCTCATCAATGAATTGGAAGAATATCGAACATTAGAGGAATAAGAAAAAAATACATAAAGAAGATATGTGTTTTTGTGTGTATCAGAAATGTCAAATATATACAATACTTATATAGCCTAATATGGCAATGGCGAGAGGTATTGTGCTGGCCAAGAATATGAAGGAAAATGTATAATCAAACCGTATAGAGAAGAGCGTTTCCTTTAATATTTATAACATAAAATGTCAAAAAATAATATTTAACTGCGTTTTTTGAAGAAAAAATGTAAAAACTTCAAATAAGGGTACTTCCGCTGGATCAATTATAACCAAAATCTAATCAGCTCTTCATATGGATTTAAAGAAGAGGAATACGAACAGCTCTTTATATGGATTTAAAGAAGAGGAATACGAAAGAATTATCATTTTTAGAATTGTAGTATTGGAGTTATCGTCCGAGAAAAATATGTCACACACACACACACACACACACACACACACACACACACACACACACACACACACACACAAACATTATCTTAAAAATAGTAAATTCGTATAGTAGGGACTCTAAAACGTGCTTATTCATTAAAAACACCACTGATATTTTTGACCAGACAATATCTTCCTTACCTTAAAGGTGACGAAAGGTAAAAATGGAATTTCCCGCATTATTTAATTGTTATCTTTCATATTTTCAATAAACTTTTACTATTTTTGATTGCGGTGGAAAAACCTATTCTATACAAAAGTTGGCAAGATATTGCTAAAAATTTAAGCCAACAGAAATAAATGTAAACCTTCTCATTTTCATATTTTATTCAATGTTTGCAATAATTATTGTTGGTTATTTGTTAGTAGTAGTTAGCAACTTTATTACAGAATTGGGGTTAATTAATAACTAATAATTATGTTTATTTGATTTTATTATAATAAGATATCTTTATTTTCCATATATTAAAAATCGCCACAAACATTTAAGAACTTGATGGACTAAGGTAGGACTGGCCATTATGAAAGGGAAGTTTTCCCTAGGGGCCAAATCAATTTAGGGGCTACATTGGGCATATTTTTAATAAGATAAATTTTTATTACAAGGCTAGAAGGGAACAAAATTACATTTTCCGCTTGTCCAAATGCTCTCAGTATGTCCCTGTCCTGTGACGAAAAAACACTCACACAAGGAAAAAATTCAAACAAACATGTTTTCATGAAAACAGGATTACACGATTACACATATATTGACTTTTTTATATTTAATTGTATAAACAGTTTATAAGCTTTCAATTCATAATTTTATGGATATTACTTACTGTAAAGTAGTGTTATAGGAACTTTGAAAGTTTTAAAAATTTGATATTAACACTATTAGGTAACAGTAGTGCTTTAAAAAATCTCTTAAGCTAAATGTATGAATATCCAAAACAACAATATTATTGTATTCTGTATATCACGGAATTTTATTAATAATTCTCTTAAATATATAACTCTTAATATTATTAAAGCATTTCGCTCCGTTTATTACAGATTTTCATTTCATTGAACTTCATGAGTAAAGTTTTTATTGACATCATTACATGCACATTTTTAACAAAAGTCATGATTGTCTTTGAGGTGCATGACATCTAATAATTATATATTATGCAATAATCATTATAGGCGTTTTCGTCATAAAACAGATCCGTCGGACGCCCCGATTGACTTTACGAAAACGCCTATTATACATGAGTAGCATATACTATTTCTTCTACGACTATTCATAATAATTACAAAAAATAAACTATAAACCAATAAATTGATTATAAAATTCATCCGTGATAATGTTAATCTGAATATATTGTGACGTTAAAGTCCCGACACAGACAAACCTAACTACATTTCATTCTCTTTCTGCGTCGCCTGCGCCATCTATTAAATTTAAAACTAAATATAATGTAAGAGTACATTTTCTAACGTTAGGCTGTGTATCTGCTTGGGTTTGTTTGAGGTCCCGAGCTGTTTTGCTTCTGAACATAGACAAAGAAAGATATATACTAGACCTTTGAATATACATATCTACTAACGTAGATGGAAGTAGCGTACACTATATGTTCCTTAAGACTTTGTTGGCTCAAAGTAGATTGAGAAGGATAGAATTATGTATAAGCATTAGTTGGACAAAGATATCCTGCTAATTGAGACTCCCGTTTTCAACGAGGCGGAACGGAAAACCACGAGCACCACACGAGTGCTCCTGTGAAAGAGTGAGAAGGTTATTTTTCTAAGGGGAAAATGTATTGGTCTCAATTGTATCTCCATCCTTGTCAATCTTCTTTGGTACACGATTTTTGTTGTTAGCTACTTCCAGATGTATATATTCAAAGTACTAGACCGAGCTTCCATCATGGCGGCAATGTCCTGCTTTGTGCCGAATTGAATAATATCGAGACGCTAATTCTAGTGTAAATTCTACAACATAATGAAAAAAAAGTAACTATGCAGTAACTTAAAATACGTATTTTACATCATTTCTTCATTTCAAAATAATAAAGCTCAGTCGCCCAATAAAAAGTACGAACAATATTTAATTTACATTATTTTTACAATAATTATAATAAATATTTTCTTCAGTTGTAGTGAATTTTATTTATTTATGTTGGCAGCTCAGCAATCTGTCATTTCTGTTAGTGAGTTTTTCAAGTTTATTTCTTTGGTTAGTATTTGTTTACAAAGCTTGTTTCGCTATTTGTTTTATGTAGAAATATATTTTATTATTGAATTTGATTGTTTTCAGCCTTTACGGTATACATATGTCTATATTTTGTTAGTTTCAGAAAACATATTTTTCCTATTTTTAAATTTCCCGCCTTTCTATTAGCGTCTCGTTATGGCGCCCATCGATTCTATTTGGCACAAACTCCTAACATTGTAAACTCGGTCTAGTATATATCTTTCCTTGTCTATGCTTCTGAAACAGTTAATTCCAAAGGTACCACCATTAGGAATATATTTTTATATATTTTTATATATTTTTATTAAAACTTCTTTCCCTTGTCCAATTAATTAGTAATGAATACAGAAATAAAGAAAAATGTTTAAAATAAATATTAATTTAAGTATTAAAGGGCAGTAAGTGCTTCCTTGAGGATGATACATACATCCGATACCGGTACAGAAGAGCACTTACTGACCGCAATGCTTTTTACATTTTTTGCACGATCGAAGCACAAAATTAAGAAAAATAAGATTTGAAACTTATTCTGACATATTATAAATTTTTGGTGGTCATTTTTTAAGTAAGCTTTTATCGTTGTATTTACTTATATACCGCCTCCGCCTCCTGATCAGTAAGTGATATCACTTACCGATCAGTAATTTGTAAATAAAGCTTACTGCCTTGGAAACCCTCTTGGTAAAGATTAAAATAAAATCCCGATGGTTCAAAAAAATATTTAATATAACAAACAAATGAATTTCGTGAGGAGGAGCTGTCAGAAATAAATTTCATACATAATTAAGGGTATATTCCAAAAATAACAAATTTTAACCGTGGTTAACCAAAAGTGTTCCAATAATATCAAATGGTAAAATTTATACATTTATGAAACATGGTTCCGGTTAAAATGGTTGCAACCGAAGCGCACCAACGCAACCATGATTTTTCCTCGGTTTTGCCGGTTAACATCTTCTATCCTTTTTCATATAATGTCAGACATGTCAGATTTTGTAAGTTAGTGTGGTTAGATACTATTTATTGACTCTTTGATGTTTGCATCTATTTTCTATGGTTTACATTGTACGTATTTTAATTTATTTCTCCATAATTTAGGATTATGAAAGACTAGACCTAATGTTTTGAAAGAAAATTTTAGGGTTTCCGCGAATCACCCGCAAATGAAACCGAACTGTTTCAATAGTAATAGTCACGTGACTAGAACCAGTTGGTAACCGAAACCATGGTTTTGGTTATTATATTTTATTTTTGGAATATACCCTTACTCAATGATGAACCATGGAAAAATTTATGATTTAATTTTATGAATGAATTGTATCAAAATTAAAATTTCTCGAAATTTATTATAAGATATATGATAAAATAATTTTTAAAAATATTCAAAAGTGAGGTTAAAATCACTCCTGTGGAGGGCAGGTGACGTCATTCTGGAATGGTCTATTTCATGACACATTTTGACAATGTCATTAGGATGACAGTAGTGTTGCTATAGTTCTTAATTTAAATTCACACAAAAAATTTACAATAATAATCGATTACTAGGCTCGGGACGTCCCCAGGAACTATGTCGTCACTTTTACTATAATTAAGCATTTTTACTACAAGTAATATTTCATCATTTTCTTTTTATTAAAACTTTTAATTTAACGTACCTACATGCTACCGTATATTTATTGATGTTTCCTATATCTTTGCAGTGCTAAAATACTCCATTATTATACATTGTTGTCAAAGTTTCAATGTGCATTTTGAGGGTTAATTTGTTTTAACAGTGTTCATTGGCAGGTGCGAACGGTGTAACTCAACCGGCCCCGCGGTTCAAAGGGTTCCGGAATTTGTAAACAATTTATATCATTAATTTTGTATTCTTTAAAATGTTATTGCAGAAGTCATGTCTTATATCTCGTCAGTTTATAGAAAGAAAGATTTGCAACAGGCAATAAAGTACAATAATGTAAATTACTAATAAATGACATAAATAATTTTATTCAATTTTGACGTTTTAACCTGTCATTATTAACTCCATGGCAACAACCATAAGTAACATTTTATTCACAAGTGAATTTAAAAAAATTAAATCACTCTTACAAAATTTTAACTCTGCAACAAATAATACATTTAAAATAACACCAGGCTCGAAAATAACACTTACCACAATATTTATCAGATATTATCAGTCATTTTCATTATTTTTCACGACACAAATGACAGACAATAAAGCATTTTAAATATATGACTTGACGTCTATCAGCGACGATTGTCCTACTCAGCCTACTAACTGATCAGTTTTTTATTTTGTCAAAATTAAATATTATAATGGTTTTTATTATTATTTCGTCAAAATTGAATAAAATATTGTACAAACCACGTGAGCTAAGAATGTTTATTCACTCGAAGAAATTAACACACTCACCCTTACGGGCTCGTGAGCTAAACTTTCTTCTCATGAATAAACATTATCTTAGCTCACTTGGTGTGTAAATATCTATTATAATATTTATCGAAAATTAGGTTTTAGCTATTCGGGCCATTAAATATTATGCATATTGTAAGGTTATTATTATTATTATTATTTATTATTATTATTAAGTTACGATTCACTGATTATTAGGAAATCCCGTCATAAAGGCATACTCGTGGTGTTAAAAATCATTTCAGAAAAGTCCATAAAATCGTATCAAATTATTAATTTTAAGGTAGAAAACGCGCTAACTCAAAAACAAAATCTGATGTGGCCAACACAAAACCTCCCGCTATTTAATTTTTTTTAATTTAAATACATACCTACGTATTTAGTAATGCTTCAAACTATATTATGTTCCATTGCATATAACTATTGCTTTATTTACGATTTTCTTTATTATTTAATATGTCACTATTATTCATTTGAAGTGATTAGTTTTTTGACAATGACGTTTACCTGTCAGTTACATTCATTTGAAAAATAAACTGTGTAACAAAGGAATTTTGTTTATCTTAGGCTTCGGGATTAAAAAAAGAAAAATGATTTTTAAATTTATCTGTAAAATATATAGAAAAAGTATTAATGTATACCTGTACAAAATTCAATAATCTATAATTTTCCAATGACACTAAATGCGAAAAAATGGCATTTAATGGTATTTTTTGAAGAAAAACCATTATGAGCTTCAAGTAAAGTACCATTTCCGTTTATCCGATTTACACCAAAATCTAATGGCTTCTATTCCTATTAGAATAGGGTAGAAATACAAGGTTTCAGAATTTTCTGAATGATAGTATTTGAGTTAGAGTGCAAACAAAATTCGTACACATACGCACATACACACACACACACACACACACACACGCACACACACATACACACATACAGACATCATCGTGAAAATGTTAAAATTGGATTCTAGGGACCTTAAAACGTGGTCATTTACTAAAATCTCGATATGTGATTTTTAGCACGATCCCTATACCTCCCTTACCAAGGGTAGCGGGAGGTAAAAACTATATAAAAAGGCCTGAAATTACTTAAATATTTAGTTTTGTCTAGTTTGAGTAGTAATTTAGGCCATAATACGCAAACGGTTTTAGTTCTCCAGTGACTTTTTTAAACGTGTACTAAGCAGATTTACATTTTAGCGAACGATTTGGTTGATGGTTAATCTAGTTGAAAGGTTATTCTAGTTGATATAAGATATTTAAGAACTTCAAACATTTTTGTTATAAACTAACCCTCGTAAAGTCTGATGTAGTACATATTATAGTTTCGTATAATGGTTCATATAAATTAAAAGAATGATTACACCACTATGGTAGTTATTTGACTGACATTACGTACAAATTCGACTAAAAATAGATATAAGGAAACTTATTTATAATTCGTATTAATAAATTATTCAATACACATCATTTTGTAATAATAAAACATCGTAAAAATAAACTGTTAATTTTATACAGTCGCTTTATAATGCTCTAGATGATTAAAAATACATGGATAAAAACCCATCACATAATCGTTATACACACATATTCATAAAAATAGAGGGTAAGATAATCGATAGAAAATTTCCTTATTGACTTATCTCTCATCTAGAATAATTCCAACCGCAAATGGTTCCTAGTTAATGGTTGGACTTGGAGAGGTGGTAGTCGTAGTCTGGTTTAGTACAAAATCGGTACTCTACCGTAGTTTACTCTAGAGAAAAGGAAAAAGGATTGTAATCATTGCAGGGATCTGAAGACTTGTTTTATCGATCACGACAAATATTTCGTACGAATGCTCGTCGCACGTGGTGCATGGCACGGAGATTTTAACCACCAGGGCGGGACTCGGGAAATTTTTAAATACTAAAGTAAACACTGCGGAAAATAATTTTGAAAAATAAAACTAAATATTACATAACTGAAATCGAATAAATTCTTAATTTTATGTAGGTAAAAATAAAGAAACAAATAAGAATAAATGCTACCTGACGATTTCGAATCTACACCACAATAGAGAAATTTACCCACATTTATAATTATTTATTACAGAATATGTGTATAAAATAGTATACTAAAGAACGAATGTCATAATTGCCATTTTATTTTGTGAGAAGGAAGTTTGGATCACGACGTGCAACGGAATTATCCAACCCTTCGAACAAAATAATCAACAATTGTGACATAAGTTCTTTATACTATTTTTTCCATTTCGCATTTCCTATGCCTTTTTTAAATTAAAAATAGTAATGTCAAAATTTAGGGAATTTTGTCAGTTGGCGGTATTAATATAACGTTTGATAATTCATTTGACAACTCTAACCCTATTTTTGTAACACCATACAATCCGGGAGAGCCACATCCTAGAGATGGCAGCACTAATGACTGACTTATAGGGAAAGCATTCTATTTTACGTTTGTGCTAGTTGTATTTAGATGCTTTGTTTTGAGGATATTTTATGATTTTTAATTGAAATTAAATATGTTTATCACAATGTCAAATATATACATTTATTTAAATGGTGATATTCGGCCTATGGTCGAAGGAGAAGCAGTATATAAAGGTAAAATAAGATTCAAAATTGAAGTTATCTGCATGTTAACTACTTATTTAATTATTTTTAGCTGGACATACTTGTGCGCATATAAGACAGATAAACAGAATAATATAGAAATAAAAGTACTGTGTGTTCAAACATCTAATTTGAAAGTGGTTCCTCATTCAATCGTGATAACATTAAATACAAATGCACATGAAGTTCTTTGTTTTGTACGTCTTCCGCTTGCTGTTGCTCAACTTCTGGTATTTTTATAGTTTCTTCTTCTCTATCTTTCCTATAAACAATTTAAAATAAATATATAATATTGAAGAATAATAGTTACTACTTGCAGGTAACGTCCCTCTATTTTTCTTCTCTGTACAGGGGTTTTGTGAATTTTCTTTAGGTAATTTTTGACTTGGTATAGCATTTCTTTTTAATATTTTTCTTTTAATAACTACAAAAACAATCTAATAATATTTTGAAGCATAAATTTTTATAAATACTTGCATGGAATAAAATCGCTTAGGTAAAAAATGTTGTGAACAAACGTTCATGAACGGTGATATGTCCTTTCCGATTTTTAACGCGATTTTCTACTTATTTTTTAATATTTCTCTTTTTGGGAAATAATGAAGGGATATGTCAGCACCTTCATAATTATTGCACCGCGGTAAAGAACATTATTTCTTCGATTTGCGGGTCATTTTTTGTTGCTGTTTACTTCATAACCCTATATGACAGCACAACGTTTTCCCTACGACTTATATGTTTTATTCTGCCACCAGATGTCAGACACTTTATTGGCTCTTGCCAATATTTTCCATTTCATGCTAAATTTACAACTTTATCTTTTTCTTCTTCTTCTTCTTAGTTTTAAATTCAAAATTATATAAAAATAAAATTCTTAACAATCGTTTGTTTTCGTTTATTTAACGAGTTAAAGATGCAATTATGTAATATTATGAACAAACGGTCGTATACGTGTTAGTAAATAAGTACATTTAATTCATACGTCGAATGGTCGTAAATGTTTATCATCATACACATAATGGCTCGTAGTATGATCACGGTTTTAACTAAAACGCTGTTTTAAGAAATGTCAAATTTCATTATTTAATAACAATAATAAATAATATAAAATTTATCAAAATATGATTTTAAAGCAGAACATAGTTTGTACTCAAACAAATATTTTTAAAAAAATCGTTCTTTAAACATGCGGGTGAAATTAAATATTTAAATTTGAATTTGACATTTCTTAAAACAGTGTTTTAGTTAAAACCGAGCTCGCACTACCAGCCATATGTTATGTACAAGTGGAAAAATAATTATTTATTTATCTAGGCAGGGAAGTTCGTCTTTTCATGACGAATAAAACCATAATGAGTCATGAAAAGGAACTTCAATGACGAGATAAGTATTAACCTTTTTCTGAAATCGTATAAAAATTTAAAATTACTGAATGGTACATATAACCTACTTTCATTTAACAAGTAAATCTCATTGAAAACTTAAGGAACTCTATGTAAAATTTTACTAGAATTTAAAACAAATCTATATGTACTGGACATCATTTATTTTAATATTATAATTGCATTTCATATTAAAATGTAAAATGTGTTTTTGCAAATAAATATGACAACGTTGCATTTTACTTCTCTGCCTAGGCAGGGAAATTAAATTTCCCTGCCGATTTTGCGGCCATTTTTTACGACGTTTACATTGTTGAATTTGTACTATAAATGGCTGATGACAATTCTTTGTTTATACTGCCGTAACTACAGCAATCATTACTTCTAAGCAATGCCGCTAGATGTGCTATGTGTAAGTTGCACTCGCGCAAAATACGAATAACTTATGGCCGATTACTTAAATTTTAAGCGTTGCCCAAATATACAATATTACATTGAAATGAAACGTCAAATGAATTAATTTGCACTGCCGTCAAAATTTCTATTTGCATTTTTTGTTTAAAGTGTTGTTTAAATTTTAAGGCTTCATTTATATATTTCCAATTTTCTTCAAAAATAAAATAATTGCTACAGTAATTTTATATTAAAGAATTGAACTATGTGTATTCTTTCATTTTGTATCTATAATAAGTTCTGTAGCTTTCATTAAATGATGCAGTAAATTTACGGTTTAAAGTTTTCTAAACATTATTAATTTACAACTTGCATACTATACTACAGTATATTGTTCTTAAACACGCAAAAGCAAATAGAGATATAAAGAAAATACAAAATACATACTTCATGAATTGGGAAATACTTTTTGTATACCAAGACGTCACTCATTTTAAATAAATATAAAATCGGAACTTTCCCGATTCGAATCATGTAAAATTTGACATTTCTAGACGTTTTCTACATTTTAATTGTAAGAAGCGTTTTATGATTTAAAAAACATATTTGTTTAATACAGCGAATCAAGTAACTTTCCCAAATGTTATTAATGCAACTTAAAAAATACGAAAACTGAAACGATATCTTTTACAGCCCGATTTTCAAAAAAATTTAAGCTAATCTTCATTTTTGGATTAGTGAATTATATTCTTTTCCGGTATTTAAAATTAATCTTCAAAATATTACCAAAAAAGGTAGATACTAATAACAAATTGGACTCTATTTTGTTACAAACTGTCAAAATTAGAGTAGTAACATAAACTTTTTCGAGAATCGAGGTATTAATTTTTACTATTGTCCTTAATGTCAACCAATATTAATTCCCAAGATAAATTTATTATTTAATTCTGTCTATAAAAAGAATTATAAAATTATTAAAAGGATGAACAAGAGAAGTTAAATAAAATATAGATATATTTCATGTATTTATACATATTTTAACTGATTTAAAAAAAAAGAAAATGTTTAAATTGTGTGTTTTGTATTCACAAATGTAACACAATCTGATATGCAATTTAATAATACGTTTGCAACATATAAATACTCATAAATTATGTAGGTATCAAACATAATTATGTATACAGAACAGACACTACATACGAATATAAAGTTATGCAACTTACGTAACATATATGAGCTGTAATAATAATTATACATTCATATTTCAGTATTTTATTGCGTATATGATATTGACAACTAGATTAAATTCGATTATTATTTATAATTATTATTTTAAATATTTACAAAATAATAATATATAACAATTGTTTGAAATAAAATGAAAAATATTCCGGTACCGGGAATCGAACCCGAGCCTCCTGGGTGAAAGCCAGGTATCCTAGCCACTAGACCATACCGGATGGTTGAAACATTATTAATACTTTGCTGACATATCACGACTTATACATGTACTTATTTTAAATATTTTAACAATGCTGTTATTTTTATTTTCCGTATACCCCATAGACACTCACAACTCTTGGAGACAAATGATAAATAAAAATTATTTATTGTTTAATTCCATTGGCGTGACAATTAGCTTCTCATTCTAATAATAATAAAAAAAAACTATATTATATTATTTTTTAATAATATTGTTAAGGATGTGGTGATATCTTCATGGTTAGCAAGTATACAGGGTGTTCAAAAATAAGGGTAAAATATTTTAAGAGCATATAGTACTGACCAAAATTAGTAAAAAAGCTTAATTCACGTAGGTTCGATCGTCAATAGTTTCCAAGATATAAGGCAGTAAAAAATGAATTTTTACGGGATTTACCTCTATTATCTCGAAAACTATAAGAGTTACGACTTCGATTAAATGAGACTTTTTCTTTACCTTTCAGAGGTCATCATAGCCGTGCTTTTGTTTTCCAATAAAAATCAAATTATTGTACTAAGTTAAATACTGTGGCGACCTTAGCCAATATTTAATTTTCAAATAACTTCGTAACTATTAAACATTGAAAAAAATGTTTCATACAAAATTTTATTGTTTGTTTATAGTCTATTTATAGCATAGCCAAAAAATTTCGATCACTATCTTTGTCAGTTTTTCTTCGATTCTTATACAAAATGGCCTCTTTCTTGGAAATCTTTGAAGATCAAACCTATGTTGATTAAACATTTTTTAACTAATTTTGGTCAGTACTATTTGCCTTTAAAAAAATACCCTTATTTTTTAACACCCTGTAATTTTCTATATATATTGTTTGTCCATACTGACGTCACTAAATCCTGGCTCCAAATTTTAATATTTTTCTCGTAAACTACAAATATCCTTAATTGATTAAAAAAATATATATATTATATACAGTAAAATTTTTGAAAATCTGATCAAGGTCATCTGTATCGTGAAGGAATTAACAAATTGGCATACATTTATCTCTCTCATTTGCAATGACTAAGAAGCGTGTGCGACAAGGATGGATGTAACAGGCTTGTCTTTCAAAAAATCATTGTTTCGAACAAGTTCGAACATTCCATTTTAAAACAATGCCCGTAAATTTATTAATTAATTCAGATGTATTACCTTGATTCCCGTGTGAAAACCGTTATTTTCTGTCAGTGTCACTGACACTGTGTCTTATTTTTCATATAATTTGGGTTTACATTTACTAATAAACTTACCAGTTACTTAGTTTTAAATTTTGAATGCTTTTACTGTAAAATATACAGTAGTATCTTTTACCCTCATAAACAAAAGTACAATATCGAACTCTATGTAAAACAATGTCTAATAAAGAATTAGAACACACTCGCCATGTTCCACAAGATTTCAGCATCTGAATTAACCTCTCGGACATCATCAGATACTCGCCGTGCCCAGCTGGTAACCACAGACGCGATTCGCTGTTATTGCAGCTTATCAATGTGGTGTAACTACCGTCACAGTATAAAGCCTATAGGCTTTATACTGTGCTACCGTCTCTTTGAAGAGACACTCTACCAACTATAGGCACGGCGAGAGATGTACATCTCAAATAAGATAGATAGCTTAAGAGTTAACTATCCATATATAAAACCATCCATCAAGTCGCCGTAAATATATTATATTTATTGGTGGATTGTCTCTGCAAAGTGACGGCAGTTGCAGTTGCAATAACAGCGAAACTAGTCTGAAATTACTAGCTGGGCACGTCCGGCATCTGATAATGACCGAGAGTTTGATTCAAATGCTGAAATCTTGAGAAACATGGCGATTAATTTCTAATTCTTTATTACCCTCATAAAAACTAAGTAAACAACAATTCTGAAATTGACAGAATGGGCGGAGCTAAAATCTTAATTCATACAATTTGTAGATGACCTTGAACGGTCTTCTTTTAATAATTTTACTGTAGGTATTTTATTTTCTTGTTTTGTATCATATATGCAAAAATCAAAATTTTGTCAAATATCCCGCGTAACTGTGGAATACATTTGAAAATGAGTTTCAATGGGGATTCCACCAATTTTTTTTTTTGTAATTTCATCTGAAAATATTAGGAAAACTAAGACTATTGATGAAAATTCCGTGAAAAAATTCCTATTAATAAGCGAATTATGGTCTCCCGAATTTTGAAAAGATTGACGTGACGTCACGCTTATGTGTTTTTATATCAAACTGTTTTCATCATGGGCCTAAATGTTCTTGAAATATATGGTATTTTAAGTTATATATACATAAAATAAATGAATATTATAACACTGTATAAGTCTACATACTTTATAATTACAAGTGTATTTAAATTATTAAGTTTAATGCAAGAAATTTATGTTAAAATAAAAAATGTTTGGAAACTGCGGTACAGGAATGTTAGCCCCTCCTTTCGAATTTGAATTTCTTAACTTCCATTGGTAGTAATCCCCACCTCCTAACACGCTATTTGTAATGCATGTATAGGTGGTTTTTCGGTCGTCAATCAAAATATTATATATAGATTTCATATTGGTGTCGAAGCGTTATAACAAAAAACCCCGTATTTCAGAAATATCTCAATTATACCATTTCATTTTTTTATTAATATTCGTTAATCACCATATACATTCGTATTTTTTTGCTATTTTCCTTTAATTCGATTGAGCTGGAATCCCCAATTCCATAATCTCACTGGTGATCTTTGGAAGACTTTGTGAACCTAGTAAGCGTCCTCTACGATACAGACATATCGTCAATATCAAAATCTGTAAATAAAAACAAACTGGCACACCCAGAAATGGATAATAAGTCGAGATGATCATATATTTATATTTATGTAATTGTTAAAAAATTCTAACCATTTAAATCTGTCTTAATCATTAAAATTTTGTAAAAGTTCGTCCCATTCTTATCTGCGGTCCGTCCCTGTGTGTATGACGTCACACTACGTCACGCTACGCCATGACACGTGACCTACACAGCTGATAACACACACATACACACCTATTACACGCGCACACACCGACACGACTCGTCCACGGTTCACCCTACCTAGCGTGACGACAGTCAAACAAGTCAGCCAAGTGAACATGCCCTGTCACCCCAATATGAATGGAGAGGAAAAAATACACAGCACAGAGTTTCAGCACCCGAAAATTTGTGTAGAAATGAAAAGAGATGATACATCAAACATGTTCAAAATGAGGGATTGATTTTATTTGCCAATGACACAAAAACAAATTTAATTTATAAATAGTATTTAAACATTGCAAGAATGAGTGACGCATGCTCTAAACCAATTTTTTAAAAATATTTTTAAATGAAAGTTCGTTTAATTTTAAAGCAATTCGTGGTATCAAAAAGTCATAATTGGTTTTTTGTATAGCTGCATTTAATTTTTAAAGAAACCTATAGCTATCTTTCTCACACCAGTTTCTGTAGTGATTTGTAAACATTACTTGTCCTGTAACTGGATTTCTGTTGGACAATAAATTATATATTATTATTATTATTATTATTATTATTATTACCGATGTCTACATGTATTGTAGATACTGGCACACCCAGAAATGGGTAATATGCCGTGATAATATATTTATTTATTTATTATTATTATTATTATTATTAATTATTATTCTCGTTGTCATATATACTTCATTTCACGTAAGAAAATAGTAGATGACGTTTGAGAGCCGACCCTTTTTACATGCATTAAATTTAAATTCTTAAATTTTAAATTTAACAAAAATATTAATTTTATAATTAAAGGAACATTTTTTCGACTGTAGTGTAGATTATGTGTTAACATTTATTACTCGAAATCTCAGTCATTCAGCATTTATTCTTATAAAACCGATGTTTCGGTTCCGTCGTAGGTCGTATAAACCTATATCTTCATCAATAATTCTATGTACATGCTTACTAGGTATATAAACATAAACATACACGTATTTTATTTTTAGCATTGATATGGACATCAAGTATTTCATTATATAAAGTTTATGATAATATAAATATAACTTTTATTAGAATATTGTACCCAAAATACGAGAACATATAAATCGTATTTGATACTGTAAGAGATAAAATTATTTAAATTTATTATTAATAACTATTCTATAGTAAAAAGTATATTTATACCCTACTTATAAAAAATGCATGATGTCATTTTATTTATATTGCGTATGTATGATTCATTACAATTTATCAATAACTGCACTCATCAAATTATATTTAGATTTGTTATTTGTCACATTACTAGTTTTAAATACAGTCACAGTATTTTATAAATACTACATTACTTTACTTAAAAAAAAATCTGTTGTGGCCAGCACCATACTTCTCGCCATTTCCCTTTTGTTACATAAATTTCTATTATATCTATTCTTTCATTCTATAAGGAATCTTGCCCTACTCTTCTAAAATGTCCAAGACCTACAATTTTAAATATTTAATTAATAATTCAATAAGACAAAGAAAAAGCTTTCAGTAATGTAAAACTGTAGATTTTTGACACTAACATAACTGAGCGATTTATTGCAACAGATTATTCTATATATTATATTTTCTTTATCTCTAAATCTATAGAACATTTAATAAAATATTTAAGTGTATTGCATGGAGAATCTTATGTTCTTCAATATTTGTAAGAACAAAAAATTTCAAAAAAATAATATTTAGAATATTTTTTTTAAGAAACTACTGCTTCCGGTTGTCCAGTTGTTATATCAAAACCTTTTCAGCTCTTCCCCTTTATGTCAGATTGAGGTGTACGTAGTTAAACAGATCTTAAGTATTATAGTTTTTGACGAATCGTCCTTCCAAAATTTAGACACACACACACACACACACACACAAACACACACACACGTGCACACACACACAGAAAGAGAGATAAACGTGTTTATTAACTAAAATCTGGATATGCGAGTTTTAGCATGAATCCAGTGTTGCCACCTCTACCGATTTTTCGGTAGATCTTCCGAATTTCTCTTCAATTTTCCGATTTACCGAAAGACATTGATATCTACCGAATTTGCTGATGGACAAAATTTCTGATTATATTGTTTCAAAAATTTATTATTTAGTAAAATTTAAATTAAAGGTAGTCAACGTACACTTCCTTACCTTACTCTTCCCATTGACAAATTGTACAAACAATACTAGGGGAATTCCCGATTTCTTAATCTTATTGCCAAAATGATGATTCTAATTTAAAAAGAAAAAATTCTTATGAAGATACATACATCCATCAATCTTCATAAGAACTTTTTCTTGTTTTTATATAAATTTACATTTTTTAATAAATAAAATTATTCATTTATGTTAGTGTTTTGTACAAAAAATCCATAAAACAAACACAAAAAATATATTATATATTAAATTAATGCAAAAAAAAAAAAATCTACCCAAAATTGTCGAAATCTACCGATATTCTACGAACAATCTCCCGAATTCGTTACATCCGAACGTGGCAACACTGCATGAATCCAATATCTCTCTTAGCGAGATGCAAAAATTGTTGCAGGAATAATAAATGATACACTGCATATTATTATTGTTATTTATTATAAATTTGTAGTGAATACTTTAGTAGTTGTCGATAATAAAATACTAAAATTTTGTTGGGAAACATAAAGGTATTATTGAGTGTTTTAAGTCTTTAAAGATGTCCCAGAATAAATCAGAGCAAAATTTCTTTTGCATAAATTTCAAGGTGATCACGCAACGCAATGCAGGCGTATAAATGCCAGCAACTCCTGCGGCCTATACAGCAGGCAGCAGGCCATGGATTTCCAATACCCGTTAATTCACTTTTAATACGATACCCTTTCGTATTTTGCATTAATTAAATCAACGCACTCACTCTCTATATTCTAATGAGGGAGATATATAAATGTTTATATTTTTTCCTATATAATTTTTCTTTTATAGTTTAATAACAACTTCATAATTTCTGTTTCAGATTAGAGATAACTTCTACAACTTAATGACATTTAATTCCGTTTGTTCAATGTGAATTATTTATGGTTTCATTATAAACTTAAATTTCACAGAAGGGAATACAAGAAAAGAGAACATATGCGAACGAAAAAAATGAACATTTGAAAGAATGGAAGTTTTTGAGCGAAATGACATGTTTCTATTTAAGAAGTATTTGCTAAGAAAAAGAAGAAATTATGAAGACAAAATGTGTATGAAGAAAGAATCTACATCTGTCTTGCTCCTCGTGTTCACTGTTGGCCTATATGTGCATTCTAAGTCATAAGGCACGCGGTGAATGCCAAGAGCGGATAAAAATCATCAGGAAATCAACGGAAATATCAAAAAACAAAAGAAATTGGCAAAGACAGATATACCTATGTTATTTTATATCGAATAGAAAGAGAAAAATCTGATGTGGCCAACAAAAAACCTCCCGCTATTTAATTTTTATTAATTTAAATACATACCTACGTATTTAGTAAAACTGGGTTCGGTTTAGGTTCAGGTTAATTTGTTTTTTGAAAGATGGGTTCGAGTGCGGTTCTGGTTCAAGCATTAATAAAATTTGCGGTTTTGTTCGCGGTTCAGGTTCGAAATAATATAAAATGAGAGCCGGAATTTACGCAAAACGCAACAAGAAACGAACACAATTTTCACGAAAAGTCAGCCCAGACAGCAACGCAGACGCCTAAGACATCGATTATCGGCTATATTTACTTTTCGAACTAAAAATTAATCTGAACCGGAGTTGAACCCCGAACCTGAATTTTAATACTCGGTTCGGTTTTGACTCAGGTACAATTAAAAATATATCTGAGGTTCGGTTCTCAGTTTGGGTTCCCTAAAATGTTACGGTTTGGTTCCGGTTTTGGTTCGGTTCGGGTTCGATGCCCTGATTTGAAGTGATTAGTTTTTTGACAATGACGTTTACCTGTCAGTTACAGTCATTTGAAAAATAAACTGTGTAACAAAGGAATTGTGTTTATCTTAGACTTCGGGATTAAAAAAAGAAAAAATATTTTTAAATTTATCTGTAAGATATATAGAAAAAGTATTAATGTATACCTGTACAAAATTCAATAATCTATAATATTCATAATGATAAAATGCGAAAAAATGGTATTTAATGGTATTTTTTGAAGAAAAACCTTTATGAGCTTCAAGTAAAATGCCATTTTCGTTTATCCGATTTACACCAAAATCTAATGGCTTCTTTTCGTATTAGAATGGGGTAGAAATACAAGGTCTCAGATTTTTTTGAATGATAGTATTTGAGTTAGAGCGAAGACAAAATTCTTACACATACACACACACACATACACACTTACAGACATACACACATACACACATACAGACATCATCGTGAAAATGTTAAAAATGGATTCTAGGGACCTTAAAACGTGGTCATTTACTAAAATCTCAATATGTGATTTTTAGCACGATCCCTATACCTCCCTTACCAAGGGTAGCGGGAGGTAAAAATAACTACTTAAAAACTATAACTACTGATAGATTTTAATCATATCAATGCTTAATATAACAAGCTGGAGATTTGACAATTTTGTGGAGAGAGCAACACAAGAATCATTATTGTGCTATATGAAAATTGAAAATAATTTTCATGTTTTAAGTCTGAGTTTGTTCGGAATTACCTGGGCCGTCCGATCCATAATAATATAAAATATAACTGAAGTCATGGTATACTCATTTTATTATTGTCCTAAAATTTTATGAACAAAATAATAATAATAATAATAATAATAATAATAATAATAATAATAATAAAAGAGTTCTTGCAAGTAAATATTGTGGATCAAGATAAATCTACAGATGTTAATTTGCTTTTAAAATCTAAATCTTGCACGAGTATTGTAAATATGAGAAGAAAAATCGACTGACGCCGGGATTTGAACCCAGGATACCACATCTCTAGTCTGGTGCTCTCCCATTCTAGCGTCCACCGATCTTTTTTTTAACTCTCCCTTAAGTATGTCCAGTGCTGCATCATTCCAAAAACTTCTCTTTAAGAGCTATTGACAATGGATTTCGTCTACGAGCGACATTATTTTTAGGAGAAATATACCGATATTTATTAAATTAATATTTAAACGCCCGGTTTTATAAATGACAAATAAATTCACTTCCATTCACTTCCAAAGTAAGAAAAAATATTCCCTCAAATGACAGACGAATTTTTGACAGTAATGTTATAAATGTCATAAAATGAATAAAATTGATTTGAATTTGCTAGTTTGAATTCTGCCCTTTATAAAACCGGGGGTAATATAGATTTGAACCCGGGACCACCACATCTATAGGTTGGTGCTCTCCTATCTAAGCTCAAATGGGAAAGCACCAAACTATTGAAATAGGCGCCAAAATGAGAAATACTAAAAACATAAATTTTTAATAAAAAGTTAAAGAAATTATGAATAATTCAATACACTTAAATCCGAGCTTAAATCATATAAAATTATAGGTATTAAAAAATATTTACAACCGATTCTTTGTTTACCTCTAAGCATTCAAACATCGTTTTTCTTCATAGCTACTTAGTACCAGAGAAAAAAATTGATACAGATTTTTTTCTTCTTTTTACTATTAATTCTTTGGTTCAAAGGTTTAATATTTTAAACGATTTACATATGTAATATTAAAGAATGATGTTGAATCCTATGCAGCTGCAAATAATCTGAGAGTAACTGATAATTTTTTGTCTGCTTTGACCAAAAGAGCTATAAGATACACAACAATATCTTTAAGAATTTTTCCAATAACTTAGCAGCATTTGAAGCTAAAAGCTGTTTTTCTAAACTGAAAATTATAAAGAATAATTTACGAATAACTGACCCAAAAACCTTTAATGGCCAGATGCATCGCTTATAGTTAAATTATTAACTTCAGGTAAACAAAAAATACGAAAATATTGACACCAATAATGATCAACCTCTTAGTAATTTCGTTCTGATACGATAATAATAATTTAACATAAAGTTATTTACATACATAATTATTACATTTCAAAAGAAAATAATATGCTATACATTACTTTTAATAAATTCAATACATATTTTTTTTAAAATAGACAACTTAGACTCCTTTTTTGTTGATTCCGAAAGACTATTGTACAATTTAAATCCTTTGATATTTAGCAAATTTTCTGAGCTAGTTTTATTTACCAATAGGTAATAACTATAAAGCTATGCAACTGGCTATAATGATCTAAGAAGAATTTCCATAGAAAAAAGCCCACATCTATTCATCAGTTCGAAAAAAGATTTAATAAATGTTTTTACTTTACAGTTTTATTTTTAAAAATATTTTATTTATTGTTCTGCATTTTAACTTATTTACTAAATATTTTTCCTATTACACTCGGTGCCATATTCATATTAATTTGAATATTTTAAGGAAATTTAAAATTTGGGGATGAATCCCAAGAAAATAATAAGTAGGTGACGTAGGTTTCTCCCTTTTTGGCTCAATAAAATATTCGATTTCGTTTCTATTGTTAATTACTTTTTAGGCGCTGTTTTGAGACTTGCCTCAGGCGATTTATACATTGGGCCGCTCCTGGTTTTGAGAGTCAACAGATGTGTTTTCTTTTGGCGAATTTTTGTGCAATTTTATTTATAAAACTAACAGCCCGATTCACTAAAAAGTTTAGGCTAATCCTCACTTTTGGATTAGTGAATTCTATTCTATTCCGGTATTTAAAATTTAATTTTCATGATATCAATAAAGGTAGATACTAGGAGTACATTAGACTATATTTTAAGTTATAAACTGTCAAAATTAGAGTAGAATTCGCTATTCCAAAAATGAGGATTAGCTTAAACCTTTTTGTGAATCGGGCTCTAATTGTTTAAAGGAATGTATTTATGTGTACATGAATTTATACATATTTATGAATGCGTAAGATCTTATTCTTCTGAAAATATAAGTGTATACTGAAACATCGGTTTTGTAAGAATAAATTCTGTATCAGTATGATTGATATTTCGAGTATATAAGGGTATGTGACATGTGACTTTGATCAAATTTAGAAAAAATATTATTTATATAGAGTTCAAAACAATATACCAGTAATTTTTAAAATTTATTAGATATTAATAGAATGGGGTCCTATACCATAGTCATATTTTAACTATCTTAAATAAGAAGACGAAAATATACATAAATTAATGAGTATTAGTGAAAAAATTTTCTTTAAATATTGACTAGGTCACAAACTATAAGCGATTGAAGATGATTACTAATTGGGTATGACACGTTAGGTACTAAGAATTTGATTGGTCGCCTGATTTTAAAAAGGAGATTCGCGCGTCTGTAGCGGTCACCTTTAAAAGAATATGAAATGTCATGTTGTTCCATAACCTAACAAAACATTTAATAAGTTTGTGTTTGATGAATTTGTTTAATTATAACATCTAGTAATATTAACAATAATAATATATTTATAATTAAATCAATTTGTAATATTAATTAAATTAATAATAATATTAGTTAAATTAATATTGAAACTTCAAAACAGGCCAGCACTGGCGCCATCCGTCGTCATGCTTTGTGTAATAATATTGTCAAACTGTTTCAATGTTCTATAATTTATTAGGAAAAAAAGGTTATTATTTACATTATTTATACTTAATAATAATTTCTTCATGAATATAACGTATAAGTTTTTATTTACAAACATTTCAGCTATGCAAACATGAAAAAAATTGTTCCCTCTATAACTAACAGTTTGTCCCATTGTTTGTCGATCACTTGTTAGTACCTGCTACATACATAACTTTTTTTTAAAAAAAAAAAATGTGTATTAAATTATAACTCCATAAATAAGTGAACTTTAAAAAATTGGTTCCAGTGGTACCCCAATGTTCAAAAGGTCAAAGTTTTATAAACAGCAGTTAATTTTCAAATTTTTAATTAAGATATTTTTAAAAATTGCCATTGTTGTACCGTAATTACATCCTTATTTCAAATAAATGGTTCTACTGGTACTGAATATGCAAATATGGCATTATCTATAAATTTTCTAAAGGTAATACGATACGAGTACAAGCAACAGAATTCGGAAACTATGGTCCTTATTTAGAACTCTATAGCTACATATTTGTTACAAAATCAAAATTTGAAACAGAATTTATGTCATAAATAACTTACCGGCCGATGTATAGTAATTTTTTTATGCAGAGTATTCACGTCATTACAGTTTGTAACTAGATAATGACGTCACGGAATTACTAGGTTTACATGGTATACTAATTTAAATTTAACAACGAAGAACAGCTAGAAAATAGTTACTGTTTGTATTGAAAAATACAAATTTGATACGCAACAAGGCAATAGTGATGAAATCTAAGAAACAGCAACGAACAACGTAAATAAATGTTATCATACGAAAAGATAAAAACGAATGAAAGAACACCAAATGCTGGTCGACAAGATACATATCATATAAACGTATAAATATTAAAATCCAGTAGTGCCAACATGTGATGAAAAAATGAACTACAATTATTTGAAATAAATTAAAAATGCATTAAAAACATTATATTAGATTTTCAAATAATTGTAAGTTTAATTAAAATGTATTTTTCTTATAGTATGCAAAATATAGTATTTATTTTCTTCGTTTCTCTTTTTCATATTGTAATGTTTTTATGACGCAACTGCTCTGCATAAATTTTTTTACTATAGTTTCTATTAAATATATACAGTGTGTTAATTAAGAACCTGGCCATAGGCGTTTAACATGGTAAACAGTTTTTCTTTGCGCAAAAGACCACAATTAATTTTAGACAAAAATGTTTCAAATAAATGTTGTAGATATTAATATTCTACGTCTAAATTACTAAACAGATTTAATTTTTCACGTTTAGTAACTTGCAAAATCTAATTTGAAATTGTATAAATATTGCTCACTTGTAGCGATACCCATGAAATTGAAACAAAATTAGAAAGAAATTCATTTCGTTTGAACTGCCAGAAATATAATTTTATAGATAGAATGTGTAAAAATAATAATAATAAAAGTTATTTAAGTGTTAGATTTTAAAAATAATACCTGTGCAGTGATTTAGGTGCAGAATTGAATTATCTGCAACTTTTAATTGAAAACTGAATTTCTGACAGTTCAAACGATACGCATTTCTCTGTAATTTTGTTTCAATTCCATGGGTATCGCTAGAAATGAGCAATATTTTTATACAATTTCAAATTAAATTTTACAAGTTACCAAACGTGCAAAATTAAAACTGTTTACTGATTTAGGCGTAGAATATAATTATCTGTTACACATATTTGAAACATTTTGTCTAAAATTAATTCGGGTCTTTTGCGCGAAGAAAAACTGTTTTCCCATGTTAAACGCCTATGGCCAGTTTTTTAATTAACACACTGTATATTACCATATTTTCAAGTAACGCAGTATTTATTTGTAACAACAAATTGTATTTTTAGATGTCAAACTGCAACCAGTTGCTAAAAATTAACTCCTTTTTTACAGAATATACCCGAGTACCTCAAACTGAATATGAATGCCTTTAAAAGGTCGGTTATTAATTACTGCAAAGATAAAAAAATTGACAAAATATTCTCTATTCTCTGCAGTCTGTGTCTACAGTATAAACAAACACCCATCACCACTGAAATTTCAAATCGAATGTTGGCCCCTCCAAACTAAAAAGTATCATCTAACACAATTTGCAACGGTCAGGATATTCACAACTAAAAATTTCAGTCGGAGACTTGACGCTATATTTATTTAAAATTCCCCCTACAAATTTCATTTTAAAACAGGTGAAATTTCACCCCCAAATCTCTCATAACAAAATTACACTACACCCTTCATTCATCTATCATTCACTCACCCTCCAGCATCCCCTGTATCATTCCCAATGGACCAGACCCCCAGTGGCCTGCTCATACCGCCGGCTATGTGTCTAGACGGCGCACAGACAGGGCTGTCCACCACATGCAACGGCAACAGGGGTAGACAAACACAGGGGTGATTACGGGATAACAGTGGCGGAGGGAGAGAATTTAAATTAGGGGATTTTTGAATGTATAAATGTAGAAGGGGTAATTTGCAATTTGAAATTTTAATAGGAATTAAAATGTGGTTTTAAAAATTAAATAAAGAGGACAGTTATTAGATTAGATCTTTATATTTTTCCAAAAAATTAAATTTCTTAATTTACGAGTACTTCACATAAAGTCGAATTCACAGTGAGTCCGCTGATCACTGATCAACTCAACAAGGAATTAAGTTGACTCGTTAATGTAATGGGGAAGTTTAGCGATTTTTACCTTCCGTCACCTTTAGGTAAGGAAGGTATTGTCTTTGGTCAAAAAATTCGGTGGTGAGTTTTTAATGAATAAGCACGTTTTAGGGTCCCTACAATACGAATTTACTATTTTTAAGATGATGTCTGTATGTGTGTGTGTGTATGTGTGTGTGTGTGTGTGTGTCCGTGTGTGTGTATGTATGTGTGTGTGTGACAAATTTTTCTCCGACGATAACTCCAATACTACAATTCTAAAAATTATAATTCTTTCGTATTCCTCTTCTGTACATCCATATGAAGAGTTGATTAGATTTTGGTTATAATTGATCCACCGGAAGTACCCTTATTTGAAGTTTTTAACAGTTTTTCTTAAAAAAAACGCAGTTAAATATTATTTTTTGACATTTAGTTTTTATATTTATTAAAGAAAATGCTCTTCTCTATATGGTTTGATTATTCATTTTCTTTCATATTCAATAGATGTAGAGTTAAAGCATTATAAAGAAATTAATTTTCAAAAATTAGTCAGCTTTGTTATTTATCATGGAAACAGCTGACATAATTATTCAAAAAAATTTAATTGACAGATGTCAGTTGCAAGTGCAAAACCAAATATGGAAAAAAGTATAGGATCTAAAATTGGTATGTCATAGTGTTGCTCGCAAGTGACACGCAGAGAAAGGCCAAAAGAGAAGATGGAAGGACATTACTTAGTGTAGTTTATGTTATAATTTTATTGGATTTATAGAACCTTTTCAAATAAACTTTTGGTATGGAATTTGTAAAAAATAGTATGTCTTCGTGTTCGATTTTACATGATATTATATAGAATCTGTTCCAAGGACCTTTTGGTATGGGATTTGTACAAAATACATGGAATTGACGGTCTTGTGCTGGCCACAACAGATTTTTTTTAATTTTTTTATTCTATGGGAAATGACAAAAAATGATGTAACATGTTTTATTTTTTTCAAAAATGCCCAGATTTTCCGAAAAAGCCGATTTTAAGCTGTGATGACGTCGGTAGAGGCTTGGCGCAACGTATGTCGATTTATACACTGACGCACGCGGTTACTTGAGACTGAGGTGTTGTTACGACCTACGTTCAAGTGGTTCGATTTCACCGTTCTGTCTGAGTCTGCGCATAACTGACTTGTGACGTACTTACAGTTTACCCAAAAAATATTAATTATAAATAAATGGAGCAATAATTTAATTTTTAATTTCAATTTCAGCAGTCATTTGTGTTATATTTGTGAGAAAATAGTATGTTATGTAGAATTTTTACCATGCTAAACTTCCCCATTGTAATATAATTTTATTCGTGCGAATTGTACTTTAATATAGGTACAAGTTTTTGTTTATAAGACGTTTTACAATTTTCCTGCAATAATATTGAGCCCAAGCTCATAATAATTTGGCCGATTTACATTTTAAACAAATTATAAAATCTACACAAATGGTTAGAAATTTCAACAATAGTTATTTACGTATCAAGGCACTGAAGTTCTATTTTTTATCACGAATGTGGAATTTATTTGCCGACGCCCTCAGGGCCGAGAAAAATAAACCATATGAGTGATAAAAAGGAACTTGAGTGCCGAGGTGCATATTAAATTTTATTTCAAATCGAAAAATTGTGAAAATATAAGGAATATTTAATTTATAGGTTAGGTTAAAAATAATCTGTCAGTCTGACGGTCAATGTTGCTAACCTGGAACATTGGTTATCGTAAAGAACACTAAAAATATGGCTCGTACTACGATCAAGGTTTGTCAAATTCAAAATGTAATTTCACCCTTTTGTTAGATCGATTTATTTAAAAATATTTGTTTGAATACAAACTATGTTCTGCTTTACAGTCATATTTAAAAAAATTAGATAGTATTTATTATTATCATTAAATAATGAAATTTGACATTTCTTAAAACAGTGTTTTAGTTAAAAACGTGGTCGTGTTACCCGGTTTTTCAAAATTAACATTTTGTTCAATTTTTATGATGTTTCATGAAATTAGCAAATCAATTTTAAACTGTTGTTAGTCAACATGCATGTTAAAATTTGTTTAGGGAATTATTGTACTTTTTAGTAATATAAAAATCAATTTCATAGTTATTAATAATAAATGTCATTATTGACAGACTGGAAAGTACCAGTTGCATAGAACCTTAATGTTAATAATAACTGATTGATTGGATCAATTGGATAATTTTTTCAGTGTATGATGTCAAATTTTAATATATATGATCGAAAATTAACAGAACGATGTCCTTAGATAGCCGATATTTCATTTTAAATTGTACATCATCAAAAAATTCACATATATTATATATATATATATATATATATATATATATATATATATATATATATATATATATATATTAATTTCAAAAATTTCTTCTTATTTTTATTTTAAATTACACAGCTAATGCAACTTGTACTTATTAATTTTCTTGTTGCAAATTAATTTATGACGGAAAGGACAAAATAAATATTTTGTTCTGATTACACATATGTGACAGATGTCATAAATAGCAACTGGTTAGAAATTTAACAAGACCCGAGACTGTTGTTAAAATAGCAAACCATTTAACCATAGTTTAAATCTAGCATTTGTTGTTGAAACAATAGTTCCTACTTAATCAGTAGCTAAATTATTTAACAAATTGTTAAGATTTAACAAGGGGAAATGAAACTGGGCATATGTGTTTTATTTCAAACTTATTCATCGGAATTATTTAGTTTGTTCTTGTACATTTTTGTCATTTTAAGTACAAATTTACTATTGTACATCGTACACCTGCCCAAATTATCTTACATGTACATCAATTTTCATAAGGTTGGCAACACTGCTATTGCATGAAATCGTATAATGGATTACTATAGTGCCGATTTCTGAGCTTGTAATCATGATTTTTGTGCCCTTTAGTGATGATTTCAAATAAAATACTTTGGGCTACTTTAAATAATATAGACTTTTTTACATTCAAAAACTGTGAGCCAAATGACTTGTGATAATAGTTGACTGACATTTTAGGGTCATTTTCTAACCCAGATTTAGTTTTCTTTCTAGAGACCTTTATGTTTGACACAATGAAAAACAATTTCGTAAAAATCCAGTGTATTGCTTACAGCAAAACTTCTACCTTGCAAAACTTGTGGAACAATACTCACAGAAAAATATACAGGGCTTTACGTATCCAATGCCTAATAGAATTAAAGCTGATATTACTAATAAAGGCGATGTAACCGAATATTAAATGACGGAATACTTGAATAACATATTCAGTTTTTGTAAGTTTAAAATCTATCTATTAGAAAGATATTTGTAGAATTTTTTTACTATTTGCGTAAGTTTTATCATTTGTTTGCTGAAAATGTAAACCGGCCGAACTATTATGAGTTGGGCTCGTATATTTTTAATTAGTGAAAATGATTAGGACATTTGAGCTGGTAGATATTCCACCGATTAGATAAAATGATTTAATGGTGAATTGGATTTATTCAGATATCAGCATTAATCTGTGGATCAACTCTTGATTAAGGTATTCGACTGATAGTCTTTTTTAGAAACCATAAAACGTTGCCTATCTATACATTATTGCCCAAACCCAAAAGTATTTATTTACGTTTAATTATAATAGTTATTTATGTAACAAGTGTGTAAAGTAGTACTTTTTTGGTCGAGTACTATTTACACACGAGTTGCATACAATATTTTTCTACAACCGAAATATTAAATTAACCGAATGTGCATATTGCCTAAGTGTTTTTATTCTATAGACGAGTTTTTTAACAATTAAATATCTTCATGCCACATTTATTTTATTTTACTTTTTTATGTACAAGTTTATTTGGTTTATGTTTTTATTGTGTGAATATTTTCTTTATTAATTACTTGCTTCTTATTTACTGTCTCTACCTTTAAGTATTTATTCTAATAGGGTAGTTGCGAAAAAAATAAATGTTACTTTTTCCTATTAATTATGAAATATAAACTAATTCTAAATATATTAATGTAAAAATTATTAGAAAATATAAAACTTTTCATTCATAATTTCCATAAATAAAGTTCGGGGTGGAATTCTTGTGACGTAGACTTTTAATAATTATATAGGTCGACCAAGTCTGTATGACTCATACAAGCTTGTTAGAAATAGAATACCACGACAAAACGAAGATGTTGAATTATATTTAATTGTATCATACAAATATTTACAGTATAATTCTAAAAGAAAATTAACAGATACAAAAATATTATTTAATAGTACGTATATTTTATAATTATTTACTTGAATACCAGATATTTCTAAGATATTTAATTCTTATACTTCATAATTTTGCCACCAGGTGGCTGCACACTCCAGTGAATCAGTGAATGTACATGTCATTTCTAGTGACATAACCTATGTTTTACGTGTTAAAATCATATTTTATTTTTCTTTTCTATATCAAACATATAAATCGTTTCAAATAAAAATGGTAGTATTGTGTACAGAGTGTACAACCGAGAGTGTACCGCTAGGGCAAGAAAGACTGTGATTGGTATTAATAAAACACGTCAGCACGGGAAAATTTGAAATAAGAATTTTTTTTAAAAAAAAATATATTTTGAAACATATACAGTTGCCAGACATAAAATATGTATTAAAGTGAATAACTTGAACATTTCTTTCAGAAAAAAAAAAAAAAAATTGGAAAATACGTAACTACCCTATTGTATTACCGTATATTACCATGTGAATCTTATGGCAAATAAATATTATTATTATTATTATTATTATTATTATTATTATTATTATTATTTTGTTGACCACATCAGATTTTTTACTTGCCGTTGTCCTTGGTCAAGAAGGTATAGGAATCGTGCTAAAAATCGCATAGTGAATAAGCACGTTTTGATGTCCCCAGAATTCGATTTTAACATTTTTACAATGATGTCCGTGTGTGTTTGTGTGTGTGTGTGTATATATATATATATATATATATATATATATATATATATATATATATATGTGTGTGTGAGTACTCTGTGGACACGATTACTTAAATAATGTTATTCTGAAAAATCTGAAACTGTGTATTCTGACTCTACTTAAATATGGAAACAGCCGATTAGATTTTGGTGTAAATCAGATAATCGGAAGTAGCACTTTCCTTGAAGCTCAAAACAGTTTTTCTGCCAAAAATGCATTTAAATTACATTTTTTCGCAATTTATGTTATAAAAATTAAAGATTATTAAATTTCCGTCACCTTTAGGTAAGGAAGGTATTGTCTTTGGTCAAAAAAATCGGTGGTGAGTTTTTAATGAATAAGCACGTTTTAGGGTCCCTACAATACGAATATACCATTTTTAAGATTATGTCTGTATGTGTGTGTGTGTGTGTGTGTGTCCGTGTGTGTGTGTGTGTCCGTGTGTGACAAATTTTTCTCCGACGATAACTCCAATACTACAATTCTAAAAAATATAATTCTTTCGTATTCCTCTTCTGTACAACCATATGAAGAGTTGATTAGATTTTGCTTATAATTACTTCACCGGAAGTAACCTTATTTGAAGTTTTTAACAGTTTTTCCTAAAAAAACGCAGTTAAATTTTATTTTTTGATATTTTGTTATTATACATATTAAAGAAAATACTCTTCTCTATATGGTTTTATTATACATTTTCCTTCATAATCAATAGATGTAGATTTAGGGGTCTATTCAGAACTCAATATTTGTGTTGTCGTTATTGTCTTTATGGTTGTTATGTACTGCAAAGATTGTTAAAATCAAATTTGGTATTCTCAGTACTGAAGATGGTTACCGTCAACAATTGTTACGTGTTTTGACAGTCTTTATCATAACGACTGCTAAAACTATGTATTTATGGTTGTTGTCACATTACTTGTAATATTTGACATGCGACAGATTATTACATCAATCAATTTTATTATTAATAATTGCCTTTCTGCTAAATATTAGCAGGATGCAGTTGATTATTCGCATGGATCCTGCTTCGACTTAAATAATGATAATAAGAACGATAAAAACCGTCGTGGACAAAAATTACTTTCGACGTAAATACATATTTCTTTGAAAATATTATATTCTGTGGTAGGTATTCGTTAAAACCTTGTTATTTATTCTGGTGCTAATGTGTGCTTTTTCTTCAATCAAAATTTTTAAAAAATCTTTCCATAACTTTTCAGTCACGTTGGGATCAGTGGTAGGAATTAACATACCCGTTCTAAATAATTTAGAAGTTTTCAAATATGACACAAATGTGATATTCTTCTTTAGTTGTTTTGGCAGAATGTTTGCATTTTAAACATAATTGGCAACACATTATTAAAAGAATAAAACGTTGACATATAAGGTTAGGTTAAGTTCATATATGCATAATGAAGTTTGCTATTGTCAAATAATCTGGTTCATTCACAAGTATTATTTTGTAAAGATTATCAATAATACCGACGTAGGTTTTGAATTGACAAATTCATAAAGATTGTTACAAATGTCTTTATGATAACAATCTTTATATCCGTAACAACCTTTACGACTGTGTTTCTCTGAATAGGCCACTTAAAGCGTTATAAAGAAATTAATTTTGAAAAATTAGTCTGCTTTGCTATTTATCATGGAAACAGATGATATATTAAAAAATTCTAATTGACAGATGTCAGTTGGAAGTGCAAATCCAAATATGGAGCGTATAGGATCTAAAATTGATATGGCATAGTGTTCCTCGCAAGTGACACGCAGAGAAAGGCCAAAGAGAAGACAGAAGGACTGTATCGCAAAAGACTTGAGAAAGAAAGGACTGTGTGATGCGTTGGACAAGAATGAGTGGAAGAGAAGAGGAAACAGCGACCTCTAATAAAATAGGGGAAAGAAGAAATGAAGGAAGTGTCTAGTGCATTTTACTTAGTGTATATTTATGTTATAATTTTATTGGATTTGTAGAACCTTTTCGAATCAACGTTTAGTATAGAATTTGTAAAAAAATAGTATGTGTTCGTGTTCGATTTTACATGATATTATATAGAATCTGTTCCAAGGACTTTTTGGTGTGGGATTTGTACAAAATACATCGAATTGACGGAAGGTCTTGTGCTGGCCACAACAGATTTTTTATATATTATATGTATAAATTAATAAAATAATTTATAAAATAAATCCCGGAACCTATGCTTTAAGCACATATCTCTTTTATTACACCAATTTAAATCTCAAATGTATGTAGCTGACAGTTAAATGTCACTGTCAAAAAACTAATCATTTCAAAGTAATAATTATGACGTTTTAAAAAGAAAATAGTAAAAGGAATAAGAGTTAAATGGAAAATAAATTAATAAAGTTTCTAGCATTAGTAAATATGTAGATATGTATTTAAAATAATAAAAATTAAAGGGCGGGAGGTTTTGTGCTGGTCACATCAGATTTTTTAGGATGTTAGAAATCAACATCCCTCTTGTAAAATTCATCACCAATAAAGCTCCCCTCCTTTTTTTGTCGACACGTCGCCCCTGTCAATCCATCATGCGTCATAGCCGGGCACGCGTCGTTCTGCCATTCTGCTTTCCATGTGACGCAAAAAGATTAGCGCATTCATGTGCTCTTGATTGAAAAGCGGCAGCAATTGTTACAATGCCTACCCTGATGTTGATGCAACTGTGTACAGGCACAATGCACAAGTGCACACATGCACATGGTGCAGATACAGGAGACAAGTGCACTATTGTATTATCGGAAGAAACAGATTGAGTTAGAGATGGTAATTTTGAACTTAAATTGAATCAGCACTCATTTGCAGTTTGTTATAACGATATGAAAATAAAAATTTATATTCTGGATGGATTTATAATACCATTTCGTTTCACCATTTTTGTAATAGTTTCGAAAATTAAAGTAAATATATTAGAAACCCTTTTCTATGCCAGGGGCGCAGAGCAGGTACAGGACAAATGGAATTTCAAGAAATTGTAACTTCTAGAGTACCGGGGTTTCATTTTGGATTGCGACAAACGCGGAAATGTTTGTGTAAAATATTTTTTTAGCTTTTGCGTTCATAATGAAGTCATGGCCATCATTGGTAGATTATTTACAGTGGTCTGAGCTATATTACGTAGCTCAGGCGGGGTGCAATTGATTTCATCTTTACACTAAATTCACTTACATTTTTTGCAAATTTTTTCAATTTTTCAATTTTCAATTCACTTAAATTTGTTTGTAAATATGAAATGACATTAACCTTTAAATAATAATTGATTGTGGTCAATTCAGTGTTACCAACTAAAACATTTCACTTACAAATTTCCCTAAATTAACTCGGCTTAATTGAGCAGTTTTTTAAAAATATTTTAGTATGTAGAAGGCGCAAAATATAAATAATAGTATAAAGAACTCATTTTATAAGACTTTTTTTTCGCACTTACAAGTTAGAAAACTCGCCAAGGCTCGTTTCTGAATTTTTAATATACTCTTAAATGGCGCGTTACTTACTTAAGGCACGCTGTATAAAAAATATAAAAGATGTGACAACTGCTCAATTTTTGTTGACATATTTATGTTGGCGATTAGTAAGCTGAGATCATCGACCTTTAAACTAATAGACACAGCGTACGAGCAAAACACTTGTCCCGCCATAACGGTGCAGACACAGTATCTCTATCCTTCAACAGTACGGAAGTAAAGAAAACGCGGCAAAATAAAAAAATTGATTTGTCCCTAACTTGTTATAATTGGTGCATAATCGCTGAGAGTATAGATTTAATTTTTTTTGTGCATAATTAGTTTTAATATATATTTTTAATAAAATATATTATATACATATTATATTATAGGGAACAAGTAATAATTAATAAGAACTTACATACGAAATGACACAGCTGAACCGCGTACGTACTGCTGACTGCACGAAATACACCGTTTCCCCATTATTTTGTCGCATACACACCTCACAACACATATATGTATATATTGACAGAAATAATTGTAAATATTCTCCAAAAGAGTAAATAATACACAGTCACGAAATGTCAAATGTAGATTTTGACAACTATTTAGTGATAGAGAGCGATGTATAGAGGTTTACATATGTCTGAAAAAGATGTACAATGAATACGAACGCATGCGCAGTATACTTTAACTGAGAACTTCCGTACTGTTGAAGGACAGAATATATATTTCTATCTTTTTATGTTGGAGCATTATTCTAACAATATAAGAATAGGAGACACTTGGTCCATTAGTTTAAAGGTCGATGGCTGAGATTCTAACCCATAGACAAGGAAAGATATATACTAGACCGAATTTACAATGTTAGGAGTTTGTGCTAAATTGAATCGATGGGCGCCATAACGAGACGCTAATAGAAAGGCGGGAAATTTAAAAATAGGAAAAATATGTTTTCTGAAACTAACAAAATATAGACATATGTATACTGTAAAGGCTGAAAATAATCATATTCAATAATAAAATATATTTGTACATGAAACAAATAGCGAAACAAGCTTTGTAAACAAATACTAACCAAAGAAATAAACTTGAAAGACTCTCACTAACAGAAATGACAGATTGCTGGGCTGCCAACATAAATAAATAAAATTCACTACAACTGAAGAAAATATTTATTATAATTATTGTAAAAATAATGTGAGTTAAATATTGTTCGTATTTTTTATTGAGCGACTGAGCTTTATTATTTTGAAATGAAGAAATTATGTAAAATACGTATTTTAAGTTACTGCATAGTTACTTTTTTTTCATTATGTTGTAGAACTTACACTAGAATTAGCGTCTCAATATTATTCAATTCGGCACAAAGCTGGACATTGCCGCCATGATGGAAGCTCGGTCTAGTATATATCTTTCTTTGTCTATGTTCTAACCCTACGCGCAGCGCCTCTACAATGTGCCGTACCACATAACATTCTGGAACTAACATGACAAATTACAAGTTAACTATCAACCGTGCTGTCAATATATATCTAATCCGGCCTATGTACATAATTGCATCACAATTACAACTAATTTAGAAAATTATGTCTCTGATGATATCCCTTCTGAAATTCGAAAATAATTTATAATTTTCAAATATCACAAAAGTGACCTCTGTGCTACACTGTCCATGGCAGCTTTCAGAGCCCGTGAGGTACCGCTTAGTAAATGTTCTCACATGTACATGTATAAATATCGAAAATACTGTTTCGTTGAGGGTTGTACATCAGAAAGAACTTTTAATGAAAAAAAAAAAAAAACGATTTACCATCCTTCGCAAAACATAGTACATATGTCTGGTGGAAAGTTGTACCGTCTGCAGATAATTAGCACTAAGACCATATATGTATTAGCCCGAAACGACCTGGAACTTTAAGGCCTCGTTATTCATTCTACATATTAAAAACGTTCCAAAATTGGAACTTATTTAAAAATAAACAATGCGTATAGAATCCCTTAAATAGTCACTGAAATAATAGCTATTTGCGTATTACGAACGCAAAATGAGATGTTGTCGATTGAGAGGTTGTTACCTCGAAATCGATTTTTTCTACAGTCGCCATAATGGGTTCCTCCACCATAACAAAATAATAAAATGTATATATTTAGTACTTACACTACTACTCAATAAAAAACGATTATATTTTTTAATTTTAATTTATTGTTATTTTCCATTCTTCTTGAGCTATTGCTTCAATCTAATCTAAGCATTTTTTACTTTCATTTTTGTAAGTGAAGGGCCTATTTTATTGTATTCCTTTACACAGTAGTACTGCATTTTGTTAGGTTATGTAATACACCGACAGAGCAGTCATTTGTCAGATTGATTTATGGATGTGGTAAATGTGTAAGTAACTACAGCACCATTAGTTCCTGACTAAATGTTCCCAAAGAATGTGTACAAGTGACATTTCTCAAGATTTTATAGTTAGAAATTCGGACAGCGAGCATTTTTTCTACTTAGTCGCGTATGAGCGGCAAAGTGACATTTTGCGTTGACAAAAGCGACTTTATAAATAGAATAGACTGTAGAAAAAATAAATTTATATCTCATTATTCACATATGAAGAAAGTCTTTACTCTTTAAGCCCAGCCTTTTCCCAATAATACAAATAAAATAAATTCATATTTATGTAATTACAAATTTATAATTGAATCTAATCATCCAAAAAACCACTCCCTTTCCCTTTCTTTTTATTGTTAGGTTGACGAGCTTTTACTGGCCGCGAAAGCTGTGCTAGGAGGGCAGGCAGCTTTAGTTAAGTGCGACAAAGTACGTGAATAAGAGCTTTATGCAAATTAACGTCCCGGTGGGAATAAGGGGACACAGGATGCGACGGCGAGGACTCAGGATCACGGCTTCAGGAACGCACGACTAGAGGGCCTGAGCAAATATCCACAGGAATTAGAATTAGGATGAGTGAGAGTGAGCACTGCTAGAGAGAAGGATGAATAAATGTTTTCTTCTAGAGCTAAGGGTGAATAAACAGAGAATATATTCAGGATGATGGATGAATGATAAATTAATTATTTATACAATATAAATAAATAAGATCTTATAATCCCACATCCCACATAAGATGTCAAGAGACCGTGGAAGACAACGGAGAAATTGTGGTTGTTTATGTATTGTTAATAATTGTTTTATATGTTTCTGGTTATTTCTGTATTCGTATTCCCAGTATAAAATCACGACCTATTTTGTAATGTATGAAATAAAAGTAAAACTTCATATTATTCAAATTTTAGTACAGTACTTCTTTTTATGATATAATGATACTTAATTGTATATGCAAATATTATTAAATATATACCTATTTTAAAAATAATATTTGTAATGAGTTAATAATTAATAATTGTTAACCAAATATATATATACGACTCTGTGAAGATCAGCCATAGAAACTGTACTACTACTAAGAAATTATTTACAAAACTAAAAGATCCTGTACCAATTTTAAAACAATCAAATGTAATCTATAGTATGCCATGCAGCAATTGTGACGAAATGTACATCGAACAGACTAGCAGATTATTAAAAGACCGAATCACCGCCCATAAAAGTGATACAAGACGAAAACCACAATCGACGGTTCTAAGCCAACATCTTAATAAATTTAAACATACTGCGGCTTATGATGATGTAAAAGTATTAGCAACAGAATCTCATACATCAAAGAGACACTTTCTCGAGATGGTACATATTTACAATACAGAAAAATAGCATGAATAGGTGTAATGATATTGACAACTTGAGCAACATATATAACTATTTATTACACTTGACTAAGAAAAAGTATCCCCCCGACATTATTAATAACAACACAAACCTTACACTAAATAATAACAATTTCTAATTTTCATTCTTTAAAATTCCTCGTTTTTATTAAAAATTATAATTTTAAATTTAAAGCAAATTTCGCGCCGTCCCTCTGGCGACATTTTGGTAAGTGAATATCTTCTTCGTATTACCATTTAATTCCAAAAATGCAGTCAAAATAATTTTAAAGTTAGAAAATAGTACAAACAAGTTCGTAATTAACGTAGAATTAATACAATATGTACAATAGTTTTTATAAAACATACTGTGATAAATATTGAAGTTTTTAGTCAAAATTTACTGTGATATGTCGACAATTCATTACATTCTGTTATTAAAAATGTTACAAGAACAAAACTAAAAAAAAATTCAATTCAAAATTCTTTCTCCAAAAAACGATGTACGACGTAGACATAATTTTTAATACTTAATCTCACACAATGTAAGTAAACAAATATTTTAAATCACAAAATTGTAATTTATTTGTAACAATTTAAACATATTTTGGAACCCTGAGGATGGTTAAAATAAATAACCGAAAGCTTGGTTAATTGTAATTGGTTAATTGTAAAGAGTGACAATTATTTATTAGAGCCCAATATACTCCTAGACTCCCGCTATTTGTTTTCTTATCTTATTTATATCCTCTTTATATGAAAATATTTATGTAAGGCGTTTGAGATTTAATTTTACTTTTTAGCATCATTACTTTCTTCATTTTCATCGGGTAAATAAAAAAATTTCATATAAACCTAGCAAGTTGAAATATATATTTTTTAATTCATCAAATAAAATTTTAAACTGCATTAAATATACAAAGAATATTGCTAAAATCTTAAATTGTATAGATTTGAAATGATATTTCTTTGATTCCTGAAAATTTACATTTTTGAACATATTTAGTTTTAGTAAAAAAAATCCCTCAGTTAGTTTTAAGGGTCCAAGAAGAACTCGTACGCCCAATTTTTTCCTATGTTCTCTCTGCTGATGAAAAATCATGGACTAAATATTTTATTTATTATTTTATAAATAAAGTAATCGGAAACTGCAGTGAGTACGCTTTTATTTGATTTGAAACCTACGTTACGACCATTACAATGGTCTTCTTCA
Source organism: Ophonus ardosiacus (assembly GCA_943142095.1). NCBI lineage: Eukaryota > Metazoa > Arthropoda > Insecta > Coleoptera > Carabidae > Ophonus > Ophonus ardosiacus. Next base: position 38,868,202 of record OW964830.1, read on the forward strand.
GGGTTAAATCAAGTCATAAAGGATTATGAAGATATTTGTAACATCTGTTAACAAACATCGAAATACAATATGTGAATTACACGTATAATATTGATGAAAAACAACTTTTGTTTTATATAAATATATACGAGTAATGTAACGGACAGAATATCTTCATTATCGTTTATGACTTGATTTAACCCTGAAGAAGACCATAATAATGGTCGAAACGTAGGTTTCAAATCATATAAAAGCGTACTTACTGCAGTTTCCGATTACTTTATTTTCTTCTCCACATAAATATTTTATAACACAGTGTAAAAAATTTGACAGATATAAAAAGAAAACATTTATTGAATCAAACTAAATAGGCGCCAGCGGTGTGAACAGCAGAACATCGAACACCCAGTGACAACAAGCTAACCAAATATTTCCAGTACAATTTTTATAATGAAAATAGCTTAGCACTCGATACAAAATACTAAGAAGAATATTCCAAACCAGATATTTTCCATAAAACTCAATAAAAAATTATGGTTAGAGTTCATGTTTATTATACTTTTTGTTTGTCATAAAAATGAGAAAGCTATTTGGCTGGTGGATACGTGCTGTATATTATTTGATATCACACCAATGGAAGTTTTTTTCAAAAGATTTTGTCATGATTTTGTCAATTAATATTACTAAAATATAGGAAATTACTTTCCAGAAAGTGTATTAACACAGTTTTATTTAAAAAATAATAAACTGAAGAAATAACTGATTGTCAAAATTAAAATTTAGAAAAGTTGCCAATTTAATATTTGATATGAATTTATGTAAAAGAAATAAAAAACTAGTGCTTAAAATACTTCAAATTAGTAATGAACAGTAGCTTTATCCAATACCACAAAATCCATGACAAATGTAATAAAATATCTAAATGACCATGAAATGTATACTTATAAAACTTAAAGTCCAGTGAGCACTAAAGACCTTTTAAGATTTTACTCACATATAATTTTTTTTTTTTTTGTTGAACGTACTTTTATTCACAATCTATCTAATACATTATAATGAGTAAATGATTTAATTATAATTAACATGTGAAAGATAGGTCCATTGACCCTCTAAATTAGAATATAAAAATTGATATTGAATGTTTATAATTTATATTATTTTATAAAAAAATCTGTTGTAGCCAGCACAAAACCTTCCGTCAATTCGATTTATTTTGTACATATCCCATAAAAGAATTTCCTTGAAAAATATTCTGTATATCCGGTAAAATTGTAACACGAACACACTATTTTTACCTCTCGCTAAGAGAGGTATTGGACTCATGCTAAAATTCGCATACCCAGATTTTATTGAATAAGCACGATTTCAGGTCCCTAGAATCCGATTATAACATTTTTAAAATGATGTCTGTGTGTGTGTGTGTGTGGATGTGTGTATGTGTGTGTGTGTGTATGGATGTTGGAGGGACGATTCCTTAAAAACTATAAGACTTGAAAAATATTTAACTGCAGTTTCTTCAATCTGACATTCCTGGGAAGAGCTTAAAAGGTTTTGGTAACAATTGAACAACAGGAAATAGTAGTTTCTTAAAAAAATTCTTCTAAATTTATTTTTTTGGGAGTTCTTTTTATTAAATATTGAAGAACATAAAATTCTCCATCTAATACACTTAAAATTTTTATTATATCTTGAATAGATTTAGAGATAAAGACACTATAATTTATAGAGTAAACTAATCGCAGAGGGCAAGGCACTAAGGAAACCAGTTGACAAATTCCAATGTTTATAATATGACACATGTCATTGTCAAATATGAACAGTTTTAGTGACATTCTGATAGCTTTATCTGGGAAGTATATTTAACTTTTCTTATTGTTTTATTAATTAAATATTTGAAATTATAGGTAAAATTGTGGTAAAATGCATATATCCAACAGAAATACCGCCAATCTGGTTAATGAATTGGAAGAATCTGTGACATTTAGAAACTTCCTCATACAATGAAAAATAGATATAATGCAGAAGACATGTTAAATACAATAAAAAACAATATTTGAGTAAAGTTCTGTAATTTTTTGTTATAAAACGACGGTTCGAAAGTGAAGTGCAATACAATACTTATATAGCCTAATATGGAAATGGCGAGAGGTCTTGTGCTAGCCACAACAGATTTTTTTACAAATTATATACCGAAAGTTCCTTTCCCTATTTTATTAGGGGTCGCTGTTTCTTACTCTTCTCTTTTACGCATTCCTATATAACGCATCTTCTTCACACTATTCTTCCTCTCTCAAATTTTCTGCTACACAGTCCTTACATCTTCTCTTTGACCTTTCTCGTACTTCCGGCATTGAAAATTCCAATCTTGAGGCGAGGCTGCAACCTGCAACTGCAAGTCACTTGCGAGGGACACTCTATCACATTCACATATAACTTTCTGACCCTATACTTTCAACTTTGGTTTTGCATTTGACACTGACATCTGTCAATTAAATTTTTTTGAATATATCTGCTGTTTCCATAATTTTAGCAAAGCTGACTGATTTTTGAAAGTTAATCTCTCTTAATGTCTCTATAACTCTATATCTATTATGAAGGAAAATGTATAATCAAACCGTATAATAAGATATTCTTTCATATTGATAATCACAAAATGTCGAAAAATGATATTTAACTGCGTTTTTTCAAGAAAAACTGTTAAAAACTTCAAATAAGGGTACTTCCGGTGGATCAATTATAAACAAAATCTAATCAGCTCTTCATATGGATGTAAAGAAGAATACGAAAGAATTATAATTTTTAGAATTGTAGTATTAGAGTTATCGTCGGAGAAAAATCTGTCACACACGGACACACACACACACACACACACACACACACACACACACACACACACACACATACATACATACACACATACATACAGACAGACAGACATCATCTTAAAAATAGTAAATTCGAATTCTAGGGACCCTAAAACGTGCTTATTCATTAAAAACTCACCAACGAATTTTTTGACCAAAGACAATACCTTCCTTACCTAAAGGTAACCATAAAGGTAGTAACCAAAAATCTGGTATAAAAATTGTTGAATGAAAAACATTAAATTTCAAACTTAATATTAATTTATTCATAATTATGTATTCATCTCATTACAATTGAAAGCCTGCAAAAATTAAGTTCCATTTTTATGAGGGGTTTAAAGTTTGACAATCTCAGCTTCTGCTTCCATCCCTGAAAAAGTTGGTAAACCTAAATTAGAGAAATAGGGAACAAGCTGCCCCCACATTATCCCATTATGTAAATTTTGCCAGAGTAATCCTTTTATTTCATCTGTTTTGCATAGCAACAGACTAAATTTTTCCACATTTTTAATTTAAAGTGACAGAACAAAACCCGGAGACAATTTTTAAAATAAATGTTCTGTAATTAGGTTAGCAGAGCGAAACTTGGCTGCGGAAGACATACAGCTTTTTCTCTGTCATTCTGGAGCTTTCAAACATTTGTATTAAAGCTGTGGATTTTAATTGGTATCAAAACTTTTGAAATTAATTTGATAAATATGTGGGAGATACTCATTTTCGGAGAGTAATTGACAAAACGAGGATTTCAACAAAGGATGCTTCAGTTTACAATTAGAGTGAATGACCACAAATAACTTTACAAAATACATATTTATGTAATACAAATGAATGATAAATACAAATAAAAGCTAATAAAAACTTATTTTATCGTTTAAATTTTACATTTTCATTTAAAATTAGAATTATCGTGACGCGCTTACAACCAAGCAGATTATTAAATCTGCATTATGACAGTAGTCACGACATAAACAATTGCCTGCTTTTACTTGTTAACTAATAGTGTTTTCCATTTATATAATTTTGCACTCAGTGCAGTTAATGACATCATGCCAGGCGCCGGCACTAGTTGTTAGATTACATGCGCAGTGCATTTTAAATTAAATATTTTATAAAAGTCCAGTGCAAGTTTGATAGCTATCACAGTCAAATAGAGAGGTTACATAGCAATGGATATCACTACACAAGATTCGGGCTGTAAAGCCTCAATCACAACTCCGAAAATAATAAAAATAAATAAAATTATATATAAAAATAAAAATAACCTATACACAATAGATTCTTATGAAGGTATTCACAGCTCTCGAAAATGAAAATAAACATAAGACATGAACATAAGGATTTGCAAATGTTAAATATTTTACACAAAAATAAACATATACACAACAATTGTCATTTGAGCTGTCAATTTATGTTCTGGCGAAAGGATTTCAATTTAAATATAACTTTAAAAAGCTGTCTTAAGACAAAGGTTCGCATATATAGGATGTCTCTTAAATAGGGGGACATGGCTTAACCACAGATTCCTGAGGCTAATATAAGACTATTTAACCAAACTTGCTTCTACCGGAAAGTGTACCATTTAGCCAGAATTCTGCTTCAAAGTTCTTCGAAAAAAAATTAATTTTGCTTATAATAATCGGACGCTTTATTCGATTTGGATGAAATTTGGTATGACAGTTTATATGGTTATAAGTCATCTTTTAAGGTGATACTTGTAATTATTAGTGTACCACTAGTGTATAAAACTTAGGTGTCCCAACATTAATTAGACCGTAACTTTTTAATGGCAATGCCGAAAACGTGAAATTATTTTTTTTCAGAAAGATACATTCAATTGTAAACTTTTCTCTCTCTGTGTAATTTGTGATATCTGTTACGGTTCACACAGAAAAAAATAAAATCTGAGTGTCTGCACTGCTAAATTTTTAAAATAAATTTAATCTAGCAGTCAAATGTCAAACAAGTAATTTTTAAAATTAATTTTTTTTGAAGAACTTTGAAGCAGAATGGTACACTTTCCGGTAAATATTTTACATAAAAATAAACATATACACAACAATTGTCATTTGAGCTATCAATTTACGTTCTGGTGAAAGGATTTCAATTTAAATATAACTTTGAAAAGCTGTCTTAAGACAAAGGTTCGTATATATAATTTCGTGCGGTGCTTTAAAAGGTATGAAGTTGTTATTATTGCTAGTTAATTATGAATATATTAAATGACGGTTGATGTTAATTTACGTTTTTTTTTCGAAGCTGTGAACACCAACCATAAAGTTTTATTTACAATTTTATTTATGTTTCTTATTTTCCTAGCTCTGAATGAGCCTTAAGACTTCATTTTATTACATCCATTGTACTTACACAAATACTTTTTACAACTCAAAATATCTATATGCATTTGATAGAACGCACTGTCATGAACTGACGATCGTAGTAAATGCAAGAAAGTAAGCACTCAGTAAAGTTGAATTTACGCGAAAAGTATAAATGAAACCCATAAAACTTGGCTGGTACGCATTGATTATATATTATATATATATATATTATAGTAAAAATGAACACACGAAATCAACCTGAAAAAACTTTATAAAATGAAATATAACTTGTGGAAATTATTGTTAATTATTATTTTTTAAAAAAAAGAAGACAAAAATGCTAGCCTTAAAAAACGTATATATTAATAAAAATGACAAGTATTTCCAAGTCAATCCGTATTCCTTTTACGGAATATAAAATTATTTAAAATAATTGTAGTTGATTTTCATACCATACGTTGGTATGACCATGTTTATATTGAATTTTATATTATATCTATGTACATAATTACTAGCTGCCATTCTGTCACGGGCCTACACATTTGCTTATCAAGAAAGACCTACAAAGTCTCATGACTGCTCACGCCTTATAAATTAGTATCCCATGTAACCGTAGTAGTATATGACGATATTACATTAGTAATATTCTTTGATAACGTGAGTCTTCTGTCTAATCATTTTTACCATAAATGGAAAACGAGTTAAGCTTCATTTCCACCGCTTGTCCTAATGCGTAAGAGCTATAATTAATGCTTAAGAATTAAGAGCAATGCGTAAGAACAAAAGATTGCAAAGTTCTAATCTAGATATAGAAAATTATGTATGTATATCATATATTTAAAAAAGAAGAATTGCTGCTGCAATTGCAGTCTGCTAGACAATAAGTAAGAAGGGAAAAAATTGTGACATTTCTGTTCAATTAGTCACTAAACAAAATAGCTGGAAATGGTAAATTGTCATAATGCATTAAGTCTTATGCACTAATCATTATTCATTAAGCAATAAAACATTCGGTGGAAATGAGGCTTTATACACTTAGTGCATTAAAGTTCGCATTAAATAAAATGGAAAACGATATAAATTACATGGCATTCGTTTTCTCTACCTTCTTTCTATATTTACCAACAACTCTTTGTCTAACTGTACCGCAATGACGTTATTTCAATTTTTTTATTGAAAAACTACACATATATTAAATACATATAGTTAAAAACTGTTTAGGTTTATAATGGCTTACGTTTTGAGGTTTTAAAATTTTTCTAAGAACAAGGATCCAGAATATTATTCCAGATTGGTAAGAAGTTAGCTTCAACGCCACCACTTGTTTCTTGGAGTAGCTGATATAACGACAGGCTTCAAATCCACTACAAAATTTATGGAAGATGTTAAAGTAGCAACAGTACTAAACCCCGAAAGCACCCGTCAAATTCTAATGAAATATGGGCAAGTTAATTTAATTTAATTGAGACTTTGCACAGTAAGAACAATAAACCAATTCCAATATCAAAAGTTTCCTGTCAAAGTATTAAATACATATCGAATATGTATGTACAAAAGATAAATTATGTATACAGTTGTCTCTTAAATAGGGGGACATGGCTTAACCACAGATTCCTGAGGCTAAAATAAGACGATTTAACCAAACTTGCTTCTACCGGAAAGTGTACCATTTAGCCAGAATTCTGCTTCAAAATTTTTCGAAAAAAAATTAATTTTGCTTATAATAATCGGACGCTTTATTCGATTTGGATGAAATTTGGTATGACAGTTTATATGGTTATAAGTCATCTTTTAAGGTGATACTTGTTATTATTAGTGAACCACTAGTGTATGAAACTTAGGTGTCCCAACATTAATTAGACCGTAACTTTTTAATGGCAATGCCGAAAACGTGAAATTATTTTTCTACAGAAAGATACATTCAATAGTACACTTTTCTCTCTCTGTTTAATTTTTGATATCTGTTACGGTTCAGACAGAAAAAATAAAACTTGAGTGACTGCATCGGGAATTTTTTTAAAATAAATTTAATCTAGCAGTCTATCCAAATGTCAAACAAGTAATTTTTAAAGACAGTAACGAGTTGTCAATCTTCACAACTTGTTTAGGAGTAAGCTGAGATATGTAATCGTCTTATTTATAATAACGAATATACAATTTATTCATCAGTTAAACTATTCGTCGAATAAAATAGCATATTTTTGTTTCACCATCGTCAGTTAGCAACTATTCGACGAATAAATCGTTGGTTAAATTATCTGGAGATTTTTGCCCAGTTAAATATTTATTGAACGAATAGTTTGACATTTGACATTTTTATTGTGCATGTTTAATAATTTTATAATTGTTCAGTAAGGTGATCAAAGGAATAATTACAATAGGTAAAATAAATAAAATAGAAATATAGAAAATTAAATATTATAAGGTTATCTTTATTTGTTATTAATATTTCTTTCAATATTAGAATGCCATTGCTATCATCATCATTGTTGCATCTTCAAAAGAAGAAATTGTTATTCAAGCGAAAAAGAAATGATCCACGTAATCTATAATCAATTTAACGAAGTACGTTTTCTAATGCATTTCCGATTATTAAAACAATGCGTTTATGAAATTCTAAATATTCGGCATCATGTGGAGCCAAAATGCAAGAATATGCCAGTTTTTTTGCAATCACATTCACAGATTATATTTTTGTGCAAAAGTAATACGTATGTAAATAATCTTCCACTACTAAACTGCAATTATCAAACTTTTTTCTTCCTCTAAATAGTTTTTACTTCGTTTCCTTTTCTTATTTATGTTTTCAGTCATTTTCAATTGATTTCAATGACACAAATCAAAAAAATAGTTTTGTTGACAGCGAATTTGGCAGTTTTGTCAAGGAGATGAACTTGTTAGCTGTATACTCAAAATAATGGAGAGAAAAATAATATTCTAGGAATAATTATCTATTCAATCAATTTGGTTGGTGAAATAAAACTTTGAATGAATAAAATTTATTCGTCAGATAACTATTTGTGAATTTATTCGGCAATGATGAAACCGGGCAAGGAAAAATGAGTTATACTTCGGCTATCTCGAAAACTATTAGAGTTACGACTTCGATTAAACAAGACTTTTTGTTTAAGTTCGAGAGGTCGTCTTTTAGATGTTTTTATTTTTCAAAAAAAAAAAATCAAATAATTGTACTAGGTAAGTGAATTGTAGCGACCTTAACCAATAAAAAATTTTCAAATAACTACTGAACTATTAGAAATTGAAAAAAAAAGTTTCATATTAAAGTTTATTGTATTTTTATAGTCTCTTTACTAGCAAAGAAAAATTTTGTTCGATCACTATCTTTGTCAGTTTTTCATCTCTTCTAATACAAAATGACCTCTTTCTCGGAAAAACTGTTGAAGATCGGACCCATGTTGATTAAGTTAATGAAAAAAAAAAAACATCTAAAAATCTTGAGAATTTGTAAGTAATCGTAAGTATTAATAGTTGAGGGAAAATTGATTCTGATATAATTCGAAAGACAGCAATTGAGCTATAATTTAATGGTATATTATTAAAGTGTTCAACGGTGCATAATGTTCTTCATCAAATTGAGAATTTCTAATTTATGTTTAAATCTCTGCTGAGCTTTAAATATATAACGATTCCTTGTCTTGGAAAATTCATTGCTTCCATTTTTATTTGACTGATGCAATTCGTAATATTTAAAAAGAAAAGAACTAAGTTTCCATCATATTCTTTCCTTTGTTTTCTTTAAATCGTCTTTTATTTTTATTTGAATTTTTCTTTTATTCTTACTGTCATTTATTTTGCTTTACTGTTTGTTTTGTGGAAATAAAAAATAACATCGGATTTATGGACAAATAAGCTTTCTCATCTCTTGAAACATTTTAACTTTAGTGAATTTTATTTGATGTGTTCTTCAAATAAAGTTATACGGATTATTTTTATTTTAAATCCCGCTTTCGTGCTACATATTTTTCCGTTTTAACACATAAAATATTTGATTAAGGATGAGAATTGCTAAAATTGTCATTAATATTAAATTTTTTTATTAATATGAGAGTTGATTCAGATAGAATCTGTTGTGGCCAGCACAAGACCTTCCGTCAATTCGATATATTTTATAAAAATCCCATACCAAAAGATTCTTGGAACAGATTTTATATAATATCATGTAAAATCGAACACGAACACATACTATTTTTTACAAATTCCATACCAAAAGTTCATTTGAAAAGGTTCTATGAATCCAATAAAATTATAACATAAATATACACTAAGTAAAATACACTTGACACTTCCTTCTTTCTTCTTTACTCTATTTTATTAGGGGTCGCTGTTTCCTCTTCTCTTCCACTCATTCCTGTCCCACGCATCTTCTTCACACAGTCCTTCCTTTCTCAAGTCTTATGCGATACAGTCCTTCCATCTTCTCTTTGGCCTTTCTCTGCATGTCAGATGCGAGGAACACTATGATATACCAATTTTTGATACTATATTTTCTATATTTGGATTGGCACTTGCAACTGACATCTGTCAATTAGAATTTTTTGAATACATTAGTTGTTTCCATGATAAATGGCAAAGCTGACTAATTTTTGAAAATTAATTTCTTTACAATGCTTTAAATCTACATCTATTGAATATGAAGGAAAAAGTATAATCAAACCGCATAGAGAAGAGTATTTTCTTTAATATATATATAATAACAAAATGTCAAGAAATAATATTTAACTGCGTTTTTGTTAAGAAAAACTGTTAAAAACTTCAAATAAGGGTACTTCCGGTGGATCAATTATAACCAAAATCTAATCAACTCTTCATATGGATGTACAGAAGAGGAATACGAAAGAATTATAATTTTTAAAATTGCAGTATTGGAGTTATCGTTGGAGAAAAATTGTCACACACGGACACAAATACACACACGCACACACGGACACACACATACAGACGTCATCTTAAAAATAGTAAATTCGTATTGTAGAAACCCTGAAACGTGCTTATTCATTAAAAATTCACCACCGAATTTTTTGACCAAAGACAATACCGTCCTTACCTAAAGGTGACGGAAGGTAAAAAGCGAAAAAATATCACCCGTCAGTTGTAAGTTATCAAATAAAATCTACAGAATTAAGTGACGTTTGACCATGTTTTGTAGTTATTTTTAATATTCAGGTCTTGTATATTTTTACAGACAAAAATATTTATTATTGCCAAAGTTTTGTTTTACGAACATAAATTATTTATTTAAAACATGTAAAAACGGTCGGCTCTCAAGCGCCATCTACTATTTTCTTACGTGAAATAAAATATAGTGTTATGCCCATATTCATAAACATTCGTAAAATTATAAACGGGTCGTTATAATTTTTGTCCAATAAAAACAGTCGACACTGACAGAAAAATCGAAATGTAACTTGTCAAGTTTGATTCTATTTGTCAAAAATTGTAACCCGCCGTTTTGAAATTTTACGAGTGTTTATGAATATGAGCATTAGGTCCGTATTCTGACATCTTGAAGTAGCGCTACTTCAAAAAATCGTTACTTCAACTGTCAAATGTGAACTTTAATATTAAAAATAAGAGAAATAAAAATAAATTAAATTATAAATGTCACTTATTTCAAATATTATAGGTTTCATTTACAAAAATATGAAACCTATTGTTTATTCATAAAATAAAATATAAAAAATCTGATGTGGCCCACACAAAACCTCCCGCTATTTAATTTTTATTAATTTAAATACATACCTACCTACGTATTTACTAACGCTGCAAACTGTTCCATTGCACAAAACTATTGCTTTATTTACTATTTTCTTTTTAAAATGTCACTATTATTAATTTGAAGTGATAAGTTTTCAGACAGTGACATTTACTGTCAGTTACATTCATGTGAAAAATGAACTGTGTAACAAAGGAATAGTTTTTATCTTAGGCTTCGCGACTAATAAAAAAAATTATTTTTAAATTTATCTGTAAAATATATAGAAAAAGTATTAATGTATTCCAGTAGAAAATTCAATAATCTTTAATTTTCTTAAGACATAAAATTCGAAAAAATGGCATTTAATGGTATTTTTTGAAGAAAACCCATTATGAGCTTCAAGTAAAGTACGATTTCCGTTTATCCGATTTACACCAAAATCTAATGGCTTCTATTCCTATTAGAATAGGGTAAAAAATACAAGGTTTCAGAATTTTCTGAATGATAGTATTTCGTACACATACACACATACACACACACACATACACACACACACACACACACACACACACACACACACACACACACACACACACACACACACACACACACACACACACACACACACACACACACACACACACACACAGACACACATACATACAGACATCATAGTGAAAATGTTAAAAATGTATTCTAGGGACCTTAAAACGTGGTCATTTACTAAAATCTCGATATGAGATTTTTAGCACGATCCCTATACCTCCCTTACCAAGGGTAGCGGGAGGTAAAAATCGAAATAGAGCTACTTCGGAAGTAGCGCTACTTCAAGAGGTGAGAATACGGGCAGTAGTTTTTAACAAAAGTCAGCAATGGACCAAACATTATCCATGAAAAGATGGTTAGCGTTTATGGAGAAGTATGTTGTAAGCAATTTCAATAGGGCCAAAAATTCCTTATTTAAACAAACAAGTCATTGAATTGATGCAGCCTATAGAACCCAACGACTTTTTATTTCTGTAGGTCAAAGAGAAATATCCCTGTAGAATTCTTCACGTATAACAATGGCGTTGGGCAAAAAAAGTGTATGATTCTTAACGACATACGTAATTGAAGAAGTTTATTTTTGTTACAGAATTTGTTTATAAGACGACGTATGAGAGTCGTATCTCTGTTCTGGAAATAATTTAGACCTGTCAACATAGTTCATATACATTGAAGCGTATTTTAGCATTTTTGTGTCTCGTGTTGATTTACGTGATTTATCAATAATACCATAATAATAGCTATAAAATATCTGATGTGCACACCACATGACTTCCTTGTACACCTGTTACACTATGCATATTTTGTTAATAATTAAAATATGTATTATAACAGACCCAATCATAAAATTGCAGGTACTTGACATTGACATTAAATTCTTTATTTTTTTGTTATTTTTTGTCCTAATTCATAGCAAGCTTAAATACAGAAACCAAAAAGTACATAATTTTTAAATTTACATATCTCGCTTATACAAAGAGCTAATTTAATCATACTTGATGTTTTCGACGCAGAATTCAATTCTCTAAAACTTTTATTTGAAACATTTATTATTAAAATCAAAATAACACCTTTTTACCTCTCGCTAAGAGAGGTATTGGATTCATGCTAAAATTCGCATATCCAGATTTTATTGAATAAGCACGATTTAAGGTCCCTAGAATCCGATTATAACATTTTTAAAATTATGTCTCTCTCTCTCTCTCTCTCTCTCTCTCTCTCTCTGTGTGTGTGTGTGTGTGTGTGTGTGTGTGTGTGTGTGTGTGTGTGTGTGTGTGTGTGTGTGTGTGTGTGTGTGTGTGTGTGTGTGTGTGGATGTGTGTATGTGTGTATGTTTGTATGTATGGATGTTGGAGGGACAATTCCTCAAAAACTATAAGACTTAAAAAATATTTAACTGCAGTTTCCTCAATCTGACATTCCTGGGAAGAGCTGAAAAGGTTTTGGTAATAATTGAACAACCGGAAGTAGTAGTTTCTTCTAAATATAATTTTTTGGGAGTTTTTTTTATTAAATATCGAAGAACATAAAATTCTCCATCTAATACACTTAAAATTTTTATTATGTCTTGTATAAATTTAGAGATAAAGACACCAAATCGCAGAGGCTAAGGCACTAAGGAAACCAGTTGACAAATGTTTATAACATAGTCACACACATGTCAGTGTCAAAAATCAACAGTTTTAGTGACATTCTGATAGCTTTTTCTAGGAAGTATATTTAATCTTTCTTATTGTTTTATTAATTAAATATTTGAAATTATAGGTAAAATTGTGGTAAAATGCATACATCCATCAGAAATACCGCCAATCTGGTTAATTTCTGACATTTAGAAACATCCTCATACAATGAAAAATAGATATAATTAGAATTAATGTGTGCAGAAGATATGTTAAATACAATAATAAACAATGTTTGGGTAAAGCTCTGTAATATTTTGTCATAAAACGACGGTTCGAAACCGAAGTGCAATACAATACTTATATAGCCTAATATAGAAATGGCGAGAGGTCTTGTGCTGGCCACAACAGATTTTTTTTTCAAGAAACACTGATAACAGCTTCAAGTAAAGTATCACTTCCGATTAGACTATTTTAACCATAATCTATTATGTTATTCTCATTGATATAAAAGTATTATATACCAAATTTGAAAAGTTTTGGATTATATTTTAATATAGTTTTTCTCTATTGTAGGCTTCAAGTAAAGTACCGCTTCCGGGTTGACCATTTTAACTAAAATCTATTATGTTATTCCCATTGATAGAAAAGTATTATATACCAAATTTGAAAAATTTATACATGTCAGTATTTAGGATTTTAAGAATTAGATTTTAGGGTTTTAAATAGGAACACACTCTGCCTTGAAGCTGAAAACGTCAAATTTACTGTCAAAGAAGAGCTTCTTAGATTGTACAATTCATTTTGTTCTAACGTGTTGCCATACTAACCAATTCGGAATTGTATTTATGTGAAGAAGACCTAAATCCTAAATGCTAAATGCCAAAATGCGACATCGGACACAGTCTGAGATTTCTACATTGTTGTCAATTTATGGGCAACGTTAAAAATGCTAATTTATGAAGAAGCGGCAACACCGCAGGGTAAGGAACGGGATACGGAGAAAGGAAAAAGTTAAACATCAGTCCATACTAATTTAACGGCGAGTATAGTAATAATTAAGTAAGTATAGGTAAAATATCCCTTGCTCTATTGGTTATAGACGAAAAATAAACTCATAAAAATGTTCGAAGTTCGTTACATCCATTAAGCCTTCATAACCACGCTCGTATTAAACAATCTCGCCTGTATCCACAATATTACCAATAATTATATTCCTATCCATCCTAGCACTTGTGCTCTATCTATCTATATTCCTGCCGCTCGTGGTCCAGCATGCAGGAGAAGGCAGGGCGTCACCCTACCCTCCCTTCGTCTCTATTCCTGCACTGGCAGCCAGCCTGGGAACGCAGGATTCGGCTCGGTACAGCAGGAGAGCTGGATGCGAGAGCCTAGTCGCTATCGATCCTGTTGCTATGGTAACTGCATGAGAGCACTCCGGTGAGGAGAGGGGTGAAGAGCGAGGAGGATGAGAGGCAAGGGCGGCAGGGGTGGCCAAAATGTTCGCAGGAGATGCGATGGACACGCATATAGTTAGTGGTTCGATTATTCAGGGTTCACTTAATGTTTTATCCGAGCAAAGTTTATTTTTTATTTTTTAATTACTATTAACAAGGCAACAGACGACTGTAAACTATAAAGCCTAAATACCTCGCTAAGTACCTAGGAACTTGTGCTACCAAATTAGAAACTTAAAATTAGGCAAAACCGTCATAACGTATTATGTAATTCAAGCATTGTCTAGGTAGAAACAGTTAACAGTAGATTCAGATGAGCGGCAAATCTCGAAAATTAAAATATATACCTACTTCATATTAGCAATTAATTTGCCAAATCAATTAATATCACCACACAAGAAATTGAAAAAATAAATAACTTACTTACTTACTTAATCCTGCACCTTTCTACCCTCACGGGTGTAAGGCGTTCCCCGGCTTGCGGGGGAGGAGGTTGAGTTCTGGTTCGTTGGTCTTCTCCATATTTCTTTCCACTCTGCTCTATCTTGTGTTGCTGTCTTCGCTTCTTCCCAAGTTAGACCTCTTCTTTGCGCTGCCTCCTTTACTTCTTCCAGCCACGTTCTTCTTGGTCGTCCTCGTGGTTTCTTTCTTCCAATTTTTGCTTCAAACACTTTTTTAACTATTCTCTCCTCTCCCATCCTTTCTACATGCCCATACCATCTCATCTGTCCTTCTGCTATCTTATCTTCTATTGCTTTTACTTTTAAGTTTTGTCTGTAGGTTGTGTTTTCAATTCTGTCCAGTCTTGTTTTCCCCTCTATTTTTCTCAAGAATCTCATTTCGATAGCCGTAATTTTTTCTTTTTGTCTTTGCGTTAATGTCCATGTTTTAGCTCCGTGTATGAGTATAGGCGTCACTTCTTTCTTAAATAAATAAAATAAATAAATATCATCACGGAATATTACCTATTTCTAGGTGTGCCCTATCTACTTTGTCACAGATATCGGTAATGATGATGACATATTTGTAACGTGCGGGCGTTTACCAGGCATCACCTCACGGGCACTCATTGCTGGCGTGGAGAGTGCACCACAGGGGTCACTTTTGTGCCATTTAAAACTCGAAATATTTGGCGTCGGTCAGGATCGAACCCGGATCCCCAAGTTAGCGACCAGGCACTTAGGCACGCTGCCATGGGACCCCATGGAGAAAACTGATAAAATAATATAAATTTTTAAATTATTTATTGTTCAATGACCAAAAAAATTGTCTGCTGATATTAAGAAAAGATAATTTATTTTAAATATTAAAACGTCCATCATATCATGTAGCCTGTGTCAAAAATTAAAAAAAGAAAATAAAAGTGTTTTTAATTGTTTAAGTCAATTTCAAACTTTTAAAACTAATTAAAATTAAGTCTTCTATTTTGCCAAAATTAAATTCATAATGGTTATTATTATCTTATTATCAAAAATGAATAAAATATTGCATGAAACATATTAGTTAACAATGTTTACTCACTTGGTATATAATAGTTATTTATGTATTAAGAGCGTAAGGAGGCTTTTATGGCCTGCGGCGGGATTTTGAACACGTCAAAGGCCATAATAGCAAGTTACGCTCGTGGTACATACAAAACTTTATGCACGGATGAAAATTTTCGAAGAAAAATTGTATCGAAAAGAATTTGTCCTCGTACATCCAGTATCTAGTGTTGCTATGAAAGCGGAGAACAACAGTTTATTGTTTGTTTATTAGTTATGTCATTTGAATTTTATTTTTTGTATCTCCATGCTTTCCATATAAATATCACAAAATTAATTTTCATTTTTCATTAAAGAATATAAAAATTTTCGTTTTGTAATAAAAACTTTTCATGTTGCCTGTTTAAATTGTTTATATTGTAGGTTATAATTTGGATTGACGTTTCATTATAGCCCGGCGGGCTATAATGAGGCCCGCGGACTATAAAATGACGTTTATGTCAACGAAATTCGTGTATAATTGTCAAATTATGATACGTCCGTGCATAAATATGTATTACTACCTTCAGTTTTATAAGAAACGATTTCATCATTTTAATATTTATGTACATATGTATTGAAATGTAAACTAAATACAAATTTATTTTAAAGTTATTCTAAAGTATTATTTATATTTGATTGGACCAGGAAATTAATATTCGCCTAAAACCGGTTTGTACCTATTCATCGGTTCTGTGTGCATGCAAATTCCACAATTTTGACGCTGTTTCAATATAGCCTGCTATGAAAAGTGACTATTTGATATTTTGATCGCTTCGAAGTTGGTTTCACAGGTTTCAAATATTAAAAGAAGGTGACATAGAACAGTAATTTTGGTCACCAATCGATTGCCTGATGGGTCTACAAAGGTGTATTGAATTTTAATTTTTGGAAAATTTGTAATTTAATAATACAATCAATAGTGCATTGGAAAAAAAACTAGAACTGCGTAAAGACCAGCTTAGTTTTAGAAGGCATGCGTTTTTTTATGGGTAAAATCGACTTTTAAGGTAACAACCATCTCTTTATTGACAGTCTTTACGAACATAAATAGAAAATAAAATTCATATAACGAAAAAGAAATTGTGTACGATATATTGGAACATTATACAGGGGTGTCTCACAACTCGCACCCCAGACGAAACTGACACTTGCCGACGACAATAGGTTGCCAACAAATAGAAGAAAATAATTTGCGGCTGCTTGCATAAAGGAGTTACAAGACTTTTTAATCCATCAATCCCGGAAGGATATCTTGAGGTGTGATGATATTAATACAAAATAAAACTGGTTGCTAGGTTTTAAAAATACTACTAGTGAGTTACAAAATTTATTTGACTTGCTGTAATTTTGACACTTTAGAGTTGACTTTTCACTGTCAACAAATTTAGGTTAGCGAAGGTGTCATCCGAGATCATCATTTATATCGTACAGTGCAACGTGTTGTAGCAGCTGTGTAAAATGTGTTAAACGAAAATATTATTGTTCACATTCTCCGAAAAATATAATCATTTCTAAGTAATCAGCGGCTGAATACATGGTAAGAATTTGCCTTTTTTTATTCACATGTCAAATTTAATTTGACACTGACATTTTTCGAAAACTACAGTCGCCCACACATTTTAAAGAAGATTTGATTTGTATAAAACCATAGTAACGTACAATTACGGCAAACACACGTTAAAGATGTAGGTCTCTGATTGGTCAATTTTAAGACGTCTTTTCTCTAATATCTTTTAAGATAGATTTTTTTTTCTTCGAAATTACACATCCGAGAGCAGTCTCGTGTTTCCTCATTCGCTCTGGGGCGCGAGTTGTGAGACATCCTGTATACTGTAAAAATCTTACAAAAATCTGTATGTGTGAAAAACTATTAAGGAAACACTGAAAAAAAAAACATATTCGTATTATATGTGATGTAATATAAATATTTTGTTGAAAGATATTGCAATTAATGCAAAATGAAAAGAAAATTAAATAAAAAATGTTTCATTCCTGGATGTGAAACCGGTTACAAGAAATCCACTGAAAAAGAATCTCTGTTTCCTGCTCCACTCGATATATCACTTTTTAAAAAATGGCAATGTGCAATTAGTAGAGATGATCGCGAATTAAGATTGAATGATGTTTGTCGAAAACATTTTCGGGAAGAAGATATTATTACCGAATGGAAATCTGGAAGCGTACGGTTCTATCAATTTATTTAGTTTTTCCAATTTTAAATTCTAACAACGTATTGATTCAGGTTTCCATTAAATATATAAATTTATATTAAAAATAAATTCATTATGCATTTCATTTTTTATATTTTATGTAAAAATAGTTTGCTGTGGTAGGGTCGTCCTCACGTAGCGCATCTAGCGGATGATTCAAGGAAACACGTATCAAGCGGACCATCAGAAACAATGAAAAACATGACAAGTGGCATAACCAGTATATTTTAAATCGTGATATTACCTACTGTCTGTATGAAGTTATAATTTGTCTGTACTACAAGGTACTAGCTATCAAAGGCACGCATACATGAAAAAAAGAATATATTACCGACCTAATAATTTTGTATCGGCTTTTTGAAAAATGATCCCCTTTATTGATGACATAACAAAGACTATCATTGTTCCCTTCTTAAAAAAACTTTATACAAAATATCTTTAAAATTTAATACACTACCCCATTTATTTTTCCTGTATTATAAATCACTTCTGACACATTCTATACGTCAAAGTTTGAGAACTGCTGGTCTACATCATCCCTGGATACATCCCCAAATTCCGCACCCATCTTTCAAACCTCACGCCAGCGTTTTATGTAAATTCTCCAATTTATCGTGCAAATTTTGGCAACAATTTACCGAATCCCTCCCTCTATATGGAAAAGTCCTCTCAGTGAATTTTAGAGGGAGAGAGAGAATGGATGATGAATGTAGGAGAGGAAGAGAGATGGGGAATAAAGCGTGTCGCTTTTGTTTACTGTAGAAATTACCTAATTGCGATGTAATATTCTGAAAATGTATGAAGGGAGTTCAGAAGTACAAAGGATGCTGAAATTAAAGTTGTGTTTAAAAATGAATTAGTTTACAATTACAAGAAAGGCAAAAGTAAATTGGAATTAAAATTTAAACAAAGAGTTATGAGAAATACAGAAACAGATCCAGAAATTAACAGCTGAAGTATACCTTTATATTTAATTGCTTCGCAATCTACTATAAGCTGAAAGCACTTTGTTGAGGCTATATCTTAAAAACCTGTTCCATTTAAAAGAAAAGTAAAAATAATATTTAAACAGGTGACATAAATGTTCAATATATCATAAAGACATGCGAGGGTCGCCTATAGAATTATTGGAATAACAAAGCCGGAGAAAACAAAATTTGCGCTATCATTTTGCGAAAGTTACATAAGTTAGAAATTACTTCTAATAATCAATTTTTTTTAAATAAAGTGAGTGAAAACATGAAATTAATCATATAGCATTTTCGAATCATTATTTATAATTTGACAGCTAATAACGGTAGCTTGAAATAGTTAGAGTTGTACGAAACAATTAAAAACAAGTGATCCAGCAGGTAAACTACATAGTATTTTCTCAAACATACTGATTAAAGTTTCATAATTTTGAAAATTTAATAACTAGATTAATTTTTGATGAAAATAAAAGTATTTCTCTACAGTCTATATACAATGTAAGCATTTGCACTCGCTTTTGTCTACGCAAAATATCACTGCCGCTCATGCGCGAGCACGACTAAGTAAAAAAACACTCGCTGTCCGAATTTCTAACTATAAAATGTTAAGAAATGTCACTTGTTTACATCCTTAATGGGAATATTTAGTCAGGAACTAATGGCGCTGTAATTATTTACACATTTACCACTTACACAAGTCAATGTAACATATGACTGCTCTATCGGTATATTACATAACTAAACAAAATGCCGTACCACTGTGTGCAGGAACACAGAAATAAAATAAAGCATTCGCTTACAAAAACAAAAGTAATAAATGCTTAAATTAAATTGAAGCAATAGCTCAAGAAGAATGATAAATAACGATAAATTAAAATTTAAAAATATAATCATTATTTATTGAGTAGTACTGTAAGTACAAAGTGTAAATTTTATTATTTTTTGTTATGGTGGAGGACCCCATTGTGGCGATTGTAGAAAAAATCTTGTGTGTGTTTCCAGCGCAAAAGGACATTGTCGATTTCGAGAGAGTGCCGCGCTCCTACGTCGAGCGGCAACAACTTCTCAATCGACAATATCCCATATTTTGCTCTCTTAATAAACAAATAGCTACAGCACCACTGTAAAGCTAATTTAAATTATTTTCAGAAAATATAAAAGTACATATTATGTATCATTACAAACCGAAATTAAAACACAGAATCGTTTCACATCAAAAAATGGCATTTAAGTTCACCCTCATAACTTTGTATTTTAAGTGAATGGTCCCGAAGAAAAATAATCGGACAAGCAGTCTGCAGTGAAATTATTTATTTCAAGCCAACGTTTCGACTAAAACGTTAGTCTTCTTCAGGGCAAGAAATGTCTAATTACATAAGGTTTTTGTGGCAACCATCCATGAGGAACAAATTTGAATAAAATTAGCACAAAGTATCGTCAGCTTTACAAAAACATAAATAAATAACATTTAAAAGTCAATAATAAATAAATAAATAAGTGATAATGTAAAATTTTTATAGTCAAAGGATGTAAAATGAAAGGGAGTGTCTACGCACTGGCCAGAAGCGGCCACTTCTCGAACAGAACCTAAAAACAGCTGTCTACTAATTATGAATTGTTAAACAATACCTAACTGACAATTACTAATTGGTCGCACATGCGTAGAGCGGCCACTTCTCGAACAGAACCTAAAAACCGCTGTCTACTAATTATGAATTGTTAAACAATACCTAACTGACAATTCCTAATTGGTAGACAGTGGTTTTTAGGTAGATTCAAGATATGGCCGCTAGATTCTGTCTGGTCCAGGTGCGACTAAAGTCACTAGATATATAAAGTACCGCAATTCATTGTACCAATGTGTTAGAGAGAGAAGAACGTTTTTTAGACACAATATGGCGGAATCAGGCCAATCAGGGTCACATCAGGATATAGTTGTAGTTGGCTGTGCCTATAAAAGTCACTATATCTGGGGACTTTAGCGTCAATACTGTCATCATGTCAAACGACCTGAAGAAAATTAACCTTAATTGTATTTATTTTTTATTTTCTTTATAATTTTGATCAGTTATGTTTTGTACTTATATGTATGCATATTATAAAAATTATGAACATAAAATCAATATTAATTACTTGCCTTCATAGATTTATTTACTGACGATTATTTTTTTTGTAACAACGCACTCGTTTCAAGATAATCCATTTTAAATTTGGCGCCGAAGCTCGACACAATATGGCGGCCAATTGCGGTACTTTATATATCTAGTGACTTTAGGTGCGACAGTTCACTCTGTCTGGACAGTGCAGTAGAAACTTCCAAAATGAAAACGTTTTAACAAAAAATTTTACACGTGTGACTATACTAGTGAACTTAAGTATATGTGTATTTTAAACTATCAAAAACTAATAATATAGAAAATAACCATGCCATTTGCCCCAAAACATTTTTACAATCACTTTGAATATCAATTCAGTTTATAACTCATTGCCATTTCGGTAACGATAATAATATACATATTTACTGGACGCTTCAGGCATCATCTCATTTGCAATCAAAGTTGATGTGGAAAAAGTACCATAGGAGATTTTTTTCCTATTTGAAAATTGAAATTAATTTGATTAAATTAATTTAACTATATATTACCGCAGAGAGCGATTATCACTATAAACTCCAATGCAGGGCAAGTTGAAGTACCGGAACAATTATTGACCTGGGCCCCACGTTTACTGGAGCCCCGTACTTTCACCATATTTCATCGAAAAGTGGATTATAAACCACACTTGTTAAAAGGATTAATTTATGGTAAATATTTAAATTATTGTCATAGTTATGACTTAGTAGATACTCTCATTATAAAAGAGATGATGCTATCGAAAATATTTCTTCTCTTCCTTTGTGAGTAAAGCAATCTAAAAAAATATTTTCCCTGTGAAAAATATTCAGAAGAGTGTAAAAATCACGGAAGCAAAACGTAAAATTCCCTGTGGAAATATTTGAAATATTTCGTGGACGTTTTAAACGGTTGAACGACGCAGTCTGGGATAAAATCTCACTTTAATATGTTCCCTATTTACTTTAAACACATTCTTCTCCACATACACAGCATACTTGCATTCGAATTTTATTTCAATTTTAACACAAAACAAGGAGCAGACAATAAACTCACGACTCACGCTTCGAAGGCAAAGCCATCGCGGTGACTTTTAATTAAAAACTTTTAAAGGATTATTAAATTTTGTAAAATATATATACAAGCTTTGCTAGAACTATGGTTTGAATGTTCGAAACTAGTACATTAAATAAATTGCAAGAATATTGTAAATCCAATTACCTCACCCTTAATGTTTCAAAATGTAATGTAGTTCATTTTACAAGAAATCAGGATGTCTTATATTACAATTACAACATAGCTAACATAAGACTAGAGAATAAGAAAACCTTTAATGACTTGGGTATAACTTTTGACTCTAAATTATTGTTAAACTCACACATAGAACTAACTGTAAAAAAGCAACTAGAAC
Organism: Ophonus ardosiacus; assembly: GCA_943142095.1. Classification (NCBI taxonomy): domain Eukaryota; kingdom Metazoa; phylum Arthropoda; class Insecta; order Coleoptera; family Carabidae; genus Ophonus; species Ophonus ardosiacus. The sequence continues at coordinate 38,890,930 of OW964830.1, forward strand.
TCTAGGTTTCATACTGAGAACCTGTAAACACTTTAAAGAACCACTTGCTTTAATTACATTATATACTACACTGGTCCGACCAAAATTGGAATACGCATCAACAATTTGGAACCCAGTATATAATAAAAACATAAAGTCAATTGAAAGCATCCAAAAGAAATTCATTAATATTTTGTGTTATAGATTTAAGGTTCAAACTTATGAATACTCTGAGAGACTAAAATACTTTAACGTATCATCGCTGGAAAATAGAAGGACTATCATTGATATGATATTTCTTTACAAAATATTTAATAACATGGTATATGGTAATAACATAATTCACTTATTCAATATACAAGTCTGTAACAAAATAACAAGATCAAACACTCTATTTTACCCTCCATCAAGTAGAACAAATAATAATAAAAATTGCCCAAATAAACAGAATTATGTATACTTATAACTTCAAATTTGATACGTTAGATCTTTTTCATCTCTCGCTATCACAATTCAAAAATGCTGCCAAATGTTTGATTAATATATAGTTTATATTTTTTTAAATATTCTCTGTATATTCTCAATACTTTATATCTTTCATAATGTATCTCTATTTGTATTATTTTGTAAGAAGTGAAAACCTTTAATTGGTCGTTTCTGACTGTTGGTTTTCCGTAATAAATAAATAAATAAATAAATTACATCGATTACATCAGAGTACAATAGCCCTTATAGGATAAAATCCTGGAGTACAGTAGGTACCATCAAGTTTCATGCATGATCGTTATAACGGCAAAAATTATATATTTATTAAATGCTGTAAATTATATTAAACTTCCTTTGCATATAACATAACTATTGCATTATTTACTATATGGGGTCTCCTGGCCGCGCGCCTGAGTGTCTGGTCGCGAACCTTGGGGAACCGTGTTCAATCCCGACCGTATCATCATTACCGATATCTGCGATAAAGCAGATTGTGGCACACTCAGAAATGGGTAATATGCCGTGATGATATATTTATTTATTTTATTATTTACTATTTCCTTCTTAAAATGTCACCATCATTAATTTGAAATGATTAGTTTTTTGACAGTGATATTTATCTGTCAGTTACATACATCTGAAATATGAACTGTGTAGCAAAGGAATTGTGTTTATCTCTGATCATAGGCTCCTGGACTTATAAATTAGATTATTTTATAAATTTATATGTAAAATATATAGAAAATGTATGAATGCAAATCTGCAGAAATATTAATAATCTTTAATTTTTATAATAGGTTAATTGCGAAATAATGACATTTAAATGTATTTTTCGAAGAAAAACCATTCTGAGCTTCAAGTAAAGTGCCATCTCCGGTTATCCGATTTACACCAAAATCTAATAGATTCTTTCCGTATTTGAATAGAGTCGAAATACAAGATTTCAAAATTTTTCGATTGATAGTATTAGAGTTAGAGTATTAAGAGGATCTACATACACACACGCGCGCGCGCGCGCGCACACACACACACACACGGACATCATCGTGAAAATGTTAAAAATGGATTCTAGGGACCTTAAAACGTGGTCATTTACTAGAATCTCAATCTGCGATTTTTAGCACGATTCCTATATCTCCCAAATGTAGTGGGAGGTAAAAATGTCGAAAATCACCTAAAAAATGGAATTTAACAAAAGTATAACAAACGTTTAACGTTTTATCTGTCGAATTGGGTTAGTTTATTTTTATTAGGTATTATTCATAATTTCTGTTCAAGTACCTAATAATTATCTTAATTTAAGTGTATAATTATTCACCTGAAAATAAAATAAATTAATCTAACTTTACATATATCGTTACACATTTGTTAATTTTTTTGTTAAATTCCATGGCTATTGCTATTTTTGAAGTAATTTTCGACATTTTCGTACATAATTTCTGCCATTACAAAGCATGCAAAAAAAACCTAACTCGGAGTAGGCTATGAACATCGCAACTTATGTCAATTTAAAAGTATTTAATTAAATGTTAATTTGACACAAGATATTGTCAAAAATGTTATCTAAAGAAATCATAGCTTTTCTTTTTAAATCTTATTTTATAAATGGAAATAAATTAGAAAACGGCGAATGGTAATATTCTGTTTCCTTCTTTATTGTCTTTTCTCCTTAAAATTACATTTCAAGATCAATTTTGACAACTAGACTTTTGCAATGAATGACCAGACATACGTTTCTCTATTCATAGCCTACTCCGAGTTTCTGAACGCACTGTACATCTTTTAAAATAAAAATATTCTTGTGGAACATGGGCCATAATATACTCATGTTTTATATTGTAACATTACTTTCTTTTCTTTAAGACGTCGTAGCATCGTCTTTTCTTAAAGAGATGCTCGGCAGTAAATTTCGTTAAAATATCTCCTCTTTATTTCGGTCCATTCTCCCATTCTCAATCGATAAACCCTTCGCGTATTTCTCAAGCCCCTGCGAGCACGCGCGCCCATGTGATGCTGTGGTCACACATGGTGTTAGCATATATTTACATTCGATTTAAATTTCCAACCCGCACTGCAATCCCCAAGCGGCCTGTGACAAAATACTGATTTTTTTCATTAAAATTAAAAATACCAAAGGGTAATTGCTCCCAAAACGAATTATATTCCAGAGAGGATAAAAAAATGATGGATGGATCCAATCTTTCTAAATTTAAAATATAATTTTAATCGCAATCTAGTACGAGTATTTCTTTTCTATTTTTTAATGTCCATATAGTAGCCCAAGTCGATGGCATATTACACGTTTTAGTTAATTATCAAAAAAGGGCGATTTAGAATTTTATCTACTTAGCCATTAAACAAAAGACAAGCGATTATATAATTTCTGCTATCAAGTTACTGTGACATATGCTCTTATGGTTCAAATTGAAAGAGTTTGCAGTTTTTGCAAAGGTTTGAATACAAGAAAATGAGTGAAATCAAATGAGCGATAAAAAATTAGTCAAAAAAGATAATAGGCGTATACCTATGAGGAAGCTGCAAAACTGCATCGTTATATTTTACGGTGAAATAATGATGTAAGCAATAACGGCGGAAAACATCCGAAGGGTTAAAGATTTGTTTTTGACAAATGACAAAACGAGGAATGAAATTTTCAGTGATTGCAAATAAAGCAACACTCGTGTTTTAATTCTGACCCATTCGCGAGTAAAGATGCTTTACGTATGAGTATCGTACAATATTTTATCTGCGATAAAATCTAAAAATCCAAGAAATATAAATTAGAATTTTTAGAAAACAATATTAAATGAAAAGTTTGCCGTGACATTGCTCGGCAACTCGTGAGTAATGAAACCTTGTTACTAAACAACTGTTTACAAACTTAAAACTAACAACTTTACGCACTATCGTAGATAAATATTAATTTACATTCAATTGTTCATAATAGTCAAGTATGGATAGCATTCTAAATCACTATTGCGTAGTATGAATTTACCAACCGGCTACTATGTACAATGGTATCTACGAGGTGCTTACTTTTTTCTGACATGTTATCGATGTTATCATTTTCAATTCTTCTCGCCGTCAAATAAATATGGACCGATGTTCATTTTTTCCCTCCTCCCCACCCTATCCCTTGCCAAGCGGTGTTGCCGCTTCTTCATAACGTAGCATTTTCAATATGTCCTATGGAATTGGCAAAAGTGTAGATATCTCCAGTCCGTATTTATTTGACGGCAAGTATAGATATTACCATGGATATTACCTACTTTTCCCACCTACCAATTTTAGAACAAAAATTGTTCAAAATAGCTATTATTGTCATTACTTAATAGAAAAAAAAAAACATCAAATTATGAACTCTATGATATTGGCAGTGTAATTGGATATTTTTTTACCTCTCGCTAAGAGAGGTATTGGATTCATGCTAAAATTCACATATCCAGATTTTATTGAATAAGCACGATTTAAGGTCCCTACAATCCGATTATAACATTTTTAAAATGATGTCTGTGTGTGTGTGTGGATGTGTGTATGTGTGTATGTCTGGATGTTGTAGACACGATTCCTCAAAAACTATAAGACTTAAAAAATATTTAACTGCAGTTTCCTCTATCTGACATTCCTGGGAAGAGCCGAAAAGGTTTTGGTAACAATTGAACAACCGGAAGTAGTAGTTTCTTAGAAAAAATCTTCTAAATATAATTTTTTGGGAGTTTTTTTTATTAAATATTGAAGAACATAAAATTCTCCATCTAATACACTTAATTTTTTTTTTATATCTTGCATAGATTTAGAGATAAAGACACTATAATTTATAGAGTAAAATAATCGCAGAGGCTAAGGCACTAAGGAAACCAGTTGACAAATTCCAATGTTTATAAAATGAAAAAATGACACATGTCATTGTCAAATATCAACAGTTTTAGTGACATTCTGATAGCTTTTCTGGGAAGTATATTTAATTTTTCTTATTGTTTTATTAATTAATTATTTGAAATTATAGGTAAAATTGTGGTAAAATGCATATATCCATCAAAAATACCGCCAATCTGGTTAATGAATTGGAACAATCTGTGACATTTGTGCAGAAGACATGTTAAATACAATAAAAAACAATATTTGGGTAAAATTCTGTAATATTTTGTTATAAAACGACAGTTCGAAAGCGAAGTACAGTACAATACTTATATAGCCTAATATGGAAATGGCGAGAGGTCTTGTGCTGGCCACAACAGATTTTTTTACTTATATGTACGAGAACTAAAGTCTAACTGTAACTGTACAGGAGCGTATAGAAATCGGAGTTCATTGAAGCAATGTCAGGTCCTCAGGTCACAAAACAGGAAAATAATTAATGCAATAATAACCAATGTGTACTTATCCAAATTTTAAATCAAAAAATTAGTGATTTGTAATATGTATTGTAATCTACATACTCTTGGTATTATTAATATTGAAAGTTTCTTGTCATTTCCAAAACTAAGAAATGTTGACATTGGTTGTTCTTGTATTGAGCCACAGAAGAACATAGTTTTTTATTTTTCTTTCCTATAATACTTGGGGTTATACTTTTTTCCAGTAACTTTAATCATTCATTTTACACTGATATTATTTATTAACACAAAGTCACACATTTCTATATTTACTGTATATATTTATTCTTTCCTATATCTCTCATCACATCACGTACCCACCCCTCCCTAAATTTCATCTCATCTCCCTACCCCCTCGGACGCCACTGATTGGTGATGCTGCGCACAGATCAATATCACATGACCGCAGCCTCCGCCGCTCCGGGTTGCGCTCCGGCTCCGGCGTTGCCATGGCAACCAGCGGCCCGGATGCGCGAGACTGTGTGCCGCCACCCACACCCTTTCCCTTCGCCGCATGCTACAGACGAGAGCAGACTCGCTTACCCCCACCCCAAAGAGCGGCAAAAGTGGACGGGGGCAGACAACGCCCTGCAATGTGGAGCAGGGATGCAGGGGAGATATACTATAACTACATATATAGTATAGGGTAGTTTATGTAATAATAAATTTAGTGATGTGCATATAGTTGTTGGAGAAATATTAAATTTATTGGAAACTATAAGACTATTACAAACATATAAAGATAGAGTACAAAAATATGTAAATAAACTAGTAGGAAGACACGTCAAAGAATAGTTGCCGCTACTTTATGAGATCGAAAACATAAAAAAGTTCGTATAAACAATTGTCACTTTAGTTTTTGGGAAATTGAAATAATTCTAATAATAATAATAATATAATAATAATATTTATTTTGTTAAGAAAAAGCATTTCTGTACAAAAGAGTTGGTAACATTAGAGTAGGTTTTAAATACATTTCAATTAATATGCAAAGTATTTCCAGTTTAGGTATATATAAGTATTACAGTTTATATACAAAATTATTCAAAGATTTAATATGAAGGAACGAAGACGTAGTGAGTTTTTTACAAATTTATAAATGTCGAATATCTTCTCCCTCGTCAGCTCTCCAAGTAGTGTTCGTGTATTATGAGTGTCGGAAACGTGTTTCTCTAAGAACGATGTCCTAAAAGCAGAGAATATAGGACAGTGAAGAAGGAAGTGATGGACATTATTGGGTTGGTGGGTGTTGCAAATATCGCATATTTCTTCACTGGTAAATTTATGGCGGAAACCATCTACATTTAGGAAACAGAAATTTGGGTTTGCTGTACGTAGTTGGATGGAAATGATGAGGACTTTGTACGGAATATTGTGACTGAGGAAGTTTTGTGTGAAGTTAAAGAATTTGTAATCTGGATTGTATCTTGAATTAATTATGCGTTCGTTGTCTCTTTCATAGTGAATTTGGTTACAGGCCATAACGATGTTATTTATTTCTTCTTTAGTTATTACGCAACTCTGTCTTTCCCAGACCCATTTGTGGTTTGTTGTGGACAAAGCAATTTCTAGTTTGCTTGCCCAGTTAAATTTGGCTTGGTTTGCAGCGGGAATTGCTACACTTGTTTTGAGTTGCAGTAATTTTTCGTAGCAGATTTTCGGATATCTGTTGTCGGGCATAGTAAGAAGTTTTTGCCACCATATTAGCGTTTTTTGCAGAATATGTACTTCAAGTTTTAATTGTCCCGTCTCTCTTCTTACAATATAATTTGGCGTAGTTTTTTGCCATCTGAGCATGTTTTTGAAAAATTGGACTTGCCCCTTTTCCACGTTTTCGTGTTGAGAAAATCCCCAAATTTCTGCTCCATATAAGAGCGAGGGGATTAAAAGGGAATTATATAATTCGATGTATGTTTCCCACGAATAAGTTTTAGCTTTAGTCATAATATTTCTGATGTTTCCAGTTATACGTACTCCTTTTGACAAATTAATCTTTGTGTTATCATTATATGACCCTGATGTTTTATATACTACTCCCAAGTAAGTATATGCACTTGCCAGTTCAATTTCCTGGTCCTGACATTTGTATATTCTATTACGTTTTGATGGTCTTCCTCGAGTGAAGTGTAATATTTTTGTTTTAGTGGAATTGATTTTTATTTGTATTTGGTCGCAGAACTCGCCGAGTGCTGTTAATTTGTGCTGAGCGTCTGAAGGAGAGTTTGCAAATACGACTATGTCGTCAGCATACTGTAGAGTAAGAATATCCGTGCGATGATTTATGAAATGTCCTTCATGATTTTTAGATCTGAGAAAGTCTTCAAGGTCAGATATATAGAGGGCGAAAAGCAAAGGGCTGGTGCATTCGCCCTGCAATACGCCCTTTGTGATTTTAATTTCTTCCGATAGTTCGTTGTTGATGTTTATTTGCATGGACGCTTCTTTGTAGATATTTTGGAGTAGTCTTACGATCTTTCCGCTTATACCTAAGGTAAAGATTTTTTGCCATAGGGCGTTGTGCGGAACTGAGTCGAACGCTTTGCTGAAGTCGACAAAAATTGCGTACACGTTGTTTTTTTTCTTTAAGAATGAGGATTGTATAATAGTATCTAGCACGAATAAATTGTCTGTGCACGATCTTCTTTTTCTAAAGCCCGATTGGGCTTCGGGTAGAATATCATGACTTTCTGCCCAGTTCTGCATCCTATTGTTTATGATGAACGTGAATAGTTTTGTGATCGTATTTATCACAGCAATTCCTCTGTAATTGTCCATATTAGTGAAATTACCTTTTTTGTGTATCAGAGTTAATTTGATGGTTTTAAGTTCTTTAGGAATGTCTTCAAATTGCAGAAATTCATTTAGTAAATTGAGCAAATAAACTTTTGAATTTTCAGGCAAATTTTTAAGTTGCTCGTTTATTATACCATCGGTTCCCGGAGATTTCATGGGTTTTAATTTATTTAGTGCATAGTTTATTTCCTCCTCTGTTATATTCAAATCTAAATATGGATGTTTTACGTCGAAAAAATTTAATTCATTTATGGTGCTGTTCTCAAACCAAGTTTTAAAATATAGTGTCCACTCGTTTATTTTTATCGGATTCGATGAAAAGTTAGTCGGATTTAAGCTTTTAACCATTTTCCAGAATTGTTTCTGGTCTTTGATACCTTCTAACTTGCTTTTGATATCAGCTTTGTACGTATTTTTTTGATGTGTAATATATTGTTTGTATGTTTTTTTGGCATCTATGTATGCAGAGAAGGAACCTTCGTCGAAGTTACTTGTTCTACATTGCCTTTGTAGTTTCCTTGCTTGCCTTTTAAGTGCGAAACAGGTTTCATTATGCCATCTGTTTTTTGATAGATGCATGTTATTTGAGATTTTAATTTGTTTTGTTATATCTATTTCGGTGGAGGCTGTTTTAATTTGTTCTTTGATGTTTTCATATTTTTGTATCATATTTTCTTCTGCTTTCGTGTTGATTATTATCTTCGATATTTCTTGTGCATATAGCTCGGACTTTGAATTATCCCATATGGTTTTTTGTATGATTTTTTGTACATTTATGATTTTTCTGTAGGATTGAGGAAATAGATTTAGAATTTGAACGGAACAAATCATATGATCTGAGACAATTATTTCTTCGTTTACGGAAAAGTCTATTATTATTTGCGTTGTGCTTATATCTACCCAGAACAAGTCTATAGTACTTTTCCCGTTTTTTGATATGAAAGTGTACTTTGCTGGTATATCGCTTCGACTTCTCCCGTTTAACACCAGTAAGTTAGCGTTTTCCATAATTTCCAGTAATTCTTTGCCTTTTTTATTTATGACTTTGTCTTCAGTGCTACGTATGGCGGTTAAATTTGTGTTTTGCATTAAAATATCTTCACAGCTGTTCAGTTCTCCTATTCGTGCATTGAAGTCGCCTGCTATTATTATGGAGTATTGCGAATATTTGTTCATTATAGTGTCTAAGGTTTCGGAAAATAAATCAAGCAGAATTGGGTAGTCATACGAATGTGAGAAATAAATTACTCCGATTATTACGTTTCTAATGTCACTATCAATACTCAGAAAAATCCAGTGTGCTTCGCGATCAATAATATTAACATTATTTATAATATATTTTGAAAAAATTATTATGCCTCCTATGGCTCTTCCAGTACTGTAGTTTTTTGTTGCTAGTTGTTGATATATATTGTAGTCTTTCAAGAATGAGGGGTTTTCTTCTATTTTGTAGGTAACCCATGTTTCACATAGACATATGATCTCATGGTTTTTTATGAGGTGTTGTTCCTTGTTGTTAAGCTTGAAAACGTTTCCATATCCCTGAACATTCCAGAACATAATATTATTGTATTCTTCAGACATTTTTGTGTTTATAAGTTTTTTGAAGCCGGTTGTGTTCGTGATCTAGTTATTATGTGCTTGTCTAATGGGCCTATTGTCTGTTTAGAAGGGCCATCATTGAAATTTTTTGTTTTCCCTTGTGATGTTGACGCTTCTAGATCTATAGTTCTAATTTTTGTTAGATCATTTTTCTGTTTACGTTTTAATGTTTGACTAAGAGTTTCTTTTTCGGCGCCTACTTCACTTTCAGTTTCTTCGCATGATTGATAGCGTACGTCCTCAGGCGATTTCGGTAAAGGTTCAGGTATAAGATTATCATTTTCAATTTGCCTGTCAGTGGTAGATTTAGAATTTTGTTTAAAATTAGCAATTGTATGACCTGTTCCATTAATATAAAGGATGTTGTGATAAAGATTGACTTTGCATCCTTCCTTTTTTGCCTTAGACAAATGAACTTTTAATATTTTTCTTTCTTGCTGTATTTTTCGGGTGTAATCTTCTTCGATAAATATTTTTGTTCCTTTAAGATTTTTAGCATTAAGTAGTATTTCTTTTTTAAGTCTTTTAGAATTTAGTTCTAGTAATATTGGTCTTGTTTTATTACCTTGATATTTCCCCAATCTTTTTATTTCTTCTATTTTGTCTTCGGACATACTAATTATATTTAAATTTCCTTTTATTAATTGTAAGATTTTTTCTTCTAGGCGTTCATTTTTTTCTTCTGGGATTCCATATAAGATAATATTCTTCTCTCGAATTTTTTTCTCAAGTATCTCAATTTGGTTGTTTTTAGTTTGGAGTTCTTCCTCTATTTGTTTAAATTTAATTTCATTTTTTTGGGTTATTGTGGCCATACTATTTAATGAAGATTGCAATTTTATGATGTTGTTGTTAATTGGTTCCAATAATTTGCTAATTTCCTGTATTGTAGCCATGGTGAGAGTATTTTATTTTTGCTATGGTTGGAAACACTGATAGCCGCGCAAATTGAATGAGAGTTTACCGGCAAAGTTAAGTAGACTTTGCGCGACCTTGATCAAAACACTTTACAATTCTCTATCTATTGTCGGAATATTGGTTATAAAGTTGTTAAAATTTATCACCAAAAGCAAGCTTGAAGTATACACTTTCACTCAACTACTTTTTAAGATTTATTTGTAAGTTTAAAAACGATATTTTCAAATTTTTATATTACTTGTAAACAAAACCGACTTTGCTAAGTCAACGCACTGTTACCAATCCCGAAATAATTCTAATTTGATATCTAACAATGATAAATTCAACATAAAAAAGTTGCTAAAGGGGTGCAAACCAAAATTCAGAATTATTTTACATTTGGAAGTTATTTCCAAAAAAATAGAAACAGCAAACAGTTCGTATCTGGTGACCTGAGGTATGCATTTTTTATCTCTCCCTAAGAGAGGTATTGGATTCATGCTAAAAATTGCATATCCAGATTTTAGTGAATTTAGATAAAAAAATCTGATGTGGCCAACACATGACCTCTCGCCAATTCCATGTTTAAAATAGCAGTGAGCTTTAAGTAAAGTATCATTACCGGTTAATCGTTTGTAAATAAAATCTAATTTGTTGTCCAATAAATAGAAAAGTCTGTAATACGAAATTTTGGATTGTTTTATTGTTTTTCCTCAAAAATTTGTTAGAGCTCCAAATTAAGTACTACATCATCTTCTAGGTGCTATAAAACGCAATCTTTGTAAATTCTTCGCCGTACATAATCCATTTCGTAAATGTGTAGTTGTAAATTAATATTAATTTACAGTGCTGCAAAAATAGCAATTAGCAAATTTAAATCAGATCATCCTGTTCATCTAACATTTATGTATGATGGAAAATATATTATTTTTACAAACCTTAATAAAATATTTTACTATTATATTCTCATTAACACGGTTTCATTCTTAATTTTAATATAATTGCTGCCTGTCAGTGACATTTGTTTAAATATGTCAAACCTGTCATTAAAATTATGATTTTGTTTGTCGCATAGGCTAGGTGATACATGGAATTAAATTATATTATATATTCATATTTAAAGTTATTTAGAGTTATTTACTAAATGTTATTATCGTAGAATTGAAGATTAAACCATTATATTCCATTTTAATTAGTAAAAGTTGCTAAAAAATTATATTCAATGATTTTTTTACAAGAAAAACTGTTAAAAGCTTGTATGAATGATACTTCCGGTTATCCGATATACACTAAAAACTAATGAGCTCTTCCCATATTAGTATAGAATGGGTATACAAAATTTCAAATTTTTCTGATTGATAGTATTCGTGTCCACATGATCCACACACACACACACACACAGACACACAGGCACACACACAGACACACACACAGACACACACACATACATACCTACAGACATCATTGTAAAAATGTTAAAATCGGATTCTGGAGACATCAAAACGTGCTTATTATATAAAATCTCTATATGCTATTTTTAGCACGATCCCTATACCTCCCTTACCTAGGGTAGCGGGAGGTAAAAAAAACATTAAATGAAAACGGTGTTTGAAAATGGCGCTAGCATAGCATCATTGTACTTATTACCTCTCGCTAAGAGGGGTATGAGGTATTGGATTCATGCTAAAGTCGCATATCCAGATTTAGTGAATAAGCACGATTTAAGGTCCCTATAAACCGATTTTAACATTTTTACGGTGATATGTGTGTGTGTGTGTGTGTGTGTGTGTGTGTGTGTTTGTGTGTATGTGTGTGGATGATGGAAGGACGATTTCTCAAAAACTATAAGACTTAAGAACTGTTTAACCATGGATTCCTCAATCTGACATTCCTGGGAAGAGCTGAAAAGGTGTTCATAACAATTGGACAACCGGAAGTAGTAGTTTCTTAAAAAAATCTTTTAAATAGTTTTTTTTTGGAATTTTTTGTTATTACTAGTTTTGAAGAACATAATATTCTCTATTTATTACACTTAAAAAAAATTTTATATCTTATACAGGTTTAGAGATAAAGACACTATAATATATAGAATAATCGGTTGTAATACGAGTACATCGCAGAGGCTAAATTACACTAAGGAAACCAGTTGACAAATTCATATGTTTATAACATAGTTTGTAAATGACAGATGTCAGTGTCAAAAATCAATAGTTTTAGTGACATTCGAAAAACTTTTTCTGGGAAGTACATTTTATCTTTCTTATTGTTTTATTAATTAAATATTTAAAATTATAGGTAAAATGGATATATCCATCAGAAATACCGCCAATCTTGTTAATGAATTGGAAGAATTTCTGACTTTTATGAAATTCCTCATACAATGAAAAATAGATATAATTAGAATTGTATGTGTGCAGAGGACATGTTAAATACAAAAAAAAACAATGTTTGGATTAAGTTCTGTAATTTTTTTTAAAATAAAACGACGGTTCGATAGCGAAGTGCAATATAGTACTTATATAACATAAAATGGAAATGGCGAGAGGTATTGTGCTGGCCACTACAGATTTCTCACAAGCTTTGACATGAGCTTGTTCAAACTTCAGTTTCATACAAGAATTTTTATACGACCTTAAAAAAATAACATTTCTGAAATAAATTAGAAATTTAAAACAAGCAGACGACAATTTGAACACACCAAATACTAAAGTTCACATTTGACGGATGTCAAATCTGAAGTTGAATATTGCAGTATTCAGTCAGTATTACCAACATAAAGGTACAGAAAAAACTAAATTTAGATAAGACAACTTAAATGTCACACGTGTTGATGGTGGTAGCTCTCTAATGTGCTAATGTGTAAAGTAAATAAAATACGAAAATCGTTTAGGTACTTTACACATTGTTTGCAGTGTGTAAAGTTTAAACATCGGAGTATGAAAAAATACATACAGCAATCCATTTTAAAAATCAACAACAATATCGCTTCCGACGAAAGCGAAAGTAGAATTCAGAATCCTTTCACTCCAAAAGGTGGCATTTAAGTTCACTCCCAAATTAATTTAAACTGCAGGTTTAAAATTAATAATAAAGAAAACAGCCATTTATCCTAAAAATTATTCATAATTTTGTAAGAAAACAATAAACATATTTGTCTTCAAAAATTAATCTTCTTTCATAACCAAAAATTAATAAACGTCTTCGCCAATAAATTTATGATGGCAAAAACATAAAATCTAAGATTTTTCAAGAACACTTTCAGAAAAAAGCTCTGAATACCATTCCAACACTGATCATCAAGATTTTCGTCGCCCACTTCCATTTTTTTCCCTCTTTGCACGCCTATGGGTGAGTAGTTATTCGTTAGGGCGTGGAGAGGAACTCTTGAGGAGATCTGCGAGTTCCTGAGTTCCGCCGCTTCTCGACTTCTCCCGTCACAAGCAATTTCATTCGCACCCGTTCCTAAATTCATTACCAACCAATTTCACTTTTTCTCACTTTCATATTCCCTGTGTGCAAACACACACCATATCGTTAAGGTTAAGCCGATAATTATTTCCTTAGAAAAGAAAAGTAGAAGGAGACAAATCCATAAAAGAAAAAATCAGGAAATAAAATTTAGACAAAATTAAAGTCATGAAAGTTCATGTACCCAAACAAATTTTAACATACCTACAAATAAAATGAAAGATTTGTTGTAAATAGCTTTTATGCTGTTTATATTACAGTGGCTTAATGCACGAACAACTAATGTCTACGTTTCGTAATTTTGAGAAATAATGACATCCACACATACACACACGGACATCATCCTATAAATGTTATAATCGGATTATAGGGACCTTAAAATGTGCTTATCCACTCCACTAAAATCTGGATATGCGATTTTTAGCATGATTCCAATACCTCTCTTAGCGAGAGGTAAAAATGAGCTACTTGCGTACCTTTTTTTTATTTAATATTTTTGAAGAGCAGGTACAAACTTGCTACCCATATTTTTTCTTTTGGCAAAATATTTATTAATTAGCCAGAAAAAAATAATGAAATTTGATTATTTGAATTCCCGCCATGTATGACGTAGAATTACGCCGCACCAATAAATGGTCGTAAAGCCATAGCGTTTGTTTGTACGGATAATGTAGATCCCCTGTTTGACGTTTCAACAATAGTTTGGAGGTTAGTATTTTAGTTTGTCTTTTTGGTATCGATATTTTAAATTACATGTAACTACCTATGTGTTTATTTGTGAAGTAATTAATATATTTGAGAGCCCAGAAAGAGAAAAAAATGTCAAATTCAAATTAAAATTTTCTCGCACGCATGCCATCTATACGTTACATTTTTAAACATATGGTTTCCTTTTCCATTTTAATATAATGACGTCACAGAAAATTTTCTTTCTTAATTTACTAAAAAACAAATAATTTTTTAAAAATAAAATTTATATTTTTACATATGTTTTCAACATAACATTACGTATATAGTGATAGAAATCGGATTTTCAGTACCACGCAAGTAGCCCATTATGTAATTTTTGGTATTTTGTAATTAAGTTTACTATGGATTAGGACAAAAAATAACAAAAAAATAAAAAAATTAATGTCAATATTAAATTATGTCAAATACATGTAAATTTTATAATTGGGTCTGTTATAATAGATATTTTAATTATTAACAAAATATGTACAGTTTAACAGGCGTACAAGGAAGTCCACATTAGATTTGTTTTTCGTTCACTGAGCGACGTCGCTGTTTGAGCGTAACATACACATCACTTTAGTCTCAAATTCAATTCTACATTACTGTTCATTACAAATGTCACTAATTCTGTAAATGAACAAGTCTATAGCATTAAAGTCCTTCAAGATTTTACTGACATGTCTATATTAGTTAGAAATATAAGCTATATAAAACTTTTGTATGAAAAAATTCTATAAGTACAGTGTTTCAAATAAGGTACAAATGTCATAAAATTCCAGAGATGACTCCAGTCGTGGTTGAATAGATAAACAAGTGCAAGTACGAAAATATACTGACTCATTGTTTGATGCAAAACAATATTTATTTGGAATAACTTTAAAATATAAAAATGACATTTAGATTCCCATGAATTTAAATCAGGACATCAAACTCGAACCTGAACCGAACCAAAACCAGAACCAAACATCGAACCGAACCTCAGATATTTTTCAATAGAACTCGAGTCGGAACCGAACCGGGTATTAAAATTCGGGTTCAGGGTTCAGTTCCGGTTCAGGTTCATTTTCAGTTTGAAACGCAATCGCTTCTGCGTTGCTGCCTATGTTGACTGTTTGTGAAATTGTGTTGCATTATTAATTCCGGCTCGCATTTTAAATTATTTCTTTATAATGATTGTTATTCAAAAACATTAATTCAATTTTTATTAAATCGAACCAAACCTGAACCCGGAACGAATCCGCAAAATTTTATTAATGCTTGAACCGGAACCACACACGAACCCACCACCCACCTCTCAAAAAACAAATTAACCTGAACCTGAACCGAACTCGGTTTTTGGAGGGTTCGATACCCTAATTTAAATGCTTACAAATATTTATTATATATTATATTCTACACATTTCCTTATTTAGAATACCTGCAATAAAAGAATATTTTATAATATTTTAAATATTGAATACCTCGTTGAATACATAGCTGTCACAAAATTCGTTATATTATATTTCAAAAATAAAATACTTTACGATATTACAAAAATAAAAATAGTAAACTCCACACCTGGAAAATGGAGTGTGCTACATTGAAAATATGAGTAAAAGCAGAGCAAAAAGAAAGGCAAAGTTGTATAAAAATGTAGATTACATCTCAGAAAAATATCTGTCAAAGATAAACGACAAAATTTCCCAGATTACTTTCTTATTTTCCTCCCAGTGGAAAATTTACACGTAAACACATACGTGTCAGAGCGGGGAGAGTTTTCCAAAAAGAAAATCAAAGAAAAACATGGTGGAAACTCATGAAAAGCTGTCCCAGCTTCTCGCGAAATAAATTTTCACTAAGTTGAAGAAATTGCAAGCAGCGAGGCCGCAGAGAAAGCGTTCTGACGAGTTTATAATGTTGTGGAAAAGTTTCAGACTTCAGGGCTGAAGCTGAAACACCCTTCCCACCCTGCAACTTTATATAAACGATGCTGTTTCATCAAAAACAAAAAATTCTTCTGATGTATTAGGGAAAACTTCAAGACGAAATTATAAGTGGGGGAGTTATTAACTCAAGCGAAGTGTATACGATAAAATGAATATTTTATAAGTTATAAGTTAAAGAAGGGAGATGGAGGTAATATATCTAAAAATATGATCTGGGTAGCACATTGGCTCCTGCCAATTAATATACGGAATAAAACATAACTTGCAAATAAATGTGCAAGTATTTCCATTAAAATTTATTCTTTTCAAACGTAATCACTTATGTCACGGTGTAAGCATAGAAGGTGTGACAACTCCTCAATTTTTGTTGACATATTGACGTTGGCGAAATTCTAATCTTACACGCAGCGCCTCTACAAACATTCTGGAACTAACATGACATATGACAAATTAACTGCCAATCGTGCTGTCAATCTATAATCCGGGCCTATGTACATAATTGCATCAAAATTACAACTAATTTAGAGAATGTATTATGTCTATGTTGGTATCCCTTCTGGAATTAGATAATAATATTATTTTTAAATTCCACAAAAGTGACCTCTGTGGTACACTCTCAGCGACAGCTTCCAGAGTCCGCGAGGAACGCTTAGTAAATGTTCGCAACTGTCATTTGAAATGTGTGAATAAAAGCAGATTGATACATTCAGAAATGGGTAATAAGCCATGATGATATATTTAATTGTTTAAAATACGTTCAATATTATCAATATGAAAGAATAACTTATTCTCTATATGGTTTGATTATACATTATCCTTCATATTCAATAGATATAGTTATAGAATTATAAAGAGATTAACTTTCAAAAATTAGCCAGCTTTGCTAAAATCATGGAAACAGCTGCTATAATCAAAATATTCTAATTGACAGATGTCAAAACCAAGATGGAAAGTATAGGATCTGAAAGTGGTATAAGTGACAGAGTGACACTTGCAAGTGACTTACAGTTGCAGCTTTGCCTCAAGATTGGAACTTTCAATGCCGGGAGTACGTGGAAGATGGTAGGACTGTGTAGCAGAATATTTCAGAAAGGAAGAACTGTGTCAAGAAGATGCGTCAGACAGGAATGAGTAGAAGAGAAGTGTAAGAAACAGCGACCCCTAATAAAATAGGGAAAAGCTGAAGAAGGAGGAAGTGTCAAGTGCAATTTACATAATGTACATTCGTGTTATAATTTTATTGGATTTATAGAATTTTTTCAAAGGAACTCTCGGTATGGAATTTGTAAAAAATAGTTTGTTCGTGTTACAATTTTACAGGATATATAGAATCTTTTTCAAGAAACTTTTGGTATGGGATTTGCACAAAATACATCGAATTGACGGAAGGTTTTGTGCTGGCCACAACAGATTTTTGGTATAAATATAATTAATTATGCATAACTGTTTTATTTTCATTAGAGTTTTGCACTGTTTTTGCAAAGAATGAACGTTTTATTGTCCTTTGTACGTTTTTCTACTTTCCGGTTAAGTGAAAACAAATTTTAAAAAAATTAAAAGTGGCATCACGTTTGTGATAGCTACAGTGGTGCCATCATATATTTAAACTAATGGTGAGCGCGGTCCCAAAGCTCGGAGAACATGTTTTGTGGCTATGTGTCATAGCGGTCCATATGACCGCTTCTGCCTACTCGGTATGCTTTATGTCGATCCCTACGGACGGCTGTGGCCGCTAACGCGTTAACAGGCGTCGTCGGATGGGCACTCATTGCTGGAGTAGAGAATACACCACAGGAGTCACTTTCAAGCCATTTAAAATTCGATGTAATTTTGGCGTCAGTCGAGTCATCAGATTCGCGACCAGACACTGAAGCACATGTCCAAGAGACCCCGTTTTTATCAATTCGTATAACCCCAGTTAGAGTCTTTAATCCGTACGACAATTTTTAAATACCATTTAAATTTAGCAGCAGAAGCAATGTTCTGCCCATGCGATCAGCATTACACATGCGAGTATTTCAGAAGATCTACTGGTGAAGTGATGAACTTATTGCTTTCGAATGAAATCAAAATCAAATGTCCGATGTTTTGTAATTTTTACAACTAATACTAATGATAAATTAATTCGAACCGAAGAACTCTTTTTTATTATGACACGCATAGTCCCAGCTCACAGTATGTACTTTTCGTACTTCTAATATGGAGATTTTAATGCAATACATCTTAAACTAAATGTATTTTTACAGATTTAAAAACAAACTTTATACCTATTTATATTGATATATTATCTGTTTATATTTGCAACAACTTAACAACAATAAAACATACGATATCAACAAACCAATACCAAGTACTATTCTGATTACAAAGTTATAGAATGCATTAAGGGCTTTATAAGAAATTAATCACAACCCTTAGATCAGGCCATGTTTACATAAAATATGAATTTGTATATCTTGAAACCGTTTAAACGTGGTTTTGGTTTAGACTTAGCCATAGAGGTTAAAATTCTTACCTTTTTGCAGCCTCCTTTTGCCTAACATGCATCCACGGAAACCACGAACAGTTGCACTACACACCAAACCAATAAATAAACAAACACATTTTTCATATTGTTTCTAATGTTTTTCACACAATTTTTACAAAAGAACTGATGTACAGTGCATGTTTACAAGACTTGCACAAACAATAATAAACAAAATCAGGTGACTAACGAAGTTTGCCGAAGATGACGGACAAGAACGAAGAGAATTTAAAAATAAATAGGTACGTATAAATATTATTAATTTTTCATTTGAACGATGTATGAATATATGTGACATTGAAAAAAAAATAAATTTGTTAAAAATATAATTCTTTACATATTCATAACTTTAAATTAATATCAAATTTCTATTCAATATTTTAATTAAATGCGTACGTTCATATATTGTGTCCATTGTTTTGCTATATATTTTAATAAACTAAATAAATATTTAATACCAGTTGTAATTAAAATGACTGTGTATGATTAATGTTATTATGTTTATTTATTATCACAACTATAAACTTGAATAGACACCAAATTAACACTATTTAATCAATAATTTATTATTATTTTGTATTCAGCACCTATTTTGAATAAAACATACACCACCAAATATTTAACGTACCCCAATATTAATTATCATGACGAATTTATATTAAAAAAATTAAACATTTATTAATGAATTTCAATTCTATAAAAAAAAAATCTGTTGAGGCCAGCACAAGACCTTCCGACAATTTGATGTATTTTGTACAAATCCCATACTAAAAGTTCCTTGCAAAAGATTCTATATATCCAGTAAAATTGTAACACGAACATAAACTATTTTTGACAAATTCCATACCGAAAGTTTATTGGAAATAATTCTATAAATCCAATAAAATTTGTAACACAAACATACATTATGTAAATTGCACTTGACACTGACATCTGTCTATTAGAATTAGTTGAATATATCAGCTATTTGTATAATTATAGCAACGCTGACTGATTTTTGAAAGTTAATCTCTTTATATTTTTTAACTCTATATCTATTGAATATGAAGAAAAATGTATAATCAAACCATATAGAGAATATGATATTATTTCATATTGACAATCACATAAAATGTTAAAAAGTTATATTAAATTATAATCAAAATCTAATCAGCTCTTCATATGGATGTAAAGAAAAGGAATACGAAAAAATTATAATTTTTAGAATAATTGTAGTATTGGAGTTACCGTCGGAGAAAATTTTGTCACACACACACAGACACATGCAGACATATCCTAAAAATAGTACAATCGTATTCTAGGGACCCTAAAACGTGCCTATTCATTCACCACCGGTTTTTTAACCAAAGACAATATCTTCCTTGCCTAAAGCTATAGCTACAACAATCGCCAAAAAAATCTTCCTATATGGGGTGCATCTACAGAGCAGCCAAACTGTCTTGCGGGTACTGTGCGAACTACAAAGGGTAATTCATCAAGAGGACGTAAGGATTTATTCGCACCCATCAGTGGTTGTATTTCCCCAGGGCAGAGGGTTGGAATGATGTTAAATATTCATCCCCAAAATAACCAAATCTTCTACACAAAGTACGTATTGTCCGAGTCGAGAAAAGAATTGTATTGTATAAATATTTCAAGCACAATTTTAGGGATAGTTATTTCAAAATTAAAATATATCACACATCATAAAGAGGTCTAAGTGTCATGTATAAAATTTTTCAATGAAAATCTGTTATCACCAGCCCAATACCTCTCGCCATTTCTACATTAGGCTGTATATTGTAGTTAACATTTCTGGTGCATACAAAAAATTCTAATTACATCTGTTCTTTACATTATTTTATATTGTTTAATTCATTCTATAAATAAGTTTCCTCCTACTCTTCTAAATGTTCGAGATTCTTCAAATTCATTGACGAGATTAGCTATAGTCTGTTCGCTAAAACGAGAGAATGTGGAACTAATTCTTGAATGGAGACAATCAGTCATTCTAATGGTCAAAATAGGATAATTTTGGAACCGAACCAATAGAATGACTTATTTCTGTACAAGATTAGTTCCACATCCTCTCGTTTCAGCGAACGGACTATAATTTAAATAACTTTCAGAAGATGTACACGGTGTCTCAATAAGCTTGCTCACTATTGGTAACTTTTTTATTTGAAAAGATACGAGGTTGGTTAAATTAGCAAAATTGTGCCATTTTATATTAGAAAATTGGTCATGTAGACAAAATAAAAATTGTATCAGCGGTTCCCAAAATTTGGGACAAAATATATATTTTTTTAAATTGAACTATATATTTTTTATTATCTTATTGGAAAGAGTATTTTTTTTCTCTTTCCAATAAGGTAATGTTGTTTATGTACAATTTTTTCAAGTAAACGAGTTATTTGCGGTTAAAAATTTAAATTTTGTAAACTATTTTATTAGTTTTTTAGTCAAGTAAGCCATGGAAACAATTGATTCTTTGTTTGTTTGGCGTTTAATAATTTCTCCCGTAAAGTTCTCTGTGTTTAATAATGTTTAATAACTTTACAAATGAAGAAAAGTTAGATATGATCTTGCTATATGGAAAGTTATATCTAGACACCAGTTACGTAGAACGGTCGGCTCTCTTTCCAAAAGAGTTTAAATGTGCGAAAGAAATAATGGCTTTCAATTTGAATATTTTCTTTGTTTTGTTATTACTGTAAAATAAATTAATAAAATAATAATTTTATAAAAGACAATTGTTTCCATAGTTTACTTGACCTAAACTAATAAAAGATAATTTTTATCTTTAAACGTAAATAACTCGTTTATTTGAAAAAATCGTACATAAACAACATTAGCTTATTGGAAAGAGAAAAAAATACTCTTTCCAATAAGATAATAAAAAATATATAGTTCCATTTAAAAAATATATATTTTGTCCCAAATTTTGGGAACCGCTGACACAATTTTTATTTTGTCTACATGACCAATTTTCTAATATAAAATGGCACAATTTTGCTAATTTAACCAACCTCGTATCTCTTCAAATAAAAAAGTTACCAATAGTGAGCAAGCTTATTGAGACACCTGTATAAATTCATAAATTAATTTATTTAAAGAAACAATGACGGTATCGTTTCCGGTCAAACTAAACGTAGAATTCAGGAACTTTTCGCACCAAATAATTCACCTCCAACTTTAATAATAAAGAAAATAATCATTTATTTCTGTTTTTTCAATCAGCCTGTATATTCGTTCTAAATATTTTGATTTCATTTTGATTCTAATTTGAAATCTTTTTGTACGAACCTTTCATATCTATCCAAGAAAACCTGAAGTATATTTCTGGGTTTATTTGAATTCTTGTAGAGGGCATTACTGTCGCGTGAGCTAACAAAATGCACGACGGGCGGTGTAAGATCCTTCCTCGACCTCTTGGAAAGCGCTGGTAATGGTTTTATAACAAGCAACGACACTCAATGCTCTACGTTTACACCTCCTGCAGGCCCAGCTCTAATTGAATGAGGGAGAACTTCACACACACGTATTCAGTAATTTAACATTGCAGTATCAAAGTTTTGCATTAACTATTCAAACTGCAGTAGTAAATACAATTAACGGATTTTGAATTTCCATACATAATGAACTAAAACTATTTGAATATGTTACCAAAATGTAAATTTGTAAGTAAATATATACTTTTGAACTTAGAAGCTCTGTATTAAACACACTTCATTCTTCATTCCTATTCAAATTAGAATCTACATTTCTAGTGCGTTCTAATATGAAAGTTAAGAATTGGAAAAATACTACCTTTTTAGTTTAAGTTCTGTATTTATTTATTATTAAACCCAACGTTTCGGCACCATAAACTGGTGCCTTCTTCAGGGGAAATTGACATAAAAATGTGAAAAAACAAAAACAACAAGCAACCAAGGTAACAAGAAAAGTACGAAAATGTTACCTTTTTTACCTGCCGCTACCCTTAGTAAGGGAGGTATAGGGATCGTGCTAAAAATCACATATCGAGATTTTAGTAAATGACCACGTTTTAAGGTCCCTAGAATTCATTTAACATTTTCACGATGATGTCTGTATGTGTGTATGTGTGTATGTATGTAAAGGGATTTTGTCTTCGCTCTAACACAAATACTATCATTCAGAAAATTCTGAAATCTTGTATTTCTATCCTATTCTTATATGAAAAGAAGCCATTAGATTTTGGTGTAAATCGGATAACCGGATATGGCACTTTACCTGAAGCTCAATGGTTTTTCTTCAAAAAATACCATTAAATGCCATTTTCGCATTTTATGTTTTATGAAAATTAAAGATTATTGAATTTTCTATAGTAATACATTAATACTTTTTCTATATATTTTACAGATAAATTTAATTTTTTTTTTTTTTTTATTAGTCGAGAAGCCTAAGATAAACACAATAATTCCTTTGTTACACAGTTCATATTTCAAATGAATGTAACTGACAGTAAATGTCACTGTCAAAAAACTAATCACTTCAAATTAATAATAGAGTGACATTTTAAAAAGAAAATAGTAAATAAAGCAATAGTTTTATGCAATGGAACAGTTTGCAGCGTTAGTAAAAACGTAGGTATGTATTTAAATTAATAAAAATTAAATAGCGGGAGGTTTTGTGTTGGCCACATCAGATTTTTATGTATACAATTTTCTAGACAATATATGCATGCCCGGCAATAACTTGGACGGGAACATGCATCTTCTCAGGAAAACTCTCCTTTTGCCAGTTTTTGGGACAGTTTTTCCTCTGGTAAAAGAAAAGTTTTCCTGCGAAGATGCATGTTCGCCGTCCAAGTTATTGCCGGCATGCATATATTGTCTAGAAAATTGTATACATAAAAAAGATAACATTTAGGTACTTTTCTTGTTACCTTAGTTACTTGTTGTTTTTGTTTTTTCACATTTTTATGTCAATTTCCCCTGAAGAGGGCACCAGTTTATGGTGCCGAAACGTTGGGTTTAATAATAGAGATTTATTGTAGCTTCAACGCAAAAATAACGTGCACTTTAGTCACGTGACAGCACAATTGCGCTTGCGCACTAATAAGGTTCACGTTAAATGAATAAGGAGACACGTTATGTGCAATAGAATAGCGAGCGTTTAACGTCACATGTTCTGTATCTTTTGAGGTTATGTTTCGGTGAAAAGTGTGGATGTAACTTCGTTTGTGTTGCTTTTAGCGTTGCGAGTATACACTAATTAAATGCGGTAAACATTGAAATTGAAAGTCCTTTATTTCTAAAATAAAGTGTTTTCTTCTAATGAAATGCCCCTCAGGTACCTAATGTATTGTCTATAACGGATTTCTCAAGTTTTTCATAGAAATTAATAATGACTAACATGATTTCGACGGAGTACAAGAAAGCGGCCCACTTCAACCCAAGGCTACTGCCAAACGGTTTGACTAATTATCTTGAAATTTTAACCGTGAATGGAGGGAGGATAACAAATTAATGTGCATACCTTGCAATGTTGCCAAATTTACAAGGAAGCCGAAAAAATAGATTTCGTTATTTATTGCCATACCTCGAAGGTATTTAGTCTTCTAAAACAGGTATCAGTCGTCGTCTCAAAAATGCACCACTTGGGTATTCAGAGAAGAGTAATATGTAAAATACTTGATTTCCTGTGCAATCTTCAGTGTTAAAAAGTTGAAAAAGAATTTATTTAAGATGCTATCGAATCTGGATTATCACTTTTACATTTATTCTTATTTGAAAGTTTCTTTCTGTTTGATTTCGGTTAGTGTTGGAATGAATATTTGAACCCCGTGTAAGTTCTGTGTTTGTTGAGTCCGCGTAGGCGTCTCAGAGGATTTCTTTGCGCTGTTCGCAGAATTTCTCAATTTAGCTGAGTTCTTTGTGAGTACCTTCGCACCCAGCTACCCACTCAGCGCTTGTCAAACTTCCCACCCAACTCCAATAACAAAGTTTCGGTTTGTGGTCTGTGTTGTTTTATTTATAAAGCCACTGTTTTGTTCTACACAAAACACTTTATTGTGGACCGAGGTTTTCTTTTCAGATTATGTAATTGAAATATAATGCGCATAGCACAGTATTTTAATGCTGTGTAGGATGCAGAGCAATCCTCTTCGAATTATATTTCATATTTTGCAAACTTATATTTAGCATAATAATTCAACGCTGAGAACTTTGTTTCAAATGCTCAAAATGTTCTTGTACTCCTCCAAAGTTGGCTACAATAATCAAAGACGCTGCACGGATGAAAGTTTTGATTAAATTTTGAGTTATGAAACCAAAGTTATAATTTCATATAGCCGTCATTGTTGATAATAATATCATTAAAATGTTCTTTTTACCTTCCGACACCTTTAAGAAAGGAAGTTATTGTCTTTGGTCAAAAAATTCGGTGGTGAGTTTTAGGGTGTGACAAAAATTTCTCCGACGATAGCTCCAAAACTACAATGGGGTAGTTTTGCTCTTTTTGAAAAATTTATATGTTATAGTATTTTTAAATTAAAGTTTTCCATATTTTTTATTTTGCATAATTCTTGTTCTTTTTTGAGAAAAAAATTAGAGAAAAATAAATAATTTTTCTCTCGCCATACGTGACGTCACGTGTTTACCTTCCACTGCGAACGAGTCTCGACATACAGTTTCTCTGTATGAAAGAGATAGCACAATTTTTCGTTACGTATGTCTTGCGGGGCAAGGGGAATTTGTTTACATTCCGTTTTAGACAGCGTTGTTTAGTAGTTGTCAGTTTTGTTTTTTGGGTATTTGATAGTCAGTTTGCTTACTTCTTTGTTTTTCGTAGCCTCATTTTGTGTCTTTTTTGGAGTATTTATACAGGTATGTGATCAAAGATTATACATGAAAACAAGGTTATGTTACTTGTTGTGACATTTAATGTTTACTGTTCAAATACGACCCCAGCGCTTCAGCGGTTTACGGTTAAAACATGTGACGTCACAGCGAGAGGTTGATTCAGAGTGCGGAATTTTAATTATTTTTTAAATATATAAGCAATATTTGTTGTCTTTTATCATATAAAAAATGTTATTATGCGTGACTTATTGTATAAAGATATTTATTTTATTAAAATTCGACACATGATAACTACCCTATTCTAAAAATTATAATTTATTCGTATTCCTCTTCTTTACATCCATATGAAGAGCTGATTAAATTTTGATTATAATTCCAAGAAACTTTCTGTAAGGAATTTGTAGAAAATACTGTATGTTCGTGTTACAATTTTACTGGATATATAGAATCTTTTCCAAGAAATTTTTGGTATGGGATTTTTTTAACGGTGACGGAAGATAAAAAACAAAATAGGTCGTTGTATGAACAAACAAAAAGTACGTGTTTATTACTTTTTAAATATGTACCATATCATATTGGTTAGATAACGTAGAAGGCGGTTACCAGGCGTCGCCACGCGGGCTTTCAAACTGTCGAAAAAAGCCCTATAATGGTTACTTTTATGCTACTGAAATTTAGAATTTTCTATTTGGGCCGGTCGGATTTGAACAGTGTATATATCAAATTCTTGTAGAAAATGCACTATTAAAATTATAGAATTTGTTATTATAATCTGCAGATAAATGTATTTTTTCACAATCGTTAGCAAAATTCATCATTATTCAACTTAAAATAGTGAGCAAAATGCGTAAGCCTATAATAATCCACGTCAGGAGTGATAAATTTTGATGGAGTTACAAATTGTACAATAAATATCTACCATTAAATTTAGTTATGAACATACATAATGTACTGTTGAGTTTTTCATTAATAAAAAAAAGTACAGTTTCGTTTTTTAGAAAAATATTTCAAGATTGTTGAAAAAATCATGTTTAGCACACGTGAGCATGTCTTTTTTCTCACTTGTCCAGTGCGAAACAGAAATACTTTGCTCACGTAAACTAAAAGTAGCTATTCCTATACCCAGCTTAAATGCATAAAAATTTCCATAATTATTTATAGTAATAGAATTATTAGCACATATTCTTCTTCGAACATATTATACAAAACATCATAATAACTTCTTATTATATTCTAAAAACTATAAAAGATTATTACTAAACATTCTTATCCCTCAATGAAATAAACGTACTCACACACCGATTCAAACATTTAACATTTCCGTGTTCGTTGTCCCTATTTCCCAATGTATGTTGCGCTACTGGTTTCCAACCACATTGATCTCTCCCTCCAGTCCTGCTGTAGGGGCAAGAGCAGAAGCAGAGCAGGAGCTGGAGCATCCAGCATCGAGCAGCCCGCGCAACGAAAATAGGTTGCCATGACAATACAGGATGTAGGTATTACACAACGCAGCACAAGCCTCTACGAACGTTATACGTGCAAAGTGGACCCTGTATGCTGTGTCTGTTTATCATGTGCGAAATCATCCCCGGAAGATTTGGCCCACGATGGACAGGATACTGAGAAGGGTGAGCACAGTATGTGCTGGAAATAAAAGATGGCAGTGCAGTTGGGTCTTTTTAGGATTTTGTGGTCCCGGCCAGACTTCCTAAATGTCGTACGGTGTTCAGTATTTAGTTTTATTCAAATTCCAAATGCACTTCAGTACCTACTAATATACAACGGGTCGTTTTTATATTCCCGGACTAGGCACAAAAAGAAAAGATTGGAAAAGCAATAAAAAATTATTTTTCAATAATAGGCCTCTTGCTTTTGGATGCAAGTATTGTTTCAATAACATCTTTAATCCATTATAAATATATTCCTTTGGGTTGTCCGCAAAATGCCTTTCAGCAACCGCTGTAAGTTCGTTTTCGTCCATAAATTTTGTTGCCCTTAGTGTTGCTTTGGAAACAAAAAATAGTCACAGGGGGCTAGATCTGGATTATAAGGCGCATGGTCAATGTGTACGAAACCACATTGAGCAACGACATCTTTTGAAAGTCAAACTGACATATTTGAATTGATATTACTGCAATTGTTTTGTAAATTGTCACACACGTTACCAAGACATATGTGATTAAAAAACAATGTAATAAAAAATTACATTAAAGTTGAAAACTGCCTTGCCCGGAAATATAAAAACGATCCCTTGTACTTGTAGAATCAAGTACGTATTTGCTCAAATGCAGTTTCTTAATATATCCATTTTTAAGTTGATACCTTGGACGTGTGAGCCAGTGCCTAGTAAAACAAATCGTACGAAGAATGTAAAATAACATAAAATACAAACAATTTGGCCACATTAGAAAAAATACGCCCGGTTCCAGAGCCGTTTGATTTTACGGAGCTCGGGGATTTTGCCCCATCTGCCCCACCATTTTTGAAGGAGGTTCACCCTTCGTAATTCACTGTTTTTAGTTTTGACTATTCCTACGTCCCTGGAGTGTAGTGGCTGATCCAAGTTTCAGCAGCAATTTCCGGATTAAATAATTTATTTCTGCTAGATATTTTTAATATTTATAAAGATCCTTCAATTCTCATCCTTGCTCGTTATATAAGTTACTGCACGAAATGTAAGTTCCCATTATTTTTTCCAGCGACCCGGGTTTGAATGAACTTAAAAATTATTATAGTCGCCGACAAATAAGTATGACCTAATGCCAAACTTTTTCCCTTTTCCGCACCCTGTCCCTTGTACTGCGGTGTTGCTGTTTCTTCATAACTTAGTATTTTCAACATGGCAAATTGGCAACAGTATAAAGATATCCAGTCCATACTTATTTGACGGAGAATATAATAGCACACAGAGAATCCCTGTGATATTCTCTCCACAACAACTTTGTCAATCCAGATGAGGCCTTGTAAGCACCCTTAGCGAAATAAATATATCATTACCGAAATCCGCCAATAAAACCTTTTAAGCATGACTAATAAACCCTGATATCGAAATAAATTAATTTTTCTTCTTTGTGAAATACACAACAAAAATTCTTCTTTCTATAGTATTTTTAATTACCACAAAAATACAAAATTAAATTTAAAAAATCTATTATTGTAACCAATGTTTTTCAGGTGTAATCAACAATTCATTATTAACATCATTAATTTTTCTTACAATATTTTCTTCTCTTGTTTCTGAATGGGGTATGTGACCATAATCGAATTTCAATATATGTCATAATATATAAAAACAAACCTCTATAGCTTCTCATTATAATAATAAAAACTAAACATTAGTTTGTAATAATATTATTATTAGCAATTTAATGTTTTGGAGAAGGGATCTGTGACGTCAGTAGGGTAGAATGGTAGAAGAAGACAGTTAGACTGAGAACTGAGATATATATGTTGTGATCGGTTAATGGAATGGCGAACGTGACAGCTGCTGTCACTTTCGCCTACCACAATATATCTATCTCAGTCTAACTGTCTTCTTCTATCATTCTACCCTACTGACGTCACAGATCCCTTCTCCAAAATGTTAATAATTATTTTCTCGTAAACTACGATTAATCAATTTAAAAAAATACGGGTATTTTATTTTTTGGTCTAGTATCATATATGTAAAAATCAAAATTTAGTCACATACCCCATTGTACAATAGTATTTGGGACGAATGAGTGGGGGATGCAATAATTCTTTCTTCTTCTGTTCCCTCAGACTCAGAAAGAGGATGCGAAGCGACGATGCGAGATTCTCCAAGCACGTACGACAGACGTGATGGAGAAAGAAGGTGTGAAGCAATTATAAAACAGCAGTGCTTTCGAGATGCTTTGTTTCCAACTCAAATGCAATTTCAGACGAGGATGAGTACATTCACTCAACGAGATTGGTAGCTAAATTTCAGATGTGTTCTTTGTCGTGTGATAAACCGATTTTGTTTACTCCAAAGCCTCTACAAACAAGATTTCTCATCTACGAAAACTAATAAAATTCTAAATCTAACAATATTGGCATTTAATATTGATTTTTACCTTAAGTATTAAAATATCTATTCATCGTAGTGTAACAGTTTTCATCCTTGTGACAGCCTTTGGTTATATTATAATCAAAGCGATATCAAAGGTAGTCTTAATATAATACGAAAGCTGTAGCTATAGGAATATTTTAAGACGAACAAGAGGTCAGTTTCTAGCACCCGAGTGTGTATTTTTTTACGCCTGAGCAAATGTGGATTATACAGGTGATAAAGAAAATTTAAGTGTATGATAGGCCAAAATAAGTGAAAAATGTAAACTTCCTAAAAAATCTAAAAGCCGGTTGCGCCAACGTTATTTAAATTTTAAGCCTTCGTTAAAATAACAATATTAAATTTACTTAAAATTTAAATCTTGTTGATGCAACTGGGCATAAGTTAAATATATAAATAAATTTATCATCACGGGTATTCCAGTCTGCTTTAATATCGGTAATGACGACATATTCCTACCGTGTGGACGTTATAATGAAACTACTTCCCTGCCAAGGTTTTTCGAACGTTTTCCACTGGCACGAAAATGATTGAAAACCAGAGAAAAATATGCTTACAGAGTAATTATGAAATATTCTAAAATTCACACTCTTTCTTCTAGATTCAATTTTCACCTTTATATTCAAATCTTAACTTTATAAATCGAATTTTTACCTGTAGCTCAGAAACAAAGAAGATCGAAAATTCCTATCAGTAGTATTTCCCAAGATACCCTAAAAAAAAAAAACATCGAAAATGTACCCTGTACAGTTCAGTCTTATGTGACAGTCCTCGCTGATGTCGTGCGCAGAGAGAAAGTATTCATGGGGGAAAGAAATAGATAGTACGCGTAAGAAATACAGTCCGACATATGTTTTTGTTAAAAAAAATTTTTTTTTTTTCATTACATATCACGCTATTTACTATATACTTGTGTTTGTGTAGCTTGAGAGTGAAATGTAACAAATATTATTTATGTATCGCATGCCCAATTAATTTACTTTTAAATCTTTCCATAGTTTATACCTCAGTTTGTACTTTCCACGATCTTAGTTGCAACACAGTTATTAAAGAATGAATGAGCTCCATTCCATATTTCAGCCCCCACCACAGTCTATGAACCATTACACATTTTACGCCGATTGTTCAGCACTTCGAAAGTGTTCCGACAATTTTTGGGGTCATTTAAAAAAAAATAATTGTCGATTTTTTTTATAAAATCATGAAATCCATCTCATTTAATAAATATAGTAATAGAAAATAATTTGAAATATGCGACTTTTCATTCATAAATTTGATAATAAACTTTCGCGCTTTTAAACACGGACTAAATTTGTGACGACACAAATTCATACTCACAATTCTCTCTCACACACACACGCTTCACAACAAGAAACAGTAACTTAACCTAAAAGTGTGACAGCTGACAGCAAAATATACAAGAGAGAAGATTATTATTACTTTCTATTTCTTTAAAAGTACTAGTGCAGTATAAGGTATGTAAATAAACCATTTATTTAAATAAATACCAAACCAAATAATCATAGTTCTAAATTAAACCGGTAGAGCTCGACTGTCGTATCCGTGAATATGTGTCGTCAGCCGTTGAAATATTTGAAATTAAAAGCAACTTTTAAAAAATCATATTTCTGATACTAAAGACTTGTAAGATGTAAAACATACACATACATGTTTAATTTGACCTATTTTTTCTAGAAAAAAATAAATCAGAAAATGTGAAATGACCCCAATATGAATAATAAGTGAAGCTGCAACAAAATTACTTTTTAGACGACCATTGTGATAAGTATGACATATCAACATAGTATCCTAACACTGAAAGTTGAACTTATCACATTAGTGTTACGATATATTTCATATCATAATAGTTGACACAGTTGCTAGGTTACTATATCATTATTTTCTGGCTATATGTATACATTATTCATTTGTCAGCTGTCAGTACGTTTGAACCTAAATTTCAGTTTTGTAGAAAAAGTAAAATTTATTTAAGCTCGTCTAAAAAATAATGTTCATAACTTGTATGAAATACAAATATCTTAGCTCGTGTGTATTGACTTGCACTCCACTACGCGTCGTGCGTCAATTTACACTCGCATGATATTTGGTATTTTTCATAACTTGTTACGAAAATAACTATTTTTGTATCATATGAAAATTTGTTGAAATTGGATTTCAAAAAACAACAAAAAACGGTAGCATTTTTCGTTGACCCTTTAAAATAACTCAAATATTAACAGATTTTAATAATTATTTTTTTAATGCAGGTTAATATTAAAAGTCTGTTGAATTTTTTAAAATTTTAATAGTTCCTGTACGAGAACAAGTTATTTGAATTTTGGCGTCATATTTTAGTACAGGTCTACGGGTGCATACTCAACGCTCGAATATTCAAAACCAGAATATACATACACAAAATCATTCAAATTCCGAATATTCAAACACAGAAACGCGCATTGCCCGAAAGCGTATCAGCAGAACCATCGCTAATCAATGTAAACATAACCTAGCGTTTGCTCCTCCTGACCCCGCCCACATGCTCTGTTTCTGAATCATTCGGGGCACGCGCTTTCTGGTTTTGAATATTCGGGTGTTGAAGGCTTTCCCCAGGTGTACAGAATGCTCTTAACTTTTAAACTTGTTATTGTGCTTATTATATTATTAACGTAAGCGAATTTAAATTTAAATAAAATGTGTATATTATAATATATTATAAAGTGAGGTATATATAAAAATCATGTATAAATATAAAATTGTATAAATAAAATAATAAATAAAACCGATTTATGTTGGTAGCTGACACATAAGTGCTACTCCTCTTAAAATCCAATGTTCCGGTGGCTTAACTGTAAGCAATAACATAGCAATAACGAAATTCGTCGAATGTCCAGTAGTTGATAATACACCACGTCGCTCAGTGGTTTTATACACTGGACATGTATATACATGTCGTGGAACTAATTTTTCTCGAATCACTGGTTTCAGCCAGATCTAAAACACAAATATTTTTCAAAAACCACATAAAAAACAGTATTAAAAATATTTAAAATTCTCACAAAAGGCATGTTGTCGAATAAAACTTTAGGTATAGACTCATCTAAATGCCCTCTTTCTTTATTCCAACGAGCACCTTCAAGGAATAATCCATAAACATATACACCATCATCTGGGGGGCTGCTAAATGTCGTTGCACGTAATACCTACAAAGATTTCATTAATGAAATTCCACAAAACGATTTACAAGTAATACATCATAATCAAAAGCTAGTAAATCTATAGGAATGGTATATTTCCTGGCAAAATTCTGTTGCGCGCCCGTCAAAAACGCTTGTGTGAAAAAGAATCCAGAAATCCAGAAAGTCATAGGTGGGCCTTCGTTAAACCATTTCTAAAATAGACATATTAGTTTTAACTTTACAAAAAATGCAATTTAGTATTAGATAAAGTACTATTATAAATTAATCTGGTACATATTATTACAATCCTTAACTATTTTACTATTACAGAGTCAGTATTATAAATATTATTCGCATCATTAAAAATGTTACATTTTATAAAATGTACAAATATATACTAACGTTCAAAAATTGTAAACGTTTTATAAAATCTTGGACATATCCTCCTAATGGTTTTAAAGATGGATAAGATTTTTTCATCCATATGGCTGGTATTCTTCCTGTTACAATACTTACAAATACTCCCTCTAATTCCACGTTCATCACAATAAACCCTAAAACAGATATGACATGTGCAGAATTAGGTAGTACAAAATACTTTGGTATTTTAGTACTATTTAAAACATACATTTAATTAGTGTGAAGAAAAACTAATAATAGGGGTCCTATACCATTTTTACCTTCCGTCACCTTTAGGTAAGGAAGGTATTGTCTTTGGTCAAAAAATTCGGTGGTGAGTTTTTAATGAATAAGCACGTTTTAGGGTCCCTACAATACGAATATACCATTTTTAAGATGATGTCTGTATGTGTGTGTGTGTGTGTGTGTCCGTGTGTTTGTGTGTGTGTCCGTGTGTGTGTGTGTGTGTGTGTGTGTGTCCGTGTGTGTGTGTGTCCGTGTGTGACAAATTTTTCTCCGACGATAACTCCAATACTACAATTCTAAAAATTATAATTCTTTCGTATTCCTCTTCTCTACATCCATATGAAGAGTTGATTAGATTTTGGTTATAATTAATCCACCGGAAGTACCCTTATTTGAAGTTTTTAACAGTTTTTCTTAAAAAAACGCAGTTAAATATTATTTTTTGACATTTTGTTATTATATATATTAAAGAAAATACTCTTCTCTATACAGTTTGATTATACATTTTCCTTCATATTCAATAGATGTAAATTTAAAGCATTATAAAGAAATTAATTTTCAGAAATTAGTCAGCTTTGCCATTTATCATGGAAACAGCTGACATAATTATTCAAGAAAATTTAATTGACAGATGTCAGTTGCAAGTGCAAAACCAAATATGGAAAAAAGTATAGGATCTAAAATTGGTATGTCATATTGTTGCTCGCAAGTGACACGCAGAGAAAGGCCAAAGAGAAGATGGAAGGACATTACTTAGTGTAGTTTATGTTATAATTTTATTGGATTTATAGAACCTTTTCAAATGAAAATTTGGTATGGAATTTGTAAGTAATAGTATGTGTTTTTACATGATATTATATAGAATCTGTTCCAAGGACCTTTTGGTATGGGATTTGTACAAAATACATGGAATTGACGGAAGGTCTTGTGCTGGCCACAACAGATTTTTTTATTTTATTTTTTTTTTTCTGTAAAAACAGGATGAAATAACAATTCTAGTGCAAACGCGACTTAAAAATTTTACGTTATAAGCGAGATATGAATTGTTAAAGTTTAAGAATTTGGTGACATAGCAGGTACTGACCAGTGATCGACAAACTGTAAGTTATAGAGGAGACAAATTTTTTCATGTTTGCATAGCTGAAATATTTTTATATAAAAACTTATGTTATATTCACGAAGAAATTATTATTAAGTATAAATAACATAAATAATAAGCATTTAACAAGGATTCCTTCCTAATAAATTACAGAACATTGAAACAGTTTGACAATATTATTACACAAAGTATGACGACTAATGGCGCTAATGTTTTGAAGTTTCAATATTAATTTAATTAATATTATTATTAATTTAATTCATATTATTATTAATTTAATTCATATTACAAATTGATGTAATCATAAATAAATGATTATTGTTAATATTACTAGATGTTATAATTAAACAAATTCATCAAACACAAAATTGTTAAATGTTTTGTTAGGTTATAGAACAACATGACATTTCATATTCTTTCAAAGGTGACCGCTGAAGACGCGCGAATCTTCTTTTTAAAATCAAGCGACCAATCAAATTCTTAGTACCTAACGCGTCATACCCAATTAGTAATCAGCTTCAATCGCTTGTACTTTGTGACCTAGTTAATATTTAAAGAAATTTTTTTCACTAATACTCATTAATTTATGTATATTTTCGTCTTCTTATTTAAGATAGTTAAAATATGACTATGGTATAGGACCCCATTATAGCGGATTTAAAGAAATGAATACGTAATCCAGGTATTACTTGTAGCTTAAACAGATCAAGGTCTATAATGGAAATTAATGTATTTCAAACAAAGTAGACATCATATTTGTGTATATTTCGTTACCTTTAATGGCTTTTCCAACATCAATCAAGCTCTTTCGAATGCATGAAAGTAAATTGTTAAATCGTCCCATCTCTTGAACAAGTACTGTGTTCATACTTTGCTGATACAAAGTCGGATATTTATGTCTAGTCATTTCAATATCAAAATTAGGGGGAAGTTTTTGTAAAATATCTGCTGCGACTTCTTGAACAATTTCATCGGAAGATTTTTCACCCCCTCCAGCAGATGATGCATCCTTGAAAAAATTATTTGTTATGAAAATTATTTAAATTTTGTTTATAACTTACTCTAGCCCTTTTTAAATCCTATTTAGCATTAAAAATAAAATATTAATATTATAAATATATAAACTATGAAATTATAATATAGATTTTACTTACTCGAAGTTGTACAATATCCTATGTGTGTTGAAAATAAATATATAATATAATCTTGTTTTGTATTTAAAAAAAAAAAAATGTAATACTTACAATTCGATCCTGCACGCATTAAGCAAATAAAATTTAATTAACTTTTCTAACTTAAATGAAGTTATTTACTCCTAAGAGTTTTCATTCAAGGTTTTAAATAACTAGAACAATACCTGTGTCAACAAAGTGCTATAGAACAAAAGTTCTGTTTCCTGTTGGTCTTTCATAATATCCGCATTCTCGTGCATTCCGAACACTCCGGGGGTTGTAATTAGAGGCAAAGATTTAATGTAATTCATGTAGTCTTCATAATCATCTTCTTGGGGACAATAATACTCTCCTAAAAATAATAAAAATATTTCAGATTATACTGAAAACATAAAAAGAGCTGAAAATTTATTTATTGTAATTTTTACAAACTATGATATACAACCGACACGGAAAACGGACCATATTTTATAAATGGGAACATAATATGTTGAAAATAGTCTCATATTTTTCCTCATTTTATAAGCTTTTCAGTGATGTTTGTATAACAAGTATACATTCTTTTGTTTTAAACATGAATAAAACATGAATTATTAATTTTCTGGAGTGAAAAATATGAAATGTATTAAGAAACAAATGAAAAAATTAATTACAGATCATTTGTTTATTTTGATTCTATTTATTAATAAAATTATCAAAAAATATTTTGTCAATTATTTTCGTATTAATAAATTAATTTATTATCGGCATTGCATCTACTTCGAAAAATGTAGTTTAATATGCTTTCTGTAGTACATAAATTAGAAAAATGGGTAAAAATAAAGAAAATAACATTAAAAATAAACAAATGATATTTAATTGATTTTTCATTTGTTTCACAATAATTTTCAACCAAAAAAAAAAATTCCGATTATATTAATATATAAATAAGGAAAAGATAAGACTATTTTCAACATATGTTCCCATTTAAAAAATATTAAAATAAATATATCATCACGGCATATTACCCATTTCTGAGTGTGTTATACCCAAATCATTCAAGCAGCCAATGCACGTCATCACTTGGTGTAAAAACCTTAATGCATTAAAATCACTAATAGTGAAAAATGAAATAAAATTTAAATCATTTTTAAACGTCAAAAAGTGTATAGCCTTATATAATTATTATTAAGATGAATAGTAGAGTTCATTACTTATCATATATGACATGAATAATATATAAATAATGTACATCAACGTCATATTATTCGTTTAATTGTTGCTATAGTTGGCAACATTAATAATTTGTATGTTCATACTGTCAAAGTTATTATTTGAAAAATATTTGTATCGTGTTTGAAACATTTTTGTGCGTTGTAAAGGTCTATTTATAATAAAGTAATGTTAAACGCAATGCAACGACACAACGTGCCCGTTAACGCAAACACAAAATCTGTGAATCTGCCAAAGATAGCACTTCTAATCAATCAGAAGAATTTGGTATATTTCTTTGAAATTCGGCTCACTTTTATTTATTGCCTTTATATGGCATACATAAGTATAAATAAGGTTAGTATTATAAAATAATTTAAATAGAAATGGACAGTGACGAAAATATATTATTTATTTTGTAGATGTAACAGTTCGTGAACATGTTGATAATTTAGATTGCAATCTGTATAACTCTTTTCATAAAGATTCTAAAACCTCTGCAAACGTAGCAGTACATGACGTCACACATCTAGTTACTAAAATTCAATTTTTATTAATGACGTGCATTGGCTGCTTGAATGATTTTGGTATAGTATCTACAACATATGTAGACATCGGTAATGATGACGATATATTTTACCGTGTGGGCGCTTACCAGGCGTCACCTCATGGGCACTCATAGCTGGTGTGGAGAGTGCACCACAGGGGTCCCTTTTGTGCCATTTAAAATTGGAAATATTTTGTGTCTGTCGGGATCGAACCCGGTTCCCCCGGGTTCGCGACTAAACACTAAAAAATATTATGTCAGTGTTATATGTATATCGATAATTATTAAATTTTGAAAAAAAAATCTAAGTTCACCACGATATACGTAAAAAACCGTACAAAAATGATTTAAACATTTTTTCTTTATCTTTTATAATAAGCGAGATATGAGGTATTTTCAAAATAAGCGAAAATCAAGTTTTACCTGTAACTCAAAAAGAAAAGACGATAGAAAATTCCTGTGAT
This sequence comes from Ophonus ardosiacus, assembly GCA_943142095.1. Lineage (NCBI taxonomy): Eukaryota > Metazoa > Arthropoda > Insecta > Coleoptera > Carabidae > Ophonus > Ophonus ardosiacus. Next base: position 38,928,884 of record OW964830.1, read on the forward strand.
ACCTACTAAAGTTGTCTCAAAAAGACCTACATCAATTTTCTGTAGGGTGCATAATAAAAAAGTTTTTTATTTAAGGAATTCGAATTTGTTCCACCCTGTACATTCTAGTAACTCTAGAAATATGATCTAGTTTCAGAAACTCGATCACAAACTAGCATGATATAAATCAGAGAACTAGATTGGTCAACGTTACTCAACATGCTAATCATATTAAAACTTTATATACCGAAAACTATATTAATATTAATAAAAAATTAGAATTTAGGATGAAGTTCAAAAGTTCGTCTTACCGGAAGGATCAAACGCATATTTCTCGCCTTCTACCAATTCCGGGCAATAAAATTTCCTCAAAATTGTTATTAAAGTTCGTCTGTCCCAGTCATCTGTTACTCTACCACCGTAATTACATTCTCCTGTCAAATATCGAATAGCATCATACTGTACATCAGCATATTCGTTCAAGAACATGTGAAGCTGCATAACACTAATCCTCAAATCAGTTTCATTGAACTCATACGGTATATTCCAACCCAAGGGGCCAAATTTTCTTCTTTCTTGCACTAAAGCGTGGAAGAAACACAATCCGTACAAGAGTTTCTTGAAGACAATGCCTTGTTTACAACTTTCGAACCATTCGATACTGGATATTGGATCACTTAAATATGAACGCAGAACATTGGCGCGCAAACCTTTCGGTGGTTCATTAGTCATTTTGACGCCATTTTGGAGTACAGATACTGGGAAATGATCGGCCGGGTATGACGTCAACCACAAACGGAAATCTGGGTGGGTTGTATCAGGAGAGAAACTCTCACAAATCTAAACGGAAAAAAATAATGAAAATACTAAGGCCCGTATTTTCACCCCTTGAAGTAGTGCTACTTCCGAAGTAGCGCTATTTCGAATTATTTAATTTAATTTAATTTTATGAATAGATAAGAATAGGTATCTTATTTTTGTAAATGAAACCTATAATATTTATAATTTAATTAATATTAAAGTTGACATTTGACAGTTGAAGTAGCGATTTTACGGAAGTAGCGCTACTTCAAGATGTCAGAATAAGGGCCGAAGATTTTAAGGGTACAACAACATTCTATTTAAAAAACTAAACCAAGATGGGTACCCTTTAAAAAACTCAAGTTTGTGTTTCCTCGAAAATTTACACTTCGAAAAAATATCTACCTTTTATATTTGAAACATTTTTCTAGATTATAAATTGTTTAAGAGTTAATATTACCACCTTTCGTTAAAATGTTAAACAATATTAAGGGTCAGTTTTACAATCTCCGGTTAAAATTCTAACTGCCATTTAAATAAACAAAATTGAAACGAAATGAACTGTCAAATGACAAATTTATCATTGCTGTCAATAATCCGATGTAATATTGTTTATTTAACTGTCAGTTAAAATTTTAACCAGAGATTGTAAAACTGGCCCTAAATCAGATTATTGACAACAATTATAAATTTGCCATTTGATAGTTCACTTCGTTTCGGTTGTGTTTATTTAAGTGGTAGTTAAAATTTTAACCAGAAGTGGTAAGATTGGTCGTAAGAGTTATTTGAAAATGAAAATTTCTACCAAAATCGGTTTTCCGTTTTTATCTAGTAGCCTATGAAAATTTTTTGAAAAACAAATGCACATCTAAGATGGCCCCTATCAGATTTCCTATTTAACTGAAATCATCTCTTACTTTTTCTAACGTAGGCATCCAACTTTTAGCGAGATGACAATTCTGAAGTACTACCCAGGTACCATTTTTAATTCCTTCGTCAACTAATCTAACAGCAATAGGTCCTTGCCCTTGTCCTAACGATAAAGAGAACAATCTGGATGCTCCGAATCCTTGATCATCAGCAAATTTCAATAAAACAGCAGTTGGATCAGCACCAGGTGTTAAAATGAATATTAACGGAATACAACTATGCGAATCAATATATGATGATACTAAATCGAAAGGCGGAGGCTCAATATATTCTTTCCCTAGAGAATCTAAAAAGAAAAAAAATATAGTTATAAAAATATGGACGACATGCGAACCCTATTGCTATCTTTCTTTCGCACCAGGCATGTAGACTGCGAGAGAAAGATAGCAACAGCGTGACGTCACAGTGACACTGAAAAGAAATTTCAAATATCTCTCAAAACCATTGTATGTAGAAGGTAGAAGGAATTATATATGGAATAATTTGGTGCTGCAAATATGTATGATCAGTAAAAATATTGAGAAAATGAAAACAGGGTTGCTGAAATGATTTGACTATTACCAATTTCGCCGTAAGAAGACTTTCCAAATCAACTTAGCGACTTTCGACCTTATTGTAATGTCAAAATCAGCTGAAATAGTATAGTTGGTCAGATGTATTACATACGTGTGCAGTCGAAAGAATAAGTTTTCAATGTCAACAAGCGTCACCCACTGTTATCAATCACATTTTGTCTTCTGACGTTCTCGTATACATATGTGTTTAGTTTGATTCATAGTTTTCTTTGTTTTATTTATGTTATGGATAATCAAGTATTTATTTAGATTTGGTCAACTGTAACATAGCAGTATTAACTATAAGATTTCAGCTGATTTTGGCAATAAGGGTCAAAATCGCACAGATCACAGATGATTTGAAAACATACCCGTGAATTTGCCCTGTCACCCCGCTATTCCGGGTCTACAGAAGGAAGTCCTTTATTACTAATGTCAGATAAAGATGGTGTTATACTCGCTAAATACTTATAAAAAAACGAATTCCTGATCTGCAAAGTAACTACTTTGTAGATCGTTATTATTAGTAACGATCTGCAAAGAGTTTTGGTCTGCAATTATTCTCTTTCTGTAACCAATTAACGTTTGAAACGTCTACTTTTTTACCGATCGTAGAAAAAAGAATAGTCCATCTAGTTAATCTCCCAAAAATTGTATAGAACAGAAATTATTGTACCTAATTAAAATCAGTTATCTAATGTTTCGATAAGAATGGGTGAAGAAAGATTATTGCTAGATGTTTAATGTTAGCCATAATAATTTCGGGGAGGTGCCAACAATCTACTTTGAGAGAAATTATGTAAATTTATACCAGCAATAAACAACTGTACTCCTGGAACAATTTTGTCAGGCCTGAAGCATCTCAAAATAAGCATTTTTTGGAATCTGCTCAATTTATCATAAGGTGGTACAACTTCTTTTGCATGTGGATCAGGACTATCAAAATATGCTTTCCAAGCTGATAAATTTTTGACGACATGTTCTCGAATTCCCCTAGAAAATAGACAATCATAAATACTCAGTATATCATACAATGGGCTACTTGCATGATACTGAAAATCCGATTTCTATCACTATATACGTAATGTTATGTTGAAAACAAATATAAATTTTATTTAAAAAAAGTTATTTGTTTTTTAGTAAATTAAGAAAGAAAATTTTCTGTGACATCATTATATTGAACCGAGAAAGAGAACCATGTTTAAGAATGTAACTTGTAGATGGCATTGCGTGCGAGAAAGTTTTAATTTGAATTTGACATTTTGCTCTCTCTGGGCTCTCAAATATATTAATTGCTTCACAAATAAACACATAGGTAGTTACATGTAATTTAAAATATCGATACGAAAAAAACAAACTAAAATACTAACCTTCAAACTATTGTTGAAACGTCAAACAGGAAATCTACATTACCCGTACAAACAAACGCTATGGCTTTAAGATCACTCATTGGTGCGGCGTAATTATACGTCATACATGGCGGTAATTCAAATAATCAAATTTCATTATTTATTTTCTGGCTAATTAATAAAAATTTTGTCAAAAGAAAAAATAGGGGTAGCAAGTTTTTACCTGCTCTTCAAAAATATGAAATAAAAAAAAGGTACGCAAGTAGCCCATTCCAAAATAGAATAAAGGTTCAGAATACCACTATTTATCTTTACTTAAATGTTAATACAATGATCCCATAAACCACAATGTTTAATTCATTATAACATTTTGCTGAAGAACGTATTTTAAAATTATTTAACTTTACTACTTACTAATCAGTAAGTAATGTATTTTACGATTTTTATATAAATTTATTATATTTCGATTACGGTTTATGGGCCCATTTATCAATGGCGAAGATAAGTGTAAAATACACATACGCATATGCATGGTAATCAGTAAGTCTGCACAATTCATCCCAAGATTTACTGGGTAACCATTCAGCAGGATTTTTATACGGATTTTCCAATCCTACACCTCCCGTTAGGAAAAACATCCATTCACCAAGATCTATTTTCTTCTCACTTTTTAAAAGATTAATTACCAGTATCAAAGAAAATAATAATTTATCCTAAAAAATATAATTAGAAAATAGTTTTTAAAATAATATAAATGTACCTTTTCGAATAAACTTCTACAAATATTAACGTATAATAAATAAGTAAAACATCTTCTCAAATCACTTAGACGTTCTTGTACTTCCTCGACCCGTTCTGTATTGTCTATATTAGACTTGAATAAATTTACAAACCACACTAAGGAATATTGGTACATAGGATCTATGTTTGCTAAATCAGCTACAAAAATATATTAATAAAATATATTTGACATAAAATAATAAATAAATACCTGTTGTGAAGAATAATATAGAAGAATGTACCGCAATAGATGTATATTCCAATCTGGCTTTATCAATTAATATTTCTGTTTCTTCAGCTACACTTTGTTTAGCAGCAATTTCGTTAGCCAAAGTTTTAGACGAACTTAAAATTTGTACAGCTGTTTCGTCTTCTAGAATATTTCCCTCAGAAGTACTCAAAACTTCTAGGATTTTGTCTTCAATTTCTTTCAACATTCTACAAAATATTAACATTAATCTTGAAAAAACTAAATGAAAGCAGACGACGGTTGCATTAATATACAGTGAAGGTATAAAGTTTTACGGTTGATTTTCTGTAGTGTTAAATACCAAGCGCGTTTGTAAAGTCAATCGAATTGATCCGATGCAATCTGAAGCATTCGTAAAGTCAATCGAGTTAATTTGACGCGTTCGTAAATTCACTCCAATCAGTTTTTCAATTTTCAACCCTGATCCAAGTGCAGGGTTAGTACAGATTGCGCATGCAAATTCAAAATTTCAGAAAATGTATTTATTTGTTTTTTATTATAAACAATGCAGCACTATAGCAAGTTCTGAAGAAAATATGGCAGTTCGCACTTTGTGAAGTCTTTATAAGTTATTATGAAACAATTTCTGATAAAAATAATCTAAACAAATGATTCAAGTGACCTTTCAGTCCACTTGAGTCGTCTTATATAAAATTATGTAGAACTAAAGAAACACAGGCTATTTCCTTGCCCATTTTAACATTTTAAACTACATCTATAACCTCACGGATCTGCTGTGACGTCATCAAACAGATCCGTTGGATAGCTCCGACCTTTGAATATACATATCTACTAACGTAGATGGAAGTAGCGTACACTGTATGTTCTTTAAGACTTTGTTGGCTCAAAGTAGATTGAGAAGGATAGAATTATGTATAAGCATTAGTTGGACAAAGATCTCCTGCTAATTGATACTCCGTTTTACTGCGCATGTCAGAACATTTGAAAAAGTTTCAACGAGGAGGAACGGAAAACCACGAACACCACACGAGTACGTCTGTTTTGTATTGCCAGCGCCTATAACAGTGTGCGAAGGTTATTTTTCTAAGGGGAAAATGGATTGGTCTCAATTGTATCTCCATCCTTGTCAATCTTCTTTGGTACATGATTTTTGTTGGTAGCTACTTCCAGATGTATATATTCAAAGGCTCCGACGGACTTTACGAAAACGCCGAACAGCGCCATCCATGAATTGGCACCCGAACTATTTTCGACTAACCTTTATTAACATCACCCCTCACCCCACCACACGTTTTAAGTTTAGTACAGTTACCGTATGGGATATGGGCATAGTTTGTTTTTCTTCATTGATCTGCCTCGTCATGGATGCATCCGTTGAACAGAGGTAAGCAATCAAATTTTGTATTTTTTGTGCAAAGAACCAACACAATCGTTTGCTATAATCCAAAAAGCGTTTAAGGAAGACTCGTTCCAACGTTTTTGGTTGGCGAGAACGCTTTTACGATATGATAAAAATAAAGATGACCCAAGGAGTGACCGTCACGTACGAAATTGTTGGCTTTCGATCGATGTGACTGTTACGATTCAGATTATTGCAGACATTGCAGAGCAATTGAACATCGACAAAGAAACAGCTCGATTGACTATCGTCCAAAATTTAAAGAAAAAAAAAGTTTTGCGCGCGCACCTTAACGCAACCGGCCAACAAAACAACAGTCGTATAGTTCATTTTCCTTTAGATAGAACTACGTCATCACTAAATGTTCGTGTGAAAAAAAAAAAAAACAGTAGTAGCGGATGAAATTTTTAACGTTATACTATACTACGTCATAGATAGATCTGGAATCTGATTGGGAGTGATTTGAAAACATCTGCTTCTATTTGCCATATTGATGACGAGATATTTCTCTATCTCTTTTACCCCTTTATTTAGAAAGAGATGCAATGTTTAGACAAACTCTTTTATTGCAGTAAATGATGCAAATACATGTAAAATAGAAACATGTGTCTTGGTACTTGTTATTTCTTAGTTCCGCGCGTTCGATAGATAATGATGTGCGTTCTATGAGTGAAAAATGAACTATACGTCATTTTCTGTCTTCTAAAAGTGTCACCGTGTTGCATCAGTCTCCGTATGCTTCTTATTTAGGCCCGGCTAACTATTTTTCTTTTTCAAACTAAAATTGAAGTTGAAAGGGAACCCACTAAAATTAACGTGACACAGGTATTGAGCAGCATCCAAATTTTAGACTTCCAGAACGCCTTGAATGGACTGGATGACCGCGCCAAGCGCTGTGTAGATTTAGAAAGTATGCACATTAAAGAATAAACTGTGGTTTTGATGAAATAACGGCTTTTGGGTTATTATAAGGGAAGTCCTAAAACTTTATAGCCACACTGTGCAAGTTTTTCGCAGTTGCAGATTTTACAAACTAGTGTAAATAAAAATAAGTGTAGTGTATGTAAGCATATAAGAGCAATGGGGTCCTATACCATAGTCATATTTTAACTATCTTAAATAAGAAGACGAAAATATACATAAATTAATGAGTATTAGTGAAAAAATTTTCTTTAAATATTGACTAGGTCACAAATTATAAGCGATTGAAGCTGATTACTAATTGGGTATGACGCGTTAGGTACTAAGAATTTGATTGGTAGCCTGATTTTAAAAAGGAGATTCGCGCGCCTGCAACGGTCACCTTTAAAAGAATATGAAATGTCATGTTGTTCTATAACCTAACAAAACATTTAACAATTTTGTGTTTGATGAATTTATTTAATTATAACATCTAGTAATATTAACAATAATAATATATTTATAATTAAATCAATTTGCAATATTAATTAAATTAATATTGAAACTTCAAAACAGCCAACACTAGCGCCATCCGTCGTCATACTTTGTGTAATAAGGCGAGTTTCTTTATTCACCGATGAGTAGTGCGCATTAATGCGCATGAATCATAAATTCATCACACCGTTTCTTTATTCACTGGTGAATTGCAGATGAAATTCATCATACCGTTTCTAATTACCGCGCACTATCCATCGTAAATTCATCGCATGCATCGGCTTTGACTACCGATGGATTTTACGATTTCCGATGGATCGGTAGTGGGGGGGTCTAACGAAATGTTTTTAGGTTATATTTTTGACATTTGCGTTTGTTTCATGGTTGAAGGTATAAGATTATAGAAAAATGCATGATTCAAATAAAAAAAAAAAAAAAAAAAACATATCTCGTTCACAACAGAAAGTAGATGGTTATAGAGGTAGATATTTTTATTATAATTATGAATTCCACATCACTGCTGTTATTCTTCATTGTTCGATGAAGAATCTGATGATTGCAATACAGCTACGGTCCTTTTAACCACACTTTTAACTATAAAAGTTTCCATATCTGTTAACTGGTGTGGTGGTTAACTGTCAGTTGATATTTAAGGTTAGGAGATTCATCGCACTTTTCAGCAACCCGTTTCTTTATTCGGTCGCAGCGGCTATCCATCGGATCCATCAGTTATTCATCGTGACGTCATTTTCAATTGCTGATGGAATTCAGCGCATTAATTGTTGCTGAATAAAGAAACTCGCCCATAATATTGTCAAAACTGTTTCAATGTTCTATAATTTATTAGGAAAAAATGCTTATTATTTACGTTATTTATACTTAATAATAATTTCTTCGCGAATATAACGTATAAGTTTTTATATACAAACATTTCAGATATGCAAATATGGAAAAAATTGTTCCCTCTATAACTAACAGTTTGTCCCATTGTTTGTCGATCACTAGTTAGTACCTGCTACGTCACTTTAAAAATTCATATCTCGCTTATTACGTAACATTTTTAAGTCGCGTTTGCACTAAAATTCTTATTTTATCCTGTTCTTACAGAAAAAAAAAATAAAAGAAAAATGGTATAGGACCCCATTGTTGGCATTATTTTGTTGGTGTTGGGATACTTGCCTTTTGTTTTCGGCGCCCTGAATAATGAGCTGATTCTTTTCTGCTTCTAAATCAGGTCGTTCTTTCGAAACAGTTATTCCTAAAAGCTGATCTTCAAGACCCACTGTTGTAATCATGAAATTAATTAGAGTAACTTTGACAGCAATTTCTGGCAAATAATGAGGATTCCTTAATTTAGTTGTGATGTACAACTGGAAATCATCATTATATTCAACTACAGAATCTCCTAGTTTCAAACACCATGCTCCGCCTTGTTTGAAGACCTGCTGAAGAAGAACTGGTTCTAGAACGGGGTCGAGTTCTTCTCCTACGTTTTCCAAAAGAACCTAAAAGAAGAAAATAGTATTTGATAATATAACTGATAGAATGGGAAGAAATGTTACAGGTTGTCCAAATTGTATAGCGTTTTCAAGTACACGAACATAATCTGGTTGATTGAGACGAATAATTGCTAGATTTTTAGGTCTTTCCATGTTTTTGACCCATTTATTTGCTTGGCCTTGTGGGTCAATCATTAAAGGCCATCTTCGAGCATTCCTATAAAGAAATATCATTAATATTTATATCGATTTGACGAAATAAGGTTTTTACTTCAAAATGATGCCGTTATCTATCGAAAATGAATCAGATGGTAATCCATCTATGTTCCATTGACGAATAACAACAGGTTCTCCTAAAATATTCGTCAAAGTAAAGTCTTTGGAACATATAATTCCCATATCTGAAACTCTTTTCGTCCAGGTGACTGTTTGAGAATGTCTGAACTGCATTGTGAATGCTCCTAAGTACGCAACTATACCAGCACATACTAGCACATCACCAGTTAACAAATAATATCTCGCTCCCAATTCTTTAGCTGTCTGGGACCACCTAGTTTTTTCGCCTCCTAAACCTCCAATCAATTCTTCTGCTCTTTGCAGTTTCTTCGTGCAGAGATCTGCCTCATCTGATAGGGTTTGCAGTCTTTGGTTTTCTTTCTCTAATAATCCTTCAAGTTTAGCTACTTTATCCCTAGCTGCTTGAAGCATAGCTCGTTTAAGGTTTAGAGCGTCCATAGCTGACTGGTATGCTTGTTCAGCAATAGCAAGAGCTGCCTTTTTCGGCGCAACTACTTTTGCTACTTTGTCATACTTAGAAAGAGCTATTACCCACTTACATAAACCTTCTGCGGCGGTTGAAGCTACTTTGACCTTATCCGGGTCAAAATCTTCTTGGCATAAGATTTTATCTTGTAATTTTTTCATTATAGCAACAGGAATGTTATCTTTGTCGTATAATAAGCAAGATTCTAAGAATTTCATGTCTCCTAATACCTTTTTCGAAGGTCCCCAGTAGTCTTCAATAGTTCCAATACCGCTTGGATGAGGTAATTTGTCAGGTTTGACATCTTTTAAAATGCAAACGGCTTCCATAACTAAACGTACACCTTTCGGCGGACTTTTCATAGATTTTACGATGGTGATGTCGTTAGGAGTTAAAGTATTTAATGCAGCAAGGGCCGCGTTTAGAATTGGCATTGCTTCGGCTAAATTTGCGTCGCATTCGTCTTTTATTGCTTGTGCCGCTTCAGCCTACAAAAATATTTAACGATTTAGAGATTAAAATTTAAATACTTTAACCAGATTAAATATATTGTAGCGTGCGCGCTGCTGATGTCACTGGTCGGATGGGTCTCAACCAGTTGGCAGGATAATTACCGCGCGCTTGCAGCTGGGTAAACAAACGTCGCGATAAGCTCAATTACCCCGCGCCGCGTGTGTTTCGCGTGACCTTGTACTAGAATGTTTATGAAAATATTCTGGAGTATTCTAGAGAGAATAGCGAGCGATATAAAAGAAGAGCGACTCTGTGCGAGTCAGTCACTTGAGTTTAAAATCTGTGGAAGTCTTCAACCGACACTCAGTCTGATACGAGTCTGAATCTAAGAAAAGACAGTCAGTCAAATAGGCAAGTTGGTGATAATTGAAATATTTCGGAAATAAGGGGTTTTTTGATGTAGCGCTTCAACACCTATACGAATTCAATATATATTTTGATTAGCGACCGAAAGACCGCCTATACATGCATAACAAATAGCGTGTTAGGAGGTGGGGGTTACTACCAATGGAAGTTAAGAAATTCAAATTCGAAAGGAGGGGCTAACATTCCTGTACTGCAGTTTTCAAACAGTTTTTATTTTAACCAACGAGCTATAAGTAAATATAGAGTGGCGGATGAGCGCTGCTGGCCGTACACACTTGGACGCCATGTCTACTATAACCTGCCAGGTAGGTTGCAGCCTACCAATAATATTTCTGAATTATTTTTAACGAAATAATTTAACTTTTAAGTTAGAATTATAAATATAAATACATAATGCAATTTGTGGCGAAAACTTTTATTCTATGATGTGAAACTATTGATAAATTAATATAATTTAAGAATTTTTGCTGTGAATCCTTATTTTGTCATAATATTTTACGATAATAAATATCAATTAATATGAAAAATGTAACTGCATTAATACAATATATTGAACAAGTAGCAAGGTAGGTAGATAGATACATAAAACCGAAAATAGTGAAAATTAAATTATATATTTTATTATGAAAATAATAACGTATATAAAAAATATAACATATAAAATACAATAAAAAAAAAACATAAATAATATAATAAATAAAATAAACAAAATTGTGAAAATAATCACTACATATATGAAATAGAAAATAATGTTTTTATTGACCTTTAAATATGATTGTTTATTGTTTTGGTCAAAAATTGTCGAATGTTAGTTCCTTGAATATCTGTAGAAACAGTCCTACTATTTACACAAAAAATTGATTACCTATAATAATTGTTCTTGTATTTATTTTAATTACAACAGAAATTTTTGTTTCAATAAAGAAAATTTGATTGTAATAATAAATATCAGTAATTACATAAAAATAAATTGATTATATTCGTTGTTGAATTTAGGCGAGAAACTATTATCAGACTACAGGCGGTAAAATCGTAAACCCGTCGCTAATTAAAACTTTGAGTTAAAATTTTTGAATATAAAATTTACCTGTGAAACGACTTGCAACTATTTATAATTCCACACTGAGGAACAACACACTTTGCGGGAATTTTTAATAAATAGTACAATAAGCGCTGAGAAAAACAACGTATAGCGTCTGAGCTGAGCGCTCAGTTATAGTAATGGCCGCCGACCTAAGCATTCAACTGTGTACGGGTAAAGTACGTGTTCAGCATGCTATGCGTCACTCTATATTTACTTATAGCTCGTTGATTTTAACATAAATTTATTGCATTAAACTTAATAATTTAAATATACTTGTAATTATAAAGTATGTAGACTTATACAGTGTTATAATATTCATTTATTTTATGTAAATATAACTTAAAATAGCATATATTTCAAGAACATTTAGGTCCATGATGAAAACAGTTTGATATAAAGACACATATGCGTGACGTCACGTCAATCTTTTCAAAATTCGGGAGACCATAACTCGCTTATTAATAGGAATTTTATCACCGGATTTTCATCAATATTCTTAGCTTTCCTAATATTTTCATATGAAATTATAAAAAAAAATGATGGAATCCCTCATTGACCGGCAGTCTAAAATTGGAACGCATAGTGAAATAAATGGAAATTGTGAAATAAATAATTTGATATAAATAAATGGAGAAATAAATTCGGAAATAAATAAATATAGTGAGATAAATATTGTTTAAATAAATAATTTTAGTGTTTAATAATATGTCTTAATTAATTCTTGTTTAATAAACTTTTAATATAATTATTTCTTTTTTTTTCCTTGCCCAAATAAATAAACGTTATATTATGTATTTGATTGAGAAATAAATTTGTTTTAATCCTACTTGTTCGTTAGCTGACGCTTCCTCTTCCAAAACGACTTTTTCGACCTCAGATGCCTCTCCTTTTTCTTTCTCTACTTGTTTAACAGTTTCTGCGACTTTAGCTGCAGCTTCTACCAGTTTAGGTTGCAAAGCTTCCAATGCCATTTGCATTACAGATACTTCTGCTGCTGCCGAGTCTAATTTTTCTAGACCTACTTCATATCGTGTTTTGCCTAAGATAATTTCCCTAAAAAAATATTTATAATTTAAAAGTCAAAAAAGAGTTCATAATACTACCTTCGCTTTTTATTTAGTAAAGCTTTAAATGTATTAATCATTTCCAAATAAGAAGTAGGAGTGACATAAGTTTGTCGCTTTAATCTAAGGAAAAATTCATCAGATAAACCTTGGGTAGATGTATGAAAGTATTGACACATTTCAATTGCAACTTTTCGTTCGTGGTCTGTAAGTTCTATGGTACCTAAAAATCTTGTTGATACTGCTAACAAAGCATCTTCAGGCCAAGCCTAACAAAAATAACAAAATTGTAAATAAATTAAAGACATGCAGAAGGATGAACTAACGAAACAATTAATTTTAAACAGATTTTTGGTTTTTATGTCTATTTCTACCATTTGAAATATTGAATGAACGGAAAAAAAGCTACACATTTCAAAACTTTATTGTACAAAAACATAGAAAGATATAAAAATATCATATGGCTTTTTTGTGCTTTTTAAAATAATACCTTGAAGGTAGTGGTCGTCATTAGCGAACACTACACTCTGAGATGAATTCTGTATTGTTTATAAATACTTAAACAAATTATAATCTAAAATTGTGTTTTCATTTATTTTATTGTCACAGTAATTGTTTTACCCTATAAAATTTATTATTTTTGCTGTTTAAACAAAGGAACATTAATAAGTAATGCATCGTTGGAAAGCTAATTTTTTTTTCTTTTCAATGGTGCAAATTTCCAATATCACAACTTTGACATCATAACTCGAAATCTAACAGTGATAAAAAAATTTGAACATCGTCGTTCAAAAGAAAATAAAAGTGCCCCAAAGAAGTGAAAATTAAAATTCAATATTTTTTCATTTTTAGAAGTTATTTGTAAAAATAAAAAATCTGATGTGGCCAGCACATGAGCCTTGAAAAACAGGTACCCTTCATACCCTTAAAGTTTGTATCTGAAGTTGTGAAACAATTCCGAATGCCCTTTCATGTGTTGTGATGATTTTTTTTTATTTTACTGTTTTTGTAGAATACAGATTTGAAATGTAAATGTGGAACTTATTTTTGATTCAGCCTGTACGTAACTAATCTGTATCGTTATTAAAGATTTAAAATTGATTATTTTATTAGCTCGCACAAATCTCTACCTGAAACCAGTCAATAGTACAACAGTTAACAATGGCTGGGAACTTTCGTATCCTATTTCTGAATCCATCTCCAATGGGACTCATAGCTAATACAATATGTAATTGCTCCCTACAAACTTGTATAAAGAAATTAAACAACGCAACAGGACTTCCATCTGTCTGCATTGATTTATCCCTCTGTCTGTCAATTTGTCGCATCTTTTCGCATATTTCAACTTTTTCTTCTATCGTAAACAAATTCGGAACTTCACCAGAGTTCAACATATTGCTCATATCTTCCAAGAAAGATTCTTCTTTGATTTGTGTATCAGTGAAGAGGAATACACCGTGAAGTTCCGACGCGGAAGTTCTTCTCAAGATTAGTTTGACATCTTCGTGCCACTCTATAGGGCTGTAAGTTCTGGTTATTTCTACTTGGTGGAGGTCATATTCGGAGATATGGGCAGCTAAACGAGTAAGAGATTGGCGCCCAGAACCACCTACACCCACCAAAAGGGCGTGGCTTCTTGGTTGTTTGATAATACGGCAAATTCGGGACAAGTGTTCTACAGCGAACCTAAAATTTATTAATGAAGACAAAATGTTTATTATACAAAATGAGTCATAAAGATGAGCGGTTTTCAACAATTTTTTTTTTAATTTATATTAAATATTCGAGAAAATTATTTCTTAAAAATAACATTATCCAAGTGTGCGCCATCGCGTTGCAAACTCTCAAATCTGAACCTCAAATTTGAAAAAACTCGCTAGCACATTGCGCGTGGAATGGCAACAATTCCTTCCCGAATATTTTCTTTCAATAGACACTTACAAAATTGACGTCACTGCAAGAGAGAGATAGAAGATCATGCATCCAAACAAACCTCCCCTCGTTGTCTTGCGTCCCGTTCCATGTTCCTACCTGTCATTGTGTTCGCATCTGTTATTCAGTGTTAAATCTAATTCTTTATTGTGATTTGTACGTTGAGTATAATAAAAATGAGTTTCAAACCAGACGATGTGTCTGGGGCAACTTTTTTGTTTGATATCATTAATATTGAAAATCATTTGTTTATTCAACTAAAACAATGGCTAGAGTGTAGAGTCTACGGCTGATGACAGGTCTTTGTTTAGACGGGGTAACCATAGCAACCTTGATTTCTATGCTTTGCCGTTAGAGGCGCTCGTGCAAATTGCAATTTTGTAAGTGTCTATTGGATTGTCATGGCTGGTGAGACTTTAACTATCCCCAGAGGAAAAAGTCAGGAGACGTGTGGCATGTGGCGCCATCTTGTTGAAACCATGTCCTGTTGTTATAGGCTTCAAAATCTTGCAATTCCGGGAAGAAAAAATCATGTACCATTGTTGTGTACCGGTCAGAAGTATCGGTTACAGCCTCGCCTCGTTCGATTTTGAAGAAATAGAGGCTTATAAGCCCCTTGGCTGAAATGGCGGCCCATACTGTAACTTTCGGAGATCGTAGAGGCTTTTGATGATTTGATTTAGGATTTTCCTACGCTCAATACAGACAATTTTGTTTATTAACATGCCCATTTAAATTAAAATGAGCTTTATCCGAAAAGAAAATGTTAAAATATGCAAAACGCTCCAACATGGTTTCTAGAAACACGGCGTAAATTCAGATCATTCGGTTTCAGTTCCTGGAGTAATTGAATTTTATAAGGATGCAATTGAAGGTCTTCTAAAACACGCCGTAAAGACGTTCGTGAAATTGCAAGCTCAGCTGATTTCATGCGTGTTGATGATCCAGGATCCCGTCGAACAGAACTTCTTTAACATGTCCCATGGTTCTCATTGACTTTGGATGTCCCGTAGGCTTCTGATTGAGGGTGGATCCCGTAGCCTCGAATTTTCTGACCCACGTCCTAATCGCACATTCAGTATAGCAGTCCGAACTCAGTGCGAAACAAACGTTTAACAACTGTGCATGAATCAGCATTTTTGTAAAACTGTTTTACACAGAACGCGCGTTGTACTCCCGTAAAACGATTCATCGTGACTGAATTTCCAATGTCCTAACTTACTCTCCCCACCATGTGCGTACCCCTCCTGCTAACCGTTTACAAGCAATATTGATTTTAAAACCGCTGATCTTTATGGCCCACCTGTATTTTTATGTACCTGAAAAGTACTAAATTCATTGGTTTTTTAGTCATGTTATTAAATTCAGCCAAATATCCTTCAACTATTTCTGTTAAATGATTAAGATCTAAAACTTCTAAATAATTTCTCGTATCTGCTTTAGGATTTGCAAAATCGCAGTATATCAGTTTTCGAAGTTCAAATTCTCCTATGTGCTTCTACAAAGGATACAATAAAGTAAACATCTTCACAATCATTTATGATTTGTATATTTAGAACAAATTGTATTCTTACTGATTTGGCACCAGGAGTCAACAATCTCGACAACAAATCATCCAAATCCTCAAACAGCTGATTCTCCATAACTTTGTGGAGCATGTCAATAGTCCAGGCTCTATCATCGTCATCAACTAAACGATCGTAATATACTCTCAACACTTCATGTGTCCACAAACGTTTCATTGCTTGAAGATCTTCTACTGCTTCAGGAACTGACAATAATACTCCCTAAACGATTAAAAATGAAAAATAAAAATGATAACACTAGAAGAATACATAATAATAAAGAAAATATAAAATAAAATACCTGAATGACACGTGAGAAATCTCTCAAATTAAACAAATAATGAGACTTTGCTGGAGTAGGTAATAAGTTAGCTCGAGTTTCTTTATATACTTCTAAAGTAGCACTAACTATTTCTTCAATGCACGGGTCAAACTCTTTCGAAAATCCTCTGTAAATAAATATAGACTAATGAAATCAGAATAACTGTTTGTGTATGTATATGACAGATTAATTTTATAACCAATTTATTGGTTTATAAATAAATAAATATACATCACGGCATATTACCCATTTCTGAGTGTGCCACAATCTGCTTTATCGCAGATATCGGTAATGATGATGATATATTTGTACCGTGCGCTTACCAGGCGTCACGTCACAGGCACTCATAGCTGGCGTGGAGAGTGCAACACAGGGGTCACTTTTGCGCCATTTAAAATTCGAAATATTTGGCGTCGGTGGGGATCGAACCCGGTTCCCCAGGTTCGCGACCAGACACTCTGGCACGCGGCCACGGAACCCTATTTATTGGTTTATAGTTTATTTTATTTTTTTTAATTATTATGAATAGTAATGGTTGAATACGATTATCGACTGCTTACAGAATTAAAAATAATCGGACACGCAGTCAAGCAATATTTATTTATTTCCTGGCCAGGAAATAAATAAATTTTGCTTGAATGCGTGTCCTATTATTTTCTATTCTTTTATTATGAAGTCGTAGAAAAAATAATGTATAATAACTATTACACTGCCATGGCTCGTATCGTAAACTTCATGCTCATGTATTAATAGCTATCATTATAAACTTGTTGCATAATATACTATTATTTCACACTAAAAATTCTATATTTTAATTATGTGTTTTAGTTTCCATTAGAGAAGTATAGGAAGGCAATGGTACAAATTAACTGCACTTATGCCCGGTTGCAGAAACGTTCATCAATCCCATGATCAATCAACAGTTCAGCAAAATGAACAAATAAAGCACCGCGATTTTTGACAGCGATGATTTAAATGCCATAAGAACGAGGAAACTGATTCGAATTTGTTCATTTTGATGGTCCGTTAACTGAACAAGGAATTGATGAACATTTCTGCAACCGGGCATTCTTTTTACAAATTTGATATTACCAAGTTTGGTGCATAAGTTAGTAAAACATCCTGCATATTACCTGGTATCTAAATGCCAGAGCATTATTTTACTGAATATAGTAATCAACACATCATCCGTGAATTCGTCTATACAAAGATGATTAAAATGTCTTGCAAATCTAGGAGTTATTGTATTAGGACCAGGAGGACCCATAGCACACATAAACTATAAATATAAAACTTTTTAAAAAGTATAAGACAAAATAAAAAAATGAATACCTGTATTTCTATTAATTTCATAGGTACAATTTCTTTTAAATCATACCACATTTCATGGTCCATCCATTGTCTCAACAATTCTATAGGTGGCTGAGCTCCGTAAGTTTCTTTCAAGGGCATACTGACATCATCGACGAATATGACGGTTTTTTTACCAACTGGTGGGCCATACACACCTAAGAAATACAATTTTGAAAGCATTATAAATATGGAGGAAGTGAGCGTGTCCGGAAATTTGAAAACTGATCGTCAGAATATTGATCGCTGAAAACTGATCGATGGGGCAATTGATTGCCGGAAAATTGATCGCTAGAAAATTGATCGCGAAGAAAATTGATCGCTAGGAAAAGCATACAAAAATTATTATGCATTATAACTGAATTACAAATTATAAATAATGCACAAAAGTCACGCTTGCAAAACTTGGGCCGAGTATTGTGCGTTAGGTTATTGTTGTTATAACGTCAGACTTGATAAAACGAGCCGAGTTTTGTGCGTTAAGTTAGGTTATTGTAATATTTAGAGAAATATACCAGTTCTGTCTTCAGTAATGAGATGCCAATAACAGCAGAATAGTAATAAATTGTGTTGTCATTAATTTTTTGGCGATGAACTGTGATATTATTTTGGCGATGAATTTTCCTGACGAGCAATTTTCTGGCGCTAAATTTACTGGCGATAAATTTACCCGCTATGAATTTACCGCAATCAATGGGGTATTCCACTGCATTTTTTTTTTCTGAAAGTATTATTTTTTAATTTGAGCGCGATACGACTTTTTGAAATTTATTAAAATATTTGAAATTTACCAGCATGACGTGGATTTTCCTGAAGACGGATCAGTGATTACAGCGCTGCCTACTACTGAAATGTAGAAACATTCATATCTTATTTTTTGATGTTTACATTAGTTATCTAATTGTTCATTTTTTATTTTCACGTGTATTTAAAAGGTAATATGACAAAACAAGCAAAATCACACACAACAATCAGCTGCCTTCTCGTCAATGGCGTTCATGCAAGTTCCGGTTTACAGTATAAGTATAGTCGGGTTAATAAATTTTGAGAGCTGTCAGCAGGAAAATCGACGTCACAAGTTTTACGTGCTAAACTATATTTATTGAAAAACCATCTTAAATAAAATAATTATGAACATGTTTTTTCATATTTCTCTTTTTTTATAGAGTAATCTATTATATTAAGATTAATTGTAAATTTTATTATAGTGGAATAACCCATTTACCCGCGACGAATGTTCCGGAAACCGGAAGTGAAATATTTGTGAAATAATATTTACCTTTCTTTCTTTTGTCTAATTTGCTCATGATGATGCTTTGAGTTTGATATGCACTAGTTTGAGCAGAAAAATTAATAAATAGTGGTGTATATACTTTAACATTATTTCTTTTTAAAAGAAAATCCTATAACATAAGACAGTTATACTAAATTAAAATAAATATTTGAGAAAATATTACTATAATATAGACAGATTTTCCTGTACCAGTTGACCCTACAAACATCAAATGCTTTTGATGAGTTACCAAAAGTTTCATTATAGCCATAAATCGAATTGTTTCAAGTGTGACAACAATTATTTGATTTACAGGAAGATCTTTGGGTATTGGTGGAGCAGTAGCTAGATCATCAGACCATAATTTCCATTTTCCTTTGCCCTGAAAAATAAACAGTATGTGCAATAATTAACACAGTATAAGAATATGTTTCAGTGAATATTTACCTCTTTTATGTATCTGTAATCAAAGACACTTCCCCCAACCGGTATGGTGAAGATGTATGGTTTTGTTGGAGGAACAATTTCTTCTTCATATCCAAATACATCATAAAGTTCATTCGGGAATGTTTTTTCTAATAAACCACGGAATAAAAGATTGAATTTGGCCCGACTTTTACCATCCAATGTTCCTCCTAATGACCAAATACAAGAAAAGAAAAATGCTCCCTACAAATAATCATAACATTTATTAATATACAAATATAAACTGAGCCAAATAAAACGCACTATACTCCATTCACGATAGCGAGAGAATTTGGAACTAATTCGTGAACAGAGACAAGACATTCTATTGGTTCGGCTCAAAAATAATCCGCGGTTGACCAATATAATGACTCGTTATTCACGAATTACTTCTACTATCGTGAATGGATAGTATTTCAAAAAATCTATGACCGGTAGAATTTACTCTTAATCAGGGGTGATTTGACTAAAATAACAAAATCAGTAGTTTTTAAACACTTTTTTAGTAAATACTACCAGTCTTTTTTAATAACATTGGAGTTATTCTAATGTAATAAAATTTAATTCAGAAAATGCTACGGATTATGTTTAAGAATGTCTAAATAGGCGCGTTCACGCCAAACTGTTGCAGGTGGCAACACAGCACAACTGTTCACATTAATGGTTCGTTCACAAATTGAAATTAGTTTTAAGTTTTATGATTTATATTTTTATTTTAAGAACCTTTGACATCATGTTATCCTATGAAACCATTCACAAAACGTGTAGTGAATATTCTCATAATTTACTGTTAAATGTAAATGTCATAAAACTAAAACTAATTTCGATTGGTGACCGAACCTTTAATTCGCATGTTCGCGTTTGCGCTGTATAAAGCATACCGCGTATGAAGTGAAATGTAAACAAGCATTTTTTAAGTTTTCGGTTTTTGGAAATGAATGCCCTATTTTATTTCTGCATTCCTTTACACAGCAATAAGGAATTTTGTTTGGTTATACAGGATGTCTCAATAAGCTTGCTCACTATTGGTAACTTTTTTATTTGAAGAGGTACGAGGTTGGTTAAATGAGCAAAATTGTGCCATTTTATATTAGAAAATTGGTCATGTAGACAAAATAAAATTTGTCAGCGGTTCTCAAAATTTGGGACAATATATATATTTTTTAAATGGAACCATATATTTTTTATTATCTTATTGGAAACAGTATTTTTTTCTCTTTCCAATAAGGTAATGTTGTTTATGTACAATTTTTCAAATAAACGAGTTATTTACGGTTAAAAATTTAAATTTTGTAAACTATTTTATTAGTTTTTTAGTCAAGTAAGCCAAAAAAACAATTCTTTGTTTGTTTGACGTTTAATAATTTCTCCCGTAAAGTTCTCTGTGTTTAATAATTTTTAATAACTTTACAAATGAAGAAAAGTTAGATATGATCGTGCTATATGGAAAGTTATATCTAGACACCAGTTACGTAGAACGGTTGGCTCTTTCCAAAAGAGTTTAAATGTGCGAAGAAATAATGACTTTCAATTTGAATATTTTCTTTGTTTTGTTATTACTGTAAAATAAATTAATAAGACAATTGTTTCCATAGTTTACTTGACCTAAACTAATAAAATATAATTTTTATCTTTAAACGTAAATAACTCGTTTATTTGAAAAAATTGTACATAAACAACATTACCTTATTGGAAAGAGAAAAAAATACTCTTTCCAATAAGATAATAAAAAATATATAGTTCTAATTAAAAAATATATATTCTGTCCCAAATTTTGGGAACCGCTGACACAATTTTTATTTTATCTACATGACCAATTTTCTAATATAAAATGGCACAATTTTGCTAATTTAACCAACCTCGTATCTCTCCAAATAAAAAAGTTACCAATAGCGAGCAAGCTTATTGAGACACCTGTATAATATACAAATGTCAGATTGACAGTTGAATGATAACAAAAAATCTGGAGGGGATAAATGTGTCAGGAACTACAGCGCCATTAGTTCCTTACTAAAAGCTCCCATTAAAGCGGCATCCACCGTGTTAAAATACCCCCATAATAACTATAAAATTTATTATTTTGCTTTTTAAAATTCTCTGTATTATTTACTTTCCCTTTTAATTTATTTTAATACTTACTTCAAGTTGAGCACGAATATCCAAATCAGAAATATTTTCCAAAAACTTTTCATTGTAGAAATCATCCATAAAAGAATCAAACAAATTCATCAAAGACTTAACCAAATTTGCATCAGATGTATGACAAATTTCCTACAAAAATAATACTTCAATTTTGTCCCAAAAGTAAAAGTGAATACTTACTCTAACTCCTCCTTTGTTCACCAACCATAAAAGTGGATGAGCGAATCTAAGAAACATTCCTTTTACCATAGTTCTCTGAAAATCATTTATCGATGGTGGCAACGTATTCAACCAAGATATCAACAATGGTTCCCAGCCCAAACTAGCTGGTTCCATGTATATCATACCACATCGCGACACCTACAAGATTTTTTTTAGGTTGATTGCAACAAGTAAAGGAAGAAATGTACCGTAGCAGGTGAAGCGGCTTCTAAATCCATTGGTTCGAATACCAAATTTGTAGTTGGTGCTAATTGAATAATTTCACCAGACATCAGGCATAATTTTTTGTTATCGTCTAATACTGTGTTCATGTTTTCGATCCAAATTGCATCCACGGGGCCGTCAAATACGAGCCATTTTCTAAAAGAAAATAAAAACAAAAATAACCATAATTCAAAAAGTGCCTTTTTACCTCCCGCCATACCATAGGTAAGAGAGGTAATGTTTCCGGTCCAAAAACTCGATAGTGAGTTTTCAGTGAATAAGCACGAATTAGGGTCCTCACAATACGTTTTCGCAATTTTTACAAAGATGTCTGTGTGTGTGTGTGACGATGTTTTCGTCCGCGATAACACATATCAAACTTTCAATAACTGATATTTTCCGTATTTAAGCTTTCTGCATTAATAAAATTAGATTTTGGGTAAAATTGGATAACCGGAAGTGCACCATAACAGATTTCAATAAAAAACTATATTAAAATATAAACTAAAATTTTTCATTTTTATTATTATTGACTTTCATATCAAGGTGAACAACATATTACATTTTGGTGAAAACTGATACACCGGAAGTGATACTTTACTTGAAGTTCGGAACAGATGTTCGTAAAAAATATGATATCATTTAAAACTTTTCAAATTTAGTATTTAAGACTTATGAACGACATATTAGATTAAATGGAACTTTACTTGAAGCACTGAACAGATTTTCTTGAAAAAATATATTAAAACATAATCCAAAACTTCTCAAATTAAAACTCATAAATTTGAAACAACGTATTAGATTTTGACTATACGAGGTGTGTTCAAAAAATATCGCGAATTTTGTGTTTTTTCAAAAATTATTTATTTATTCATGAATATCTATTTTGTCCCCTTCAAAGTAATCCCCATGAGATATTATACACTTGTGCCAACGGTTTTTCCAATCTTCAAAGCACTTCAAAAAATCATTTTTTTTTATCTTGTTCAGCTCATCCTTCGATGCCGTCTTCATCTCGTCAAGCGTAGCGTAACGTCGTCCTTTCATGGGCCTCTTCAGTTTAGGGAACAAGAAAAAGTCACAGGGGGCCAGATCTGGGGAATACGGTGGCTGCGGCATCATTAGTGTGTTGTTTTTGGCTAAAAAGTCGCGCACAAGCAACGATGTGTGAGCAGGGGCGTTATCGTGGTGCAAAAGCCAATTTTTGTTCTTCCACAAATCCGGGCGTTTCTGGCGGATTGCTTCGCGCAAATTGCGCATAACTTGCAGGTAATATTCCTTATTGACCGTTCTACCCTGTGGCAAGAACTCATGATGCACCACGCCCCTGCAATCAAAGAAAACTGTCAGCAAAACTTTCACATTCGACCGAACTTGGCGCGCTTTTTTCGGTCTTGGTTCGTGCGGCAGCTTCCATTGAGATGATTGAACTTTGGTTTCCACGTCATAACCATAAACCCACGATTCGTCACCAGTTATGACCCTCTGGAGCAAATTTGGGTCGTCGCGGACAGAGTCCAACATCTCATTAGCAATGTTCATGCGATGCTGTTTTTGGTCGCAATTGAGCAATTTTGGTACAAATTTCGCGGCGACCTGTCTCATGCCCAAATCATTGATAAAAATCGAATGGCACGAGCCAATCGATATGTTTAGGTCCTCAGCAACTTCTCTAACGGTGATTCGACGATTGGCCAATATCATTTTCTCCACTTCATTAATTTTTTCGTCTGTTGTTGAAGTGCTCGGGCGTCCGGCACGCTTTTCGTCGTTCACATCTTCTCGGCCTTCTGAGAACATTTTGTACCACCGATAAACGTTGCTTTGGTCCAAGGTAGCTTCTCCGTATGCCACAGTCAACATTCGGAATGCATCCGCGCACTTAATTTCGTTTTTCACACAAAATTTGATACAGGTTCTTTGTTCCATTTTTTTGAATAGGTAAAAATCGAAGACGATCCAAAACACGTGCAAGCAAAGCAGCTGTCAACAATTAAGTGAACATTCAAAATGGCCGAGCTTGTCGACATAAGTGAGAGACATGAGTACCAACATAAAGCCACAAAAAGATCGAAATTCGAATATACGTAACCCGCGAAAATTCAAAATTCGCGATAGTTTTTGAACACACCTCGTATGTGATATACCTGAAGTGGCACTTAATTCGGAGCTTTTAACAGATTTTCAAGGAAAAACAATAAAATATAATCCAAAATTTTATATTACAGACTTTTCTATTTATTGGAACAACAAATTAGATTTTGTTTACAAACGATCAACCGGAAGTGATACTTTACTTAAAGCTCATTGCTAATTTAATCATGGAATCGGCGGGAGGTTATTTGCTGGCCACATTAGATTCATATCGTAATTCATATTTTTTTTAAATTAGATTTATACTTATGTTTATTCAAACAATTGATTCCGGAACAATGTATGTTTACATTTCTAAATTTTTAGATTGTTTGAATGTAAGTTACAATTGATTTTGTTATTCTATTATTTTTTTATGATAATAATATAGTGGTTTGAATTTATATTTTCTTTATCTAAAAGCACAACGGGAATGTATACCATAATTTAGGATTAGAAAATGTCGTACCATTATTGTAAAAATACACTTAAGGATGCATGTCAATCCACTTTAGAAAAAAGGACACTTGTTATACAAATTATTTTTATTCACCTTTCTAGTGTTGTAGATATAGCAAACTGTCTATAACTAACAGCCAATACACCATCCGACCATTCGTGTGAT
Source organism: Ophonus ardosiacus (assembly GCA_943142095.1). Classification (NCBI taxonomy): domain Eukaryota; kingdom Metazoa; phylum Arthropoda; class Insecta; order Coleoptera; family Carabidae; genus Ophonus; species Ophonus ardosiacus. Next base: position 38,953,804 of record OW964830.1, read on the forward strand.
ACGGGATCAAAATTACCATATAATTGTCCCATAGTGATAGATTTCGGGTTTATGACTGTATATATGGCCCTATGTTCATCCATTAAACCCTATAAATTATAAAACAATATAATTTCAGCCAAAACAAACAAATTAATCAGTGTTCTTACTCTTTCTTCAACAAGACCCAAAGCTTCTGCGAGAACTCTGTAACAACTAGTTTTCCCAGAAAATGGGTACCCTACAATCATCAAACCATGCCTTACAATGATCATTTCATAAAGCTGTTGAGCTTTTTCTAAGAAATAGTCAACGCATTGTAAGTTCATAGTCCCGCAGATATCATGAACGGCTTGATTCAGTGCCACATAATCTGGTTCTGGCAGAATTACACCCGGGAACAAATCGGAAGTAATACCCTAAAAAAATTATCAAAGTAAAAAATGTAATTTTATGTATGTTTTAATATCTACCTGGAATAGAGGTACGTCGTGGTTCAAAAATTTGGGCAAATTAACATCTTTAATAGATCGCAAAACCAAAATATCTTCTGATTCATCCGGATATCTCAGTTTCAAAGCACCAGCAGCTTTTAATACAGACTTTACAGCCCTCATACCGTAATCATAATGGTGCTGAGATGATAACTGTTCGGAGCAAAGTCGATATGTAGCGACAATCTTAATAGCAAGAGGTTTCGATACTAAGAATCCGTAAGAATATAACTCAATTTCGGAAATTAGGGCATAATCTGGTACCATCATTGCCACAGAACGGAACAGGGCCTACGAAAAATAATTTTATAAATAAAAGAAAAGAAATAAAATAGTAATTAATACTTTTAAGTTGTCGGGTAGTTCAGATCGTCCAGCGTAACCTGGGTTCATAGTAATAAATACCGCACAAGTTGGATCCAACTTGAGTTCAGTTCCTTCGAACAACATAGTCTTATTTCCAGAGTTAATACCTCGTTGAATAGTCAAAATTTGTTGAGCTACTACAGATAATACTTCCAAATCAATACGGTTAAATTCATCAAAGCATGACCAGGCTCCGCAACTTGCCAAACCCTACAAGAAAGAAAAATATCTATCTATCTATTCATCTTATTGGAGTCTTTATTCGTTCAATCAATAATCGATTCTTCATCTTCCCATTATTATAATCAAAGGAACAACAAAAAAAAAGGTTATACTATCGAAACGACGAAAACTGTTTCAGGACTAATAAGTAGTACCTCAATGCGCGCAATTTTGATTCAATATTTTTACTACTAATAAGAGATGTGACCTTACCTTGAAGAACTTGCCCAAAGCAATATAATCCAGACCATCAGAACAATTGAACACGACGCACTGCTTGGCAACAGCTTTTGCCAAATCCTTCGTCGTTTCCGTTTTCCCTGTTCCGGCTGGTCCTTCAGGAGCCCCGCCCAAATGTAGGTGCAAGGCTCCAAATAAGGTTCGGTAACAACGATCAGTTAGCGGAGTTACCACCAGTCTAGTTGTGTTACCCAAATATTCATAACCGTACATCAGAGTAGAGTTTATCATCTGTGTTTTTAGTTGATTATTCTCCCAGTAATATCTTAGTTGAGCTAACCACTGGAAGTCGTTTACTTTCTTTACTTTCATGACTATTAACTCAGCTAGTACATCCCTGGCGTGGACGTCAAGTACGACTAGGGCGCCCAAAGTTATTCTGTTTTGCAAATTGAGTTTTCCTCGCACTAAATTGACAACGTTTCCTATCTGAATGTTACATTTTTTTAAGTAATCCTGCATTGCTTCCAGGTTTACCAAAATAGCAGCATGCACTTCTATAGTCCAGTACATCATGGCTATACTTTGCACCTAGAATAAATATAAATAAAATAAATATCACAATTTTTTACCCGAAAATAGCGTCCTTGAATCCCAAATATTCTACAAAAGAAAATAGATGCACACTAACATAACAACAATAACCTCTATTTAAATATTGTGAAAATATATCAGCCACCGGGATTTGCACCCAGGACCACTACCTTGCCGTGGTAACTCTCTGACCAATGGGGTATTCCACCACAACAAAAAAAATTAAAAAAATTCAATTTAACATAAAGTATGGCTCAATATATAATAGTTAAAACAATGAAAACATTTTTTAAATAATTACTTTACGAGATATTTCACATTTGCTAAAAGGGAAAATTGACGTCATACAATTGTTATCTTTCTCTCGCAGCGTATTCAGAGCAGTGTGTGTGAAAAAGACAAGTATAGGGGAAATGTGACGTTACACTGATATCTCGAAAATAAATTACTGTTAAACTAGGAACGATTAAGATTTTTTTAATACTATGAATTGCTTCAAAACTGAATGAAGTTTTATTTAAAATAATAAAAAAAAAATGAGTGGAATACCCCATTGAGCTTGTCGAGTCCGCCATAGCTCAATTGGTCAGATCGTTACCCCGGAAATGTAGTGGTCCCGGATTCAAATCCCGGTGGCTGACATGATCTTTTCACAAATTCTTTCAAATATTGACTGTTAACTCATTAACCTTTATTTAGTTAAATATAACCACAATAATGGAATCTAACACACATGCTTCGAAAACTCTAGCATTTATTTTCTGTTGTAGAACTTTCGGAATTTGAATTATTCTGTGTATACAAATTCTGCTTTTGAATACTCGGACGTTAAAAATATTCCCATAATATGTAGTTGCCGGTATTAATGAGAAATAAAGGCTACAAGTGGATAAAAAAAGTTTTAAAGTGAACGATCATCGATGACATGGTCAAAGAAACGTATGCAATTCTGGTTAATGGCGTTTCTGTTATAAGGAAATTGATGTGAAGGTAAAAGAAGTGTATTGAAAATCAGGGTCAAAAATGTCATATCATTTTTGTGTTAGGGGATTCCTCTCACATTGAATTTTTATATAAATTACATGTATAATTATTTCTTCCCATATAACTGTGTTATTGACGCATATTTCTTTTCTATATGTTTTATTACTTTTTTATAAATGCTAAAATATATTACAAACTTTCAAAACACGCGGATTTTCTCCGGGCTTGATGACACTACCGAACCCAGCCTCTTTTATTGGTCGACACTGTAAGTGGGCGTTTCCAACAACAAACCAGTGATTGCTAGACTGTTCCACTACAATATTTGTTTATGTTAGTTATATGCGCTACATGGCTAAACGTCATTTTCCAGTTTTGTATTATTTGAATAACGCAGCAGAATATTATACATTATGTAAATATAATTTAATAATAAATCAGACGATATAACTTTAGCCCAACAACATTGACAAATGGTTTAAGATCCTCTGGCCTCTGGCAGCTTCTGAGAGAGAAAGCATGATATAATGCCATTGCTCTCCATCAATGGGTTCGTTTACGTCCAAGACGCGAAACCCTGGATACTAGATATTTACCTTTTTTTTCTTCCACAAGAGGTCGAATTTAAAAAAAAAATAAAAATGGGGGATTACGGCTCAATTGAATTAAAGGAAAATAATAAAAAAAAAATACGAACGTATATGCTGAATAACGAATATTAATAAAAAAATGAAATGGTATAAATGAGATATTTCGGAAATAAAGGGTTTTTTGTTATAGCGCTTCGACACTAATATGAAAATATTTTGATTGGCGACCGAGAAACCACCTATACATGCATTACAAATAGCATGTTAGGAGGTGGGAATTACTACCAATGGAAGTTAAGAAATTCAAATACGAAAGGAGGGGCTAACATTCCTGTAAAGCAGTTTTCAAACAGTATTTATTTTAACATAAATTTCTTGCATTAAACTTAATAATTTAAATACACCTGTAATTATAAAGTATGTAGACTTATACAGTGTTATAATATTAATTTATTTTTATGTAAATATAACTTAAAATAACATATATTTCAAGATCATTTAGGTCCATGATGAAAACAGTTTGATATAAAAACACATAAATGTGACGTCACGTCAATCTTTTCAAAATTCGGGAGACCATAACTCGCTTATTAATAGGAATTTTTTCACCGGATTTTCATCAATTGGCTTAGTTTTCCTAATATTTTCAGATGAAATTATATTTAAAAAATGGTGTAATCCCCCATTACAGAATTTCTGAATTTAAAAATACTATAACATGTAGAAAAATAAAAAAAATCGTGGAATCCCCCATTATACATCGCACAATATTTAATTTGCTATTTGTTTTTTTAGGTAATTTTGTGTAATTGATCACTTGGATTCGAACTGCTCTTGATCATAAACCATTTGAATATAAAGACAGAACTCATATAAATAATTTATAGCGGAAGAAAAAAAGTGTGCCTCTCCGTCTGCGACAGAAATAATAACTTTGTCCCCAACTATTTCATGTTAAAATAATTTTATCGTTTAAGTATTAGTAGGGGGTCCCGTGGCCGCGTGCCTGAGTGTCTGGTCACGAACCTGGGGGAACCGGGTTCGATCCCGACCGGCGCCAAATATTTCG